>JAOYRR010000161.1:1200000-1700845 GCA_038994665.1 Podotricha telesiphe | reverse complement strand
AAAAAAACATGATTTTAAAATCATGTTTTTTTTATTTTTAAATTCAGTCTTGTAAACTGCATTTTTATTCTTTATATTTCTAACTCTACTTTTTTATTAGAAAAATATTAAATAAACAGCTCTTTGTAACATCCCTCGCGCCATTTGTAATTGGCATTATAATTTTTATTCCAAAGATTAGTTTTGTACATAATTAATAATTTATAAAATATATTAATTAAGCGCAATATGTTTTTAATAACTGATTTATATTTAAACCATTATCAATCAAGATAAATTTACTTATTTTTGTTGTTAGTAAGTTGTAAAAACCGTATATAAATATCGACGTGGCTGTATATAGAGCGTATAGCATAGCGGTCAGACTGCTTAGACGGATTTCACGAAGCGCGGGTTTGATCCTGCTACGTTCAAATTTTTATACGTATTTATATATACGCAGTTAATCTGGACAAAATTGTGTCATTAAAAATGTAAAAATATTGCAAACTTAAAAATGTTCATTCAAAATTCTAAGAAAAGAAATAAATTTTCCAATATCTTAATTTCCGTACGAAGTAACAAGATTAGTTAGCATAGCAATTTACGCTTATTATTTTTCAAATTCACAAAAGATACAGACAGTGTTTTAATATTTATTCAGTGTAAAATGTAATTTGGGCATTCAACGGTGCTTTGTACACGGAGGCTTCACAGCTCTTGCTGGCAAAATTGAAATTGTTCCTAAACGCTTCGTCTGTTACCCTGTAAGTGGTATGAAGTAACTGAAATATGAAGTGCTCTACAGTTATATTGTAATAAAATATAATTATTTTATATTTATATGCTGCATTTTTGGTTTAAATAAAACTTATTTCGTTTTGCGAGACTAAGGTATCGTTTTGGCGTTGCAAATGCATATTAAAAGTCAGGTTATCTTTCTAGTCTTTTTAAAGGTTATTTCTAATAATTTCTATTATATCTTTTAACTTTTTTGTTCTTTACTTTCAGTTTTTCTGATCTATTTCTAGTCTGCTCTAAAGTTACTGGTGTAGAATGCCATTCAACTGGATACCACCAAAAGTATACTTTCTTTTACAACGAATTTTAGAAATCCTCTACAGCTTAAATTCAAATTTTAAAAAAATTGCCAGGACGTGTGACCCTAAAGATAAATCCATCACAATGTTTACAGAGTCGTGAAATGTCAGAAAAATTATGCAGGCTACTCGCAGCCCATTTAGACCCATTAAATAGCATTTATCGTGGCGAGGGGACATCCGATCATTTCTGGATTATAGCTTATAGCTGCTATGGCAGATACAGGAATTAATTTACGAAAGTACCGCCACCCACACCAGTTTATCAAGACCCCTCGTGATCTAAGCGTCCCCAGATTTTATACTAATAGAAAAGTACTTGAGAGGGGACGAGGAGCTCAAACAAGTGTGGTCCAGTCATAAACTGGACGTTCTTTGAGGGATTATGAAGGGAGTGTATTTGAAGGGAAGAGATGTTTTTTACGTAATTAGTGGCGAGCTTTCTTGCGCAAGTGGTGCTTGGTAATGTTTGGTTGGTGACAAAGCTGATTAATAAGTGTTCTGGAGATTGGTACTGGTCTTTTTGCCCTTTGAAATGTGTGAAATGGCGTGGCCGTTGCACAGTTCGTTTTAAGTTATATCATATAAATTAACACAAATAGTTCAAAGTGATTAGTTACTAGCGCTGCGGTTACATGGCCTCAGGTTTTCTTTAAAGAATTTGGCTAATTTTTAACTCAAGACTATACACATTTTAGTTTTTTTTATTAACACGTTTTGTAGTACACGCATTGTACTTTAATATCACTTAGGTAGATATATAAACATTAGTTCATTAAGTCTCTAACAATGGAAAGGGAGCACTAGGGAAATGCTCCTATGAATTTATTAAAAATAGGGGCATCTACATAATAATGGTATCAAAGGCAACATTTACAGTTCTTGTATATCTATACAAATAAATAAAATTAGAGTGTCTGTTTGTAATATTGAAATAACCGCTCTTTACTAAATGCATTTTACATACATTTTTTACAAATTTTGTCTCTCCGTCTGCTTGTTCAGGCTAATTCTTGGAATGGCTGGAACGATTTTGACGGGACTTTCACATGCAGATAGCTAATGTTATTACATTGTAAAATAAAAGCCTAAGTTAAGTTACTTCTTATTAGAAGTAACTAAACTTATGCTTTTATTTTACAAAGTCGCGGACACAGCTTTTAGACTTTGTGAAAATCGGTGAGCTATCTGACATTTGTAATTTTTTTTTGTGTTTATAGTGCATACTCTGACCGTAATTTCGTATGAGTAAACTGAAATATTGAAATGAGAATATTTTGAACATCTTAATTAACCTTTAATTTTCTCAAAGACTTTAAAGGAAATTAAGTGCATAAATATTGAACTTAAAAACCTTTGCAAATATACTTATTTATCATTGTACTTTAAAATAACGGTAAACAGGAAATTAAAGAATCTAAACCACCCTTTTTGTTAGAAATATTGAAAGAAATTAAATTCAAAGGGCTCGGGGAGAAACAATGACCGCGTACCAATCGTAACTGAAATACAGATTTTTACTGAACCAAAACAAACATTTTATCGTTGCCAATAACATGTATTAATTTGTCTTAAACAGATTTAGTGTAATATTTTTTTGTTTTTTCATCGAAGCTGCTGGTAAGCTTATTGATGGAAAAAAAGCTTTACAACTGATTTATATAAAGGTTAGATTTCCATTCGGAGGAAAGATTTTATTTAAATCATGTTCACATTTCTCACATAATAACATAATAATTTTAAATAAATTGCGTAAAAATACGACGTGATTGTTAATTAGTAAATAACGTCGTAGATAAAAAATTCTTTTCCATACTTCACTGTATACGTTATACCGTTTCAAATCAAAAAGGTACTCGAGTTTTCAAAAAGCAGCCTTTCAAATGAAACAAGATAGTCTCGCCTATTGCTTTAACTCAAAGAGCTACGACAGTTTCCAATATTTAGAATTTTTCTTGTAGAAGCTTCATAATAAACAAATAACTTAAAAGAATGTATTTTGAAATATTTATGTATGATATGTAGCTCCTTTACAAATTCTTTGTGCTTTCAAAATAACGAAGTAGACGGGAGTATCCTCGAAATTCGAAAGTTTTCTTATATATATACATAGAAACATGTACACGAGGGGACTTACAGTCCAGTATAATGAAATATTTTGAATATTTGTATTTGATTCCTGCTTTGAATATGGCCAGTTTATAAAGAACTGTACTTTATTTACTTGTAAGGTTTAATTCTATATGTGAGGGAGACCATTTTGTGCTAGACAAATTTTAGACATCGTATCCTCTGTGAATTTTTAATTTGGCAGCTTTGGTAATATTTGGCGAGCAATTTGAGACTTCATATTTCATTATGTTGGAGCTACGGATTTTCGTGAGTTTTTTATGGAATGTTTGGATTTGAGATTGTTTTGAGATGGATTGGAGGTTGTTATTTCAGTGTCTTGTAAGTATGTATAAGTGATTTAGATTTATAAGCAATTTGTGTAATGTAAAAACATTATAGTGAAAGGTCTGGCTGAACCAATCGAGTTAGGAGTTCGATTTCCAGACAGAGTGATGTTGAATCACAATTCAACATCACTCTTTGCCTCTAAAGGTCACAACCTATTGCAATTGTACATTAAATCTGGTATTCTGGACTCTGGCACCCATTATAAGATTTAATTTGTGTTATAGATATCAACGCTCTTTCAATTTTTAGCAGTGGTCTTGAAATCGGTAGATAAAAACCGGGTTATTTGAGGCCAAAAGTAATAAAAAGTACATGAACGACATGTTTTGATACTAGGGTTCTGTCTGGCTTTGGTATACGAAAATAAAACGTGAAGCTGTAAAAAATATGTATATTTAAAAGTACAACATCGTGGCGCTGTTCTGACGTATTTGAACGCGTCAGTTGTCTTTGAAATCGCTCTTTGAAATTTTTTTATATGATATTTAATTGTATAAATAGACAAGTTCTAATATATTAAATAGATACCTTTAAAATATATTTTTTAAAAATGTATAACTATTTCAACACAGTGGAATTTGAAGGCGCGCATCTTGGAAACCGTCCAAGCGCTCTGACCGCTAACCCATGCGTTCTACATCCGGCTGCGTCTAACATCTTATACGCTTATTACAATGTATTAATGTTAGCACGTATGTAGAGAATTTCACGTATGTACAAATTTTTTACCCAAAGATTATTCTGCGAACAACAACTTTAACTGAAATGTCTAAAAATGGTGGATTTATAGTTGAAAAATTGTACTTGGAGAAAGTAATAGTAGTATCTAATTTTAACGGGAACGAGAAAAAATGAATGGATTTTACATTTTACAGTTCACGCAAACGAAATTGTGGGTACAACATTTGTAATCTATAGCTCTGTGTTCTAATCCATACAAATGTTATAATTTCGAAAGTAACTCTGTCTGTCTGTCACTTCATCACGGCCAAACCGCTTAACAGATTTTGACGAATTTTATACAGTGTTACTTGAAGGTCTTGTGATGGACATAAGCTATAAATCAGAATTAAATTGCCGCTGACAATACGAAACGGTATCTATTGATAATATTTTTATTCACCTCCATTTGATTGATCCATTGACTGGAACAGATATCTTGAAGATATATTATTTTTTTTATTAACTATGCTCTCTAACTACCAATCGTTTTGTATATTTTAATACTGTAAGTATTCCAATTTAATTCAAATATTCAAATTTGCATAGTAAAACCCATGGACATGACCATAACGAAAAGACATTAAAACGGCGGAAAGCGGGAAATCGGCGATGCACAATGGCTGGGGTTTCCCGGTTTAAAAGCGCCCTAACAATAATTCAGCTTCACCCTTCCAAAGTGCAAGGGCGCAGTTACTGAGGGCAGTTTGCTAGAGATGGGATGCCTTTTAGTACGTTAGTATGTATTTTGATGACTTTTATAGTGTAATTTTCCTGCAAATTGAATTATTCACAACTAAATGTCAATGCTCTCGATATGAGTATATTTAAGACAAATTATTGTATTTTTTTTAAATATCCTGTCTCTTTTATGGTACTGTTGTAAAATGACGGTGAACTAAACGATACGTTTTGAGAATACCAAACTAATTTGTATGAATGAAAGACGTTTATTCCCGCACTACTACCTAGTAATGCCCCTGGTCACAGAGAGCCTCGTGGATACTCCAATCTCCACATTCCTGAAAATCGAGACAAATTGAGTGGCGGAACTCAACGCCGCGGGTTGTCTTAGGTACCAGAGCGGAGAAATGACATTAGTTAAAATATCATATGGAAGACACAGAAAATTCCTATATTCAGTTCAAAACTACGCACCATAGGCTGTGAGAACACTTGATTATCGATTGTAAATCAATCGATAATGTCCATTTAATTTGTATTGACGCTTTATTCTTAATCTAACTATATATACAAAAACTAGTATCGATAAACCTAGTATCATCGATATGGAGTCGAATTTATATTGTAAATACTACATTACTAGACGAGCGTCGGTCACAGCGGGGGTGCATCGTTTTATCAAAGCCCGCCGCGCATCTCAAATTTACACTCGCGCTCTAATTGTGTTTGCCTCATGTTTGCCCGTTATTTGTAAACGTGTGGATCAGTTATGAATTTATACATCTGATGTATATAGATATGTCTGATTACATACGCAATGGTTGTAGATTCGATTCCCACTTGGAGAAATGATTTATTTTCATTTATCAGCGCTGGTGATAAGTCAAAGCGCGGCGTTGGGTTTTGCCTCGCCACGTCAGGTATTCGGGCGGAAAGTGGAGAACGGATAACTTGACACTAGGTTTTCTCTGACTACCCTACCTACTACCTAAAAACGTCAGATATAGAAAAAAAAATTACGATTATTTTAAATTTTAAATCAAAACAATTTATGATTAAAGTACCTTTTTTAAAAATAAACAAGTTATAATAGATAAAATAGCACTGCAGTTTCGAATTTGTATAATACTTTACTGCAAGCATACTGGGTAAATATTGATGTTTCCTTGTCTTATTGTTGTATACGTATATATTGTTGTTTGTTTATCAATCACAGCGAATACTTGAAGGGTTGCTATAGTCTCGTAACAATGGAAAATTTAAAATATTATGTTTTAAATAAATACACTATATTCTAATGTAATTAAATAAGAAAGCTAAAGCTTTACTTCAACTCACTTACAGATAAAAAGTAGATACAAGACAATTAAAAAGAAAACCATAAAAGTCATACAAAAAGAACATTAACTAAACATACAAATTATTTAATATGTGTACAGCAGTATGATGAGAAAGAGGTACGCTAGTCTGCCTAAATATGTAATAATATTTTCTTTTCTTTTTATTTTGATTTATTTTAAATTTTTTATCTTTATGGAGATTAAAAACAAATATGTTGATACATTTTCTACAATTTTCTTTATGTACAGATTCGCTTAGCTTAGATTTCGTTAGACTGCAAATAAAACACAATGGTTCATTTGATATTACTTTGTTTTTATTAATAATTTTATTATGAAAAATGTATATATAAGAGCGGCCATTGCACTGTACTGGGACTTGTAGGGTTCTGGGTTCGATCCTCACTCGAACGAATTATTTTATTTTAATATTTTCATGTCCCTGCTCTGGTAAGATATATACGGCGTTGTGTTTAGCCACTCAACACGTAGTATCTGGAAATATGTAGCTGAAACAAATAAAATAATATAGCATAGTATATAATTTTTTTAAACAAATACTATAGCATAAATCCCATTGTAAAGTTAACCGGTAAATAGCAAAGGTAGAGCACGTTAAACGTCGCGTCGCGTTTGCAGACACTTGTCCACTCTTATTGCTTGAATTTTGTTCCACTCGAACTATTCAGAAATTTTTGTCCCTCACTGCAGACAGCATTCCGAAGAGACCGTTTGAACACGATAAAATAAAACTGACTGTCCATGTACATGAAGATATATATGTTTTGGGTACCCGATTTTTTTTCTTCGTTGGCCACTCTCCGCCCGATATCGAGACTGTGTGTCGAATGGTGCAATTCAACACCTCGCTTCGTCTTACCTGAAATGTAAATGTAAATAATTTAAACATAATTGTTCCCCTGTATGGGGATCGAATCCATAACCCATTGTGTTTACAGCCAGGTGCTGATTTACTGAGCCACAATGAGCCTCATTTAGTTTTTTTGAATTTGAATAGATTTGCGTAAAATATTGACAAAAACATATAAAATATATGTTTTTTTCAATATTTTAAATAAATTAGGTTTACTTCTTCATCTGTAATGATAATGTAAGTTTCTTATTTCAAAACAGACATTTACGATTTAATTTATTATATGTATTAATACCACACTTTGCTTCATTTTAGTGTGATCTATATAGATACTAATATTATTATGTTAGAAACAAAAATATATCAATTATTTCAGTCCTGCTTAGATAAATATAGCTAAAATTAAAAATAATTTATATACAATATACTACTAAAGTACAAGCAATTAACTATAGTATAGTTTTCACATGAGCATAATGCATACGGCAAATAAAAAATCTCCATATACTCGTACACATACACGTACTCCACTACGCTTTTTCATTATATTTCAATTAAGAATAATTTGAACCAGTTACCTACTTAGTCTGCTATACTAGTATTACATTCCATGAATTACTACACCCGTAGGTAGTTAGTTCGTCCGGGAATGTCTGCATTGTAAAGCGCAAACGGCGGCTTTTTGCGGGACGAGCAGCGGCATCTTCATAATTGAGTTACCGCATCGCCTCGCCGGAACTAACGAAACCAATTAGTATGGGTGCATAGCACTGTGCAACACGGAATAACGTTGCTGCTATATGACCCTTTCTTAAAAAAGCCTAAAATATTTTGTAGCTTAGAAGTTAAATATATTATGATATATATATCAAAACTATAGTTTTCGTTTCTGTTTTTTAAATAAGTTAAGCTTAAGCGTATCCAACGAGAATCGAGTTATTTCCAACACAAGTATGCTTGGTTACTAATTTGGAGAGGAACCGCCACTTGTACCGACACAAGTCACCGAGTCACACTTTACTTGTAAATATTTTATATGAATATAATTATTTATATTTTATTTTATTTTATGACGCCACAGACACTTGGTCTGTACCCTTTTTTATATTTTTTGTTGATTTTATTTAACGTTTAAAATTTTTAGAAATCCTATGAACCTCGTTAACGATCAATATAATATATATTATCATATAGATTCCATGAAGAATATTGGGATATAAAATAAGCCACAGTCACACTCACACACACATACAGACATATAATAGTCACTATATCAGGTTTTGATAAAACTTACATTTTCGCAAGGGAATACAGATATATCCCTAAGATGGTCTGCGAGGCTATTGAAATACAAAAACATCCTTATTTCAATAGAAAATAAGATTGGAAATTTTGTACAAGCTTGGACCTAATCCTACAATCTTTGAAGTCTCCAACCCACCACACCAGAAAGCAATATACAGTCAGCTCATTCTGCATAAATTCAAGGCTGTACGCGAAGCAACTACGAAACCGTTGGCGGTAGTTTGATATAATAATTATATCAACTGATAGGCTAAAGCCACCTCAGTGTACCTTTGACCACGGACTACTGTAAAGTGTTCGATATGTCGGGTTTTCTAAAATGTCAAAATATACGCACGTTTAATTCGGTTATAAAAGTTTAATTTCCAAATACTAACTACCAACATACTTGACCCTTAACTTTATAAAATTTCATCATAATCGGTTCAGCGGTTAGACCGTAAAGACATCGCACACAGACAATCCGACAGTTACTTTGACATTTATAATATTATAGTATTGATTATATAGCATCATAAAGCACACATAAATTATATCAAAATAACAACTTTTCAAGGATATTTTGTATCAACATCGAGTAGAAATACCAATGAGATACGATACGTAATTAATAACGAAAGTCGTGGGACAATGGAGCCGGGTGCAGGTATTGCCGAGCTAACACAGCTCTCGGGATAAGATGCAATCGACGCATATAGTAGCTATTGTAAATAATGAATCAATAGGCTTGGTCGGTTGCCAAGACCTCTTATATCATTTTGTCGTTAAATGAAGTGGTATCGACATTTTTTGTTTTGCTGGTTATTACCTGCTTGTGTTTATCTGCCTTTAAGTGTATATTGCAGTCGTTACTTATAACTTTGAGTTTTATTATAATTTAAGTAACAGTAATTAATTTTTATGAGAGTGTCATGGTGCAGTGGGGCAGCGTCTGTCGTGAACTGTAAACGTAATTATGGAGCGGCGTTCAGTTCCGCCAATCAACACGAAATGTCTCAAAAATTGGCGGAAAGTGGAGAATTAATTATTATTATTGTTACTTTATTTGCACACCACATTAAATTGACAAAAACAATAGGTACGAAACACATTATAAACAGGAATGTACAAAAGGCGGTCTTATGACTATACTTAGCCAAGTAGCCATCTCTTCCAGACAACCTTTAGGCCGAAAAGAAGCTTGTTATAATGATAAACGGTTAGTTGGTGGAATAGTAGATATTAAATATTATAAATATGTAGATTTATGAATAGAAATATGAATAGAATAACTATACATACATATATATATAGATAAATATATATAGAACCAAGTGTTTAGACAATAGTTCTCTCTGTATAAAAGCGTAAAGCTGCAAAAATATATAGTAATCGAAACAGCATTTAATATTTATCTGTTCCTTAAATATCGTCTTTGTTGAAATGACCCTCATATTCGAGAGTGGCTGAATATCTTAAAGTTTGCTCAAATTTTCTAAATTTTTTATCAAAATCTAAATATTCTTGTTTCAAATAGCCTATTATAAGCACTTTAGAATCGTCAATTAACATAAAATGTCAGTATTGTCAGCTTTAGCTGCAGCTACCACCGGCTCGGAAGGCAGTTCTGCTGAGAAGAGCCGGCGAGAAACTCAACAGTTGCTCTTTTCAATATAGTTTTACAATAAGTAGCCTCCCGAGTGAGCAAGTAGCTTCCCGAGTGAGCAAATTTAAATAAAAATTTTATTTAAACAATCTGATGTAATGACTAAGTATAGTCTCAGTGTATTTGGTACATGTTAGTTTATCGCCATGAACTGGATATGGCATTTAATTAAGTTATTGTGAAAATAAGTATTTTTCTTGCTTCTTCTTCTTTCTTGAAATTTCAGACGCAGTCTTTATAATATATATATATAAATCCCATAACATCTGAATCAAATTCTTTCCTAATTAAAATGAACATAATGACTATTATTACTTACTTGGGATAAATAACTACACCCTAACTGTAGTACCCTAGACACAATGCGCCTTGCAAACAGCTCAATAGCTGGCATGTGGCCCACAGCTTCTATTAATCACGGTAGACATGATTACCTTTGCCCGGTGATGCGTACAGAAGCCGAATGTCCGATTGTTTTTGTCTGGTCGGACCTAGGGCAGGAAACTATAATGATTTCGCTATTTCGCTTAAACTGATTGAAAGTGCGTTTCGAAGTCTATTATTTGTTTAGTTACTTATTAAACTAGAACAAAACTGCTCACTGCTTTGAACAACTTCTGTTAAGACATCAGTAATTTGGTATAATGGCAGGTAACTTTTGTATTCAGCCCCATGAGTTTTCCCTTAGAACAGGGTAATCACAGAGAACCTAGTGTCATGAGAACAGATTGGTTCCCCATTTTCCACTCTCATACGAGACTTGTTCACTAGAGAGGAAAAAAGGATTTTTTTTTTATATATATAATAATTTTCCGAACGAATGGAACTCTCAAACGATCGCGATTACAATCAGACGCTGTATCACAGCGCCACGAAAGAAAACTGAAAGAAAAAAACAAAACAGGACTGAAAAAGTAACAATTAGTTATTTCTTTAACATTTTTAAAGTGTTATTCACACACTTAGGAAATTGAAAAACTGGCGCCTCTTGGAATGATTTGGTTCGAATCCCGCTGCGTTCAATTTTTTATACGTTTTCTTAAAATGTATTTCAATAATTAGTTAGGTAATTTAAATTTCAAATGTAACACTTATAGTTACTGTTAGGAAACACGGACGTAGAGAACGTGTGCACCTTACAAAACCACATCGTCTTTATAGCCTAATATAAAACTCATATTTTGACCATTACTATTACTACTGTATTTATCACACGCAACTAACAAAGCAGTTTCAACGCGTTTAATATAAAAATTAATTCAACTTACTACGCACAATGGGGTCGGATGTATTGCGGCGAAACATTAAACGTTTCTAATCCAATCCCAGCCCTCCGTCATCAATCTTATGATTTGCGAAATCAGAACATTTTTGTGTAATTGCTTTATCAATTTACCTAATGTATATCAAACAATTGCCCTACATGTTTGGTTATACACTTTGTTTTGCAGCAGAAAATTTGGTTTTTTAGAATAAGAATTTTTAAAAAATAGACAGAGAAACCTATTTGGATTTTTGCGAAAGAAGCGCGTAGTTCTCAATACTTAGCAACGTGCATCTTGTACAGATTACACCTTAGAAATATCTATATTTTAAGTTCTTTTTTTACCATCTTCACGCTTTTTCTCGCATAGCAGGATAGTCAAAGCCTAGTGTCAAGACACTTCGGTCTCCACCTTTTATTATAAGGGAAAGCAATTATTTACAAAAATGTATATAATAGTATCTATGAGCACAGACTTTAAAACGCTTAAAATATTGAGTTCAAATAATGTACTTTGCAACCAAATTTCTTATATATGTCTGTGTTCAATGTAACTTCTATATATTAATACGTTAATATATAGAAGTTACATAATACTACCTTTAGGTAGAAAAAGTTCGATCCCTTTTTAAGAACCATTAGCATTATTAAAGTTTGTATGGAGAAGTACAGAGAGCTAATGTTTTTGAGAATAATTCATTAAAAATTACATTTAATTAGTAAAATAAACAAAAACTACAATATATTTGGTGTCTATACCATAAATACTTTTAAGTATTTAGTATATTGAAAAGTATGTATGGAAAGTTTCATGTATTGGTAATTTATGTAATTTCAAGGTCTTTTATATCTGGAGACATTAGTAACACTGTATATGCCTTTAATTAGTAATAGTATAAGAGAACCAGAACTATGAATATATTATTTGTATATTATAAAATATTATTTTGTAATGCATGTCGAATAAATAAATAAAATAAATATAACATATACAAAAACAGTCACAGTCATATACAAAAATTGGCTATTGGCAAAGTGAATTTACGCGTTAGTGAGCCTAGTATATCTAATAACGAAAATAAAAGAACTTGTTACTTCATTATCATAAGGACTTTGTTAAACAAAAAAACCACCTGCTAAAAGCAAATGTATGACCATCGAAAAGTCATATCACCTTACTAAAGCCGTACTTCATAACGCATACTACGTTAGTCTGTTCTTTTCAGTCCGAATCGTATTTATTTCCCGGTGGACGCCATCCATTATCGATTACTGTGGAAGTCGCTGAAAAGCTAGACAATAGACGAATAATGTTCTGACTTGCATTTCACTGAATCTCTGTAAAAAATCGATTAAAATACATTCCATATAGTAGTTTTTCGATTTAGTAATGTCATATCGGTAACTAAAATTATCCGAAACTAAAGAATCATCCTTAATTTATTTATATTAATATAATTTTCATACTTCATCCTTATCTGTATCCAGATACGATATGTTACATCAGTAATATATTATTAAGTTTTTTTCGCAATCACTATCACAATTTTGTATTTCATAGCCAAGAAGAACCTTTAAACAATTACTTCTTTCGCTTGATAAAAAAAACCAACATTTTCATTTTACAGCTTCACACTTCTTTCCGCATATCAGAGTAGTCAGATAAAAAACCTAGTGTCGACACACTCTGTTCTTCACTTTCCGCCCGAGTCCGCTCAAGACATTGCGTGTTGAGAGGCGAAGCTCAACGCCGCGGTTTGTTATCTTCACTAGAGAAATGAAAATAATTGAATTGTGATTATTCCACCGAGTGGGAATCGAACCCTCAACCAATCGCAATTAAAGTCAAACACTGCCCCACAATGGCCACTAAATTCATTTGACACCTGTAGTTAATTAATATCTCAGTATCAATAAGCACGCAGCTGTTTTACGGTAGAACAATTAAATTGGCAATTGGCACCAAAATAGCTTTTCCATCAAAGCCAACCTACCTTTCCGTCTCCTTTTGCGTTACTTAATTAATTTGGATAAATAAACCGGGAAATATTAATAGAAATTACGCTTTTCTTAAATTTGAATAATTAACGCAATTTAAATTGAATTGTGAGACCATCGAGGCGCAGTGTGTCTGAATACAACCGCGGTTGGTTCGATCCCTATACGGAGGAATCATTTTTTTTCATTTAAATTATTTTCATTTCTTAGCGCTGGTACAAAGCGCGGTGTTTAGCTGAGTGTTTTGAAAAGTTTTTTCTATATTTACTGACTTTGAGTTTATACTTTCATCTTGAATATGTCTATGCTGCATGATCTATTACGATATTCAAATTGAATTATTTTTCTGACAAAACTAAACACATAATAAAATATTTTTGGAAAATGTATAAACATTTGAACGCAGCGGGATTCGAACCCGCACCTCTTGGAAACCGTCCAAGCGCTTAGCGGTCGGAGCGGCTTGGACGGTTTCCAAGAGTTTTTCAATTACCTAAGTGCGTAAATAATACTTTTAAAATTTTTAAATTAATCACATAATGTAATAGAATAATATGATTATTTTATTTCTTATATTTTCTTGAGTTTGAAATATTTTGTACGCTTATTTCACTTACACTTTTCGCCAGAATAAAGTATATATAGAAGAAACTATATATATAACTTTAATAGTTTAGTTTTCGATAGATAAGAATACAAGTGGTATCAACTGTTGACAATTTTTTTTTTATGTTAAATCTTAGTTTACCTCTACTATAACGGGTAGTGTGGACTACCAACGAACGGAAACTATTTTACTCATAAGTGAAATTACACGACCGTCACTTTACATTGAGGTAAAATTTACAAATATACCAAAAAAGCAAAATATAGATTAAAACAAAGCTCCATCAGATCATTAACGTTCCCTAAAAAGCTGTCTATGAAGCTGCTTATTTATAAACTAAACAAAGCCCCAAAATTACAAGGGACACGTGAAATAATGAATGTTCGCCACACCTGAGGCTCATGTCGATATTAAATGCACGTTATAGCCATGGATACGTCACCCTATGACTGTTACAGACAGACTGAAAAACAGATTCGTAAATTTCACCCCTTTTTGAGAGTAATAAAAACATATAGTTGCCCATCCACAGGAAATTGTACTCTACCGCTTCGTTTTTACCTCCTAAAATTGTTAATTTTCATAGAAGTTCAGAAGCTTTTGAGTGTCCAAATTTAGTTAATTGAGAGGGAGGACAATAGAGGGTCAGTTTAAGATGTGGTTTGTTTAATTTTCTGTCTGTGGGTCGTTTGGGTGATGGGAGGTGTGAACAGGCACAGGTTCTATTCATCGCTTTTCTAAATATATTTTCATGTCAGACAGAACAGTGGTTATAACAAATGAAACGCTCGAGTTCTGGTGCTCCCCTTTGTAAAAAGGAGGGTAGTTACAGGAAAAGGTATTCAAGAAATAGGTTTTTTTATAAATTAAATGCTACCTTCTATTTGTTAAGATTTAGCGTCGTATTTGTCACTATTTTTTAATTTATTTTAAGTAATAAAATTATGGATTTATATACAGAAGTATTCGAAACACCTATAATGGATTTACTTATGTAAAGATCATGCATCTTCGTGACCTTTTATATAAAACTTTCTCAATTTTTTAAAAACATTTCATATTTGTTGCCAGATAGTGGATACTACACTAGGTCGAGGAAATACAAATAGTTTAATTGCTTATATTATAACATTTTAATATATATATATATATATATAAAATAATAATGATAATTTAAAATTGTGTATTATAATTTTTAAGGAATTTCCATAATTTAATCGAAGTTTGTCCGTCACCTACATTGAAGAAATTCCATACTGAGCCATTGCTCAGTATGGAATTCCATTGTATTAAGCTTTTTCCACCATAACAGAATAACAGAATAGAAAGACAAAATTCTTCTCATGACTCTCCGTTACCCCCTTTCCGCCAGAATTCTGAAATGGCAAACCGCAATACCACGCTTGAAAAATCACAAATGAAAACAATTTAAATATACCCTTTATTCCTGACGCTGGCCCACTTCGCCACGGTTTCACGTCAATTTACGAGAATTATTATCAATATTTATTTGTTGCCCAGGCATCAGCAGCGCACTACCAAGGCCAGCTGTCGGCACTATCAGCTGAGAACGAAAGGCTGCGGAACGAATTATCCGCACTATCGACCAGCGTCCATGATAACGAACACGAGAAACGTCTCGACGATGTCGCTCAGCAAGTGGTCAGGGCTTTGCTCTCACAAAAGGTATTTTCACTTTGCTTTTCTTTTATCTGTTGAATTAAGCGGATAAGCTTAAATTCAATTATATTTCATTTCCCCGCACTGGTAGATTAAAAGTGCGGCGATGAGCGCCGCCACCTAATATGTCATATTAATGTTTCGAATTCGGATGGAAATTGGAGAATGGAGTGTCTGGACCATAGGTTATTTCTAGCTACCCCGCTATGCGAGATAAAATGTGATGCTAAAAAAATAGTATTTAATGGTCAATATATTCACCATACACTATGGCGTTTAAGGCGTTTTTTTCCTATTTGCTTAATGACAGATGTTCATGGAATTATGAAAATATTTCAATTGTTTGATTGAAGCCATCGTGGCGCGTTTGATTGTAAAGGCGATTGGTTGTAAGTTCAATTCCCATTCGGGGGAATGATATTCGGGGGAAGTTACGTTGCACGTTCGACTTTAGGTACCCTTGAGATACACAAAGATGTTGCCAATGGACACGTTATGAGAATTAGTTTCGTTACAAGTTTAGGTTAATAAATACTTAATAACTATATTGTAATTTTTCTAAAGTTCTTACAATTTAGGACGTTAGAATAAAAAAACTTACGAGAGAAGGCGCTTGACACTGACATCTTCATTACTAAAACTATATGTTTTAATTGGGTTGCACGGTTTTTACTGCATACCAGTGTAGTCAAAGAGAACCTAGTGTCAAGACACTCCGTTCTCCACTTTCCGCCCGAATTCGAGATATTACGTGTGGAGTAGCGGACCTCATCGTCGCGCTTTTTATTACGGACAGACAGAACGGAGAAACGAAAAAAAATTAAATATAATAATTTCTTCGACTGGGAATCGAATTCTCAACTAATTGCAAGTCACACCCATTCCTACTGCGACATCGTTGAATAATTAGTAATATTTAATTAATAGATATCAGCAACAAACTGCGCAATGTTTATTTGAAAAGTTGGCCCAAATCCGATTTACAAGTTAGCGCTTCAGATTTAAACAAACGAATATTATCGGTCAGATATGCCAAGATTATAGTGGTCCGGATGCTGGGTAGAATTATTACGGTGCCAGCTTAGCCCTAAGTGTCCCATTTGGCAAGATTTACGTGCGAATGTGTTGCCTACCCGCAGCTCCCTATAATTATGAGAAAACAATTTCCGCTTCCCATCTTAATGCTTCCCGGATTAAGAGATTTGGAGTATTTTTTGCGAATTAATTCACGTTTTTAAGCAGTGGATTTTGAATATATTTCAAATGGATTATTTTGTTTTATTTAGTATCGTCTGCTCTGTCAACATTAGGCTGTGGAAATGTTTTACGTCATTTAAAAGGATACTCAGATTATACTCGTAATGAAATACGACTTGTCCTAGAGAGATACATGTATGTAATGCTTCGCTACAAGAATAAGGAATAGGCGATACAAAATAATAAAACTTTTCAACTTACACTAAGCTTATTAATAAATAAGATTAATTTCGAAATCAGACAGCACTTTTCAATAAAATGACCATATTACTCCTATTTTATATTTATTATTGTATATTTATTATAGTTATATTATATATGTATTCGAATTTTTGAATTAATTTATTTCATATTAGTTATGTTTCGTTTGTCAAAATTTAATGGTGTTTATTTATTGCATAGTACTGATATCCCGCTGTATTGCCTTCACCCACTTTCACAGGTTGGCTGGAAGAAATCTCTTTTAGAGATAAGTCCACCGTTACTCAGTTTTTTTCTGAATGTCCTGTTTTTTTTTAAAATACAATAAAGAATATAAACTTATTATATTTAAAAGACGAAATATCGAAACAATGTCGCTTATTAATACGAGGTTAGTTTACATACATGTTTTGTTTTGAAAACTACAGCTTGTCATTTCAAATCAATATTGTATAACCCTAAATATATTTCACACTTGTATAAAAGATGATATATTCGTCGCTTATTTGAAAATCCACCATATATAATCCTCTCAGACGACATTGATCACTTTATAAGAGCGAATGTCTAGCAACGCTTCGTCGAATATGAACTTTGGTAATAGTGATTATTATCAATTAAGCTGTAACATACTTAATTGGGCGCATTGTTTTATTATATATCTGGCTTTATCTGTATATTGATATTTTAAATGTAATGGCCGTCGTGGCGCAGGATATAGTCTGACTGCAAACGTAATAGGTCGTGGGATTCGTGGGCGTGGGCGATTCCCAACCGGAGAAATTATAATATTTAAAGTGTTATCATTTCTCTACTTTGCTGAGACTGGTCAGATTGGTCTTGATTCCAGACAGGAAGAGTGTCTAGACACTAGGTTCTTTCTGACTAGCCTACTATGTAGGAAAAAGCGTGTAGCTTTTGTTTCATTTTAAATGTATTATTATACTCATAATCATTGTTTTTTAAAAACTTTGTATTTAACTGTTAAATGATGAAACTCAAACCTATTTTTCGTCTCATCATAATGGTAACCAATATATTTTAAATATAAATACTAGTCTCAAATATACAACGACAACGTTAAGTTTAACCTAAATAAATAACTTTGATTATTTATCAAAGTGCCATCAACTGAAAACTTTACTCCTGAGTCTCTCGATCAGCTGGTACATTAAATAACGCAGGTGATGTAAGCCCCCCTTGTCTTACGCCACATTTTCATTTGTATATGTCATTCAATGCACCACCCCATCTAACGTTTCTATAGTTAACGATTTGATTCGTTTGACTTTCACGCCAATAGTAAATGACGTTATAAAAGAATAATCGTATTCAAATAATAAAAAAAAATACTTCACGCTTTATCCCTAGCGAGGTAATCAATCAGAGAGAACGAAGCGCCTATCGCTATGATCACAGAATACTTCTTTCGCCTCGTCCACTGTTATCAATCTCTTCATACACGACCTCCGGGGGGTCCTCGTGCTTATGAAGTGACCTTCCTCCAGTATCATCAATACTGTGTTTACGAAGGTCCACCGAGTTCTCCCTGGCTCTCTTACAGCTCACCTTTGCTTCATATATCTTTCTTACCATTCTTTCATCCCTCACTCTCTCGAACTGCCCAAACCACCTTGGCACATTTTTATTCAATTATATAATTCTTATACAATTTTTAGTAGCAAGAAATTAACAAGCTGCATATATACTCATTAATTAAGCTAAATTTCAAAACTGGCAACACTGAGAATGATGTCTCGTATCTCCCCTAATTACTTCTCGTCAATTACTTACTCGAATTTAATTTGGCCAATGAAATGTAATTAAAATATACGAGTTTAGTCGCATACTCGAGAGGGATGATTTTAACATGAATGGTAAAGATAATTTATGTTTAAAATATTAAATTAATTATGATGTCACATTTTAATATTAGCGACTTGTGTATCGAAGGTCTGTGGGAAATGCCTGAATAATATTTTTTTTCAGCTGCACTGTTTATCCCACATAACAAGGTATAACGACAGAACCTAGTGTCGAGACACTCCATTTTCCGCACGAAATCGAGACATTGCGTGTTAAGACCGAGCTCATGCTGCGATTGGCCATGCCAGAGCAGAAAATATAATCATACCTCTTAGTGGGGATCGAACCCCCAACCAATAAAATAGTCTCGATGGCCTGAAAATTAAAGATGCCCTTGACATTAAGCTTATTTAGAAAGATTGGTGAAAATTTATCTAATTTATAATCTGTTCTTACTCCACAGAGTATCCGAGAGGAACTGGGATGCGCAAGGGCAAGGATCCGCGAGTTGGAAACTCAGAACCGCGCGTTGAGTTCTCTGCTGGTCCGACAGCTGCGGCCACAGCCGCGACCCTCACCCGCCACACCGCTTACGCCCCTCACGCCACACACGCCTCGGGACTTACAAGGTGATGATAATATAAAAACTATACATTGAACTGTTATGGTCAAGGAACAAAAAGTCTTGGTGTAATATTCTAAAAAAAGTAAGAAGTTAAAAATATATATATATTTTAAAAGTACGTATAAAATTAAATAAAACATGAATTATTTACAGTACATCTAGTAGACGTAGGATCGTGCGGCTCTTTAGTCTCCTTTAGAGATTCTCCACCGCCAGCGCCGCCTATGCCGCAGCCGCATCCGCTTAGCCAGGACGACAAGCGACGTCACCAAATATTGGCGGACATCTGGACTGAGCTAAAGGTATTCATAGTTTTCTTTATTCTATCCACCTGTTTTATTTATTTTTTCTTTTTTACTCTTTCCTTTATTCTATAAGACTTAGATAATTCTACCTATTTTTTTATTCAAAGAAATAAATTATGGCGTCATGTACAAACCACATTTATAAACATCATATAAAGCAGTTAATTCTTTTCATCTTAATTAAAATAAAGCAAATATTTTTGAATACTTGACTAATATGAGACTTCAATTAATCAATAATATTTTAAAATTTTTGTGATTGCGAAAATTTTTGAAATATTTATTGTAAAATTTTGCAGGGTCTAGAAGTGACTCCGGCAAACCTCGCTCGAGCACTATCAACAGTAGATCCCACGCTGTGGGCGCCGCCCGCACGTCCCGCCACCCTCAGCCTTAGTGTGCCGCAACCTGCCTCCGATCACGCTGCTGGTAACCAGTAAACTGTTATTGAGCATCCTATTTGTATATTTATAAAAAAAATAAAAAACCGTACGACACCGACCAGTAATGGTATTATAAAAAATCTCTTAAAGATGCAAAGATTTTGTATACAACATAATAATCTACCTATTTACTCAATGACATTTTAATATTTTTTTTTTATTACATCTGACAAATAGGAATATATTTCAAATTTCAGGTGCAACGAGAGAAAAAGTGACTGAAGAAGAAAACGGTGAAGCCGGAGCGGAGTCACCTGAGAGTGGCGCAAAGGACGAAGGTTACTCCACCATGTCCAGTGATGTGCAAGCCGACGCTTCACGTCAAAGTGACCACGCAGCGGACAGAGCCCTGCCTGATCTTAACGAAGCTTCCGACGAAACGGATAACCAAACTATCGTGTCCATAAACCCTAGAGAATGTCGTCGACACGCCAGACTCCTAGCAGAGGCTGACTATATTTATTTTCCCATAGGAGTAGCGTTTGCGGGCATTAGAGGTAGCTACCCTCCATCCAGGCCGGTATTGCCCTTTCAGCATGTTGTAAGAAGCTTTTCAGATTCTCATTTATGCTTAAAGCTCCTAACAGGTGCAAGCTGTCCTAGTAGCTGTCTTGACACACCGACTCCTAGCTCTGGAGTTTTAGTCCTAGATCTGAAACCAGCACCAGAACGGCCATTACGACGGGCAGCAATCGCTTCGACCACTAGTTCTGAAAGAGTCTCATGGGGCAGCACTTTAGACGATCGAGCTGATGGTTCCCAATATGATGCTGACTACGTACAACACTGGCTTGAGTTAGATGATGCTAGATCTGCCCTCCAACAGAGGCATAGGGATCTAGCAGACTTAGAGTATGACAGAGCAGAATTAGAAGACTGGAGTTTATCTCTGTCGTGTGAAGATCTTAGAGACAGACAATCTCCGTTCGCTGAAATAACTACACCCGGTCAAATATCGCTTTCAACATTGCCAAGTATTAGAGAAGACGATGCGCTAGAGTTAGAGGAAGATGTAGGTGATTGTTTATGGAATGATTGTGGATTTGCGACCGTTGAAATTGATGAGTGTAGAATACAAGATGATGCTGAACCTTCCGAAAAAAGGTGGGAATATACGGGTACTCACTCGCCTGGTGGTTCCTGGTCGAGTGCTTCAGATGTTCATGAAAAACGTTCAAGTACTGCTTTAAGTGAAGATGGTGATTGCGCTAATGTAGGGCTCGATTTTACACGAGATTTCTATCGCCTTGTAAAATATGAAAGCACAAAGAGCTTGGCGTCAAGTTCCTCTAAGGGTGTCACAACTCAGGATCCCGCAACACATTTACGTATTAACGATGTCCAAACAATGGCATTGCAAGATCGCGAACAAGCACTTCAAAATGTTCTTAATTTTATAGCAGAACAGCAAAAATATTGTCGTGACAGAGAGGAGTCAGATTCAATGTCATCCCGTCCTGTATCTGAAATACGTGAATTGCCTCCTCCGTATGCTGCAGCGGATTTTGACGATGAATCAGTAGATCCGCGAAGTGAAGTCTCTGAAGACAGACAGAGACCGGATTCATTTGGTAGCTTTTCTGAAAACGACTCATGTGATGTTGTCTCCCTTGATAAAAGACCCCAATATTGTGATAATGTATCTGAGCCAAGATCTACTCCTAGGTTTATTGAACGTGAAGAGCCTTATGCAGAATCAGGAGACTACTACGATTTGTCAAGAGTTGAAAATGCTGAAAATGAAATTGACGATCACCATCTACTAAAAGTCCAAAAAAAGAACGAAATTAACAGAACCATCGATATAAGCAATACTGAGTTAGAAGAACCAAGCTCTTTAAAAGAAGAAAAATCGTGTGATATTGAATCTAGTCGAAGTTTAGAGCACAACTCGGCGTTAAAAGAAAATACGATGAACATTATGTTGAATAAACAAACTAGTGACAGGGAAATCGAACCCGCACTTGTTAAATCAGCAAGCTTTCCTTATTCTAGTGAGAATGATATCTCACTTGTTGATGAAGTGCTAAACGCTTGCAGGCGAACTTCCGCAGCATTGGGAACCGTTCCCGAAGAAGAAGAAAGCTCGTCTCCAGAAACGGGCTCTCCTCAAATGACTGAATCGAACACAACAAGTACGTCAACAGCAGAAACTGTGATAATAAGTAATAAGAATGACGGGATTAAAGTAAGACGAAGAACTGATAAAAGTCGAATACCTACATTAATGGGAGGAAAAAGACCACCGTCCTCTCCACAACGAACGAAGTCTAAGATTCCAGTGGCAGACAAATGTCGGCCTGTAACTCAAGTGACTCCTACTCCCGAGCCAATTATCGTCAAACAGGAAAATACGTTGAGTTTTCACGAAGCTGCCACTTCTAAAGACGTCATTGAAGAGCTTAACAGGTAAATTTGTAGTTGAGTGATGCTTTAACAGCCATCTGTTATTTTGATTTGTGTTCATATATGCCTACATGTCATAAGTTAAAATGAAAACAATTATAACATAGGTTATATTCATATTTACAGAATGATTCGTCAAAGCGAAGGTGCAGCTGCGACAACAGAGCCCAAAGGCGAGGACCGTCCTGAAAAAACATACGGGCAGAAAGATAACGCTCTTTGGGCTCCCACCGGCTGGGTGCACGTCGAGAAGGATATAGACTTTAGTGATCCAAAGGTATGCTAAAAACATAATAGAAGATTTAATTACGCCACGTAATAGTGGCCGCAATATGCATATGCCACATGAAGATAAAAAAACATGTATTTGAAGACTAATTTTACAATTTGTTACAAAAATGGTAAAAATTATTTCCCAGGCTCGTGCAAACCTGCTAGACGTGATGCTAGCGTCAAGTGATTCGTCGCCGTCGTCGTGCGGGTCGTCGCCCGCGGACCCGCCGCCGTACTCACGCCTACACCGCTTACACCGCTCCCGTAGACAGAAGACTGGTAAATACTGAATGGTTAATAATAATCGGTTAGACCAGGGCGAGGTTTTCAATACAAGTGACTAGCTTGTGTTTTAGATATTTTAAATATAACTGTAAAGTTTTTAAAAATAACTGTAAAAACATCTGCAGAGTTTTTATTAATGATTAAAGTATTAATTTAAGAAACATGTAAATGAGGTCACTTGTATTGGAGTCTTATTTTACAGTGTGATAGCTTAGGGCAACAAGTGGTCGTCGTTTAAAACACTTTCATTGGTCTCATTACATTTTCACTAAAATTTAATACAAATTCAAATTTACAGTGTGAAGACCATACTTCCAGTAGCCCTAGGCTTTCAGACTCTGGTACTCTTTATTTAAAAACAGCCCTGCTACACGTTGAGAATCGATTGAATGTTCTAAATTCCATTAAAACAAAATAAATAATTGGCACACAACTATAACTTGTGTTTCCAGAATTTGAATAATCTGTAAGAATATGTCATTTATTTCATTTGTTTCTTTCTCCTTGAATTTATGTTCTGTCCGTCGATTTTCTACGTTTATTGTTATATACATATAATTATTGGAGGTGTTGCTTGTAGGTAATGTTTATATTATTGATATTTTATAAAATTTTGCAATTGGGAAATGCGTTTTAATATCAATATTTTTAAGGTTTCTCGTTTATTCTATACAAGTATTTTTATTATATGTATATCTGACATTTTTCTCTCTTGATCAAATATGTCCTTAAAATGATGTTTCCCCAATAATTTCCAAATTTCAGTTTGCTTTCAGTAAATACAATATATTGTTGAAATAACTACAAGCAACAACCTATTAAGTGTTGTTTTCATTATCCACTCTCTCATGTGCATTATTAGGATAGACTTAAGGGGAACGGGTCTTAGAATTTTGTATAAGGAGAATAATTAATCTTTTATACAATTATCTTATATATCTCAGGGTGTTATACTATAATTAAGTCATATAATTTCAACCCTGTACACTATAATCGACTAAATGTGTAGTATACGAATATTACTTTAGTAAAACTTTGACTTTCTGTAACCCTTCCACAATTTTACCTCATTTAAGAATTAATGAATGATATCTTATACTTATTTAGTCTATTCCTGTAGTAAAAACTACATATTTAATGGGAAAAGTTGAATTGTTTCTTTATATTTTATTAGAATTAAATAGTTCAGTCTGTGGCTTTGTGGTGGTAGACTTTTTGGTTCTCGTTCGATGCTTTATTTGTATTTATTTATAGTGACTTAATTGTGTGATGTAAATATTATGAAATATTTTAAATTTTTTCCTCGAATATATTGATTTCGTGAGTGTTATTTATTAATAGTATTTATAATTCATAATGTTCACATTTGAATGATCTGTGTTAACTGTCATTGTTGTGTCACAAGCCACGTCACTGTTTCCGCTCTCACTCACACGCACCATCTCACTCTCGCCTCATTCTGAGTAGATGTCATTTTACGCGTCGCTCCAAAACAATTTAAATGATACCTACTGTTTTTTTTTAATAATATTTAAATTCCGTGACCTTGTCTTAACTGATCATATTTAAATATAAAATATTTCTTATAATCATATGAATAAATCAGCAACTATGAAAAAAAATTAGTAAGTTCCAAATTTAAATCTGAGTTGAAAACATTTTACGAACTAGTGCGGAATAACATAGTATTAATATATAATCAATTAACATTATTCTCTACTAAATTAAAATATTATTTAGTGATTTTTTTTATATTAAAATGAGAAATTGAGACATATTATTATATATGTTGGGTGTACCTACGTAAATATTTAAAAAATGGAGCGACGCGTAAGCGCTGCGCTGGTGAGCGAGCGAGCGAGGGAGGCGGGTGGCTCGGCTCAGGCGCGCGCTTGGTGCAGCGGGGGGTCGCTCGTAGCCGCTAACGTGTGTTGGTGCAGCGGCGGCGCTACGCGTGCGCGGGCTGGGCGCGCTCCGCCACCCGCGCCACCGCCGCCCCTCCATCCTAGGCCGTGAGGGGTTCTTCGTACGCTTCGCGGAGCCCGAGCGCGCCGCCGTCGCCACCTTCGACTTCCTAGATGACCTCTCCGGATCCTCCCCCGACGCCAAAGACTCGATATCTCATCTATAGACGACGTCAGCCAAATAGTATAGTGTAGCGCCGCCAGGCCTCTTTATCCGCCCTTCTGTTAGACTTACGAGCGTTAGAATTACGAGCACCGTGTTGTAGGATTGCATAGACAAGTGCGGTTTGTTTCCGCTAGGCCGATACAAAGTTGCTCGAGTGAATGCTTTCGAACGGTTCATCACTTTCGGCGATGTCTAGCTTACGCTTCGAACCATTGCATTAGGTAAGAAGATGTATTAAGTAATGACTAAGTAAATGAAAGCTGCGGCCTCGAAGTAATGTGATATTTTTGTATATACTGTAAGTCCCACTTATTTTCGTATACATTTAAATGGATTCCTTTTTAACTGAACGAAGCGTAATGTCGGAATATAAACAGTGGTTTGTTGTTTGAGCCCGGTCGTGCGTCGACAGTCGCTTCCGACCGGGGCCGCAACGTGTAATCATAAGTACTTATGTAAATATGGACGATTATCATTTACGTATGGATTAATTAAAAACTTAATTGTAATGGATAGTCATATTCTGTAACAATCGTTTAATCTAAAAATCCATTAAATCAAAGGGTACTAAAGTATGTAAGTGTATATATGTTATGACGTCATTGAACGCTATTTATTGTGTTGTATCATTTGCGGTGTCTCAATTATTTGTGTATACTTAGGTACATATCATGAATCTATATTATTTCTATCGCTACATCTCGAATAGAGTTCAAGTATCGAATGATTTAGACAAATTGTTAAAATAGACTAATAAGTTAATTTCTTGACTTAAATCATACTAAAATTTTGTTATTTTAGCACAAATACTATAAATATTGTTTTATATTTTTTGTATAAGTTTAAGTTTCATCTAAGCTAAATCATTCTATATTTGTCGTCAAGTGAGATATTGGTATTGTAATTTCAATTTCATTGAATACGGTTATGAACCTTGTAATTTTGTAGGTATTTGCGGCTTAATATTATTATTGTAGTTTTATATATGGCGGAACCAAAGCCAAAGCGATTTTACACTGAATTACAGAATTAGCCACCACTTGTTACGCTGCGACACTTCTTGACCAATGTTAATTTACCCCGCTTTGTTTAAATCGTGAATATTGAAGACAATAACGAAGATTATAATATACCTATTATAAAATAATATAAACGAATAACTCGATCGATATCTAAAATATGAACTTATTAGTATTTATGATAAAAGTATAATCATTGGTATATTATGTACATCCCTAGTTACGTCTTCGGATACACGCCATAGCTTTAGTCAATAATGTTTTTTTTTAAATTCTTTTCTTAATACCAAAGTGTTTTTACATAAGTCATTTAACCTTCTATATGACGTTAATTATTAAATTTGTAATTATATAACTTTGTACTTATTTGGTATCGACATGCGCGTGTATTCGAATTTACGTTATATGTATAAACAGCAATGTTTTTTTAGCTCTTGGATCCTAAACATATAGAGCATTAGTGAAACGGTTCCTATGATCATTGATTGTCCCATTATGTGGGCATTATATAGCTATTATTGGCGATTATCAAAAAAAAATGTACCTAATCTATATATGAAACAATGTATGCATTATAGTAGGATCCAGAAAGTACTGTGATTTGTAACTACCGCTGAATCTTCAAGCACATCAAGGTCATAAAAACAAAAAAAAAAGAATAGTGCATTCCAATCAATTGGAGGCGTTTGATAGTTTGTTCTGGCATAAGCATAGAAATATTTGAGATAGGTAGGTACTTCGAACAGTACAAATATGTAGAATATCACTATAATTTTAATTGTCTACTTATTACAAATGGGTTGAATAAACGATTCCGTTCCCAAATTACATTTTTTGTTTGATTTCATTACCTTTTCCTTATATATTTTTTTATACTTAATACAAATATATTTTGTTTATGGCATCTACTAATTTTTATACTATGTGACTGCTCAAATAATGGCACACGTCATAAGTTATAACTCTATATGGCAAATCAATAATAAATAATCTATAGAGCACACCAATATTTATTGGCTCGTTTTAGCTTTGCACATAAAATACCATTGCCTTTTAAATTTTAAAATACAATATAAATTCTTCACTCATCGAAACAGATAATAAATGTATATTTTATAAATATTTATAAAATAAAACATTTGACTCTATCTTCTCCAATCCCTTTTTATGAAAATAAATGAATGTAAACTCTTTTCTAAATACTTTTTTTATTTATTATTCATACAGCTTCAAACACTTTTTTTTTATTACTACACACGCCCATTTTGAGAAATGTATAAAAATAAATAAATATGCATATGGCACGAGTATATTCTTTGTTTGATAACACATACTACTTGCTTAAATAAAAAAACTTAAAAACCGCTTTCTAAACCAACTTAAAAACTGCTTTCTTAGCCAACTTCTCACACATTACAAAGCTTTTCTCTTCTTCATGTGACCTGAAACCATAAAAATATTTAAAAGCTTCATTCAACAATAGTTTAAAAGTTAACAGTAATATTTTACTGTGCAACACACATGTTAATTTGTTAGAATCAAAAAACGGAAAAACTAAACTCGAAATAAAAATACGGATTATAAATAAAAAAAGTTTATTTAAAACAGATAAACCATCTTGTCATGACTGTCGATAAAAGACAAAAAATCACAGGCATTTGTTATTTAAGATAAACTATATGATTCGCTTATTGCAAATTCAGTTATTTCTATTTTGGAAAGAAAGTTAAATAACGCCCCTTAAACAACTGTTTATTTAAAATAAACTAGATACAACAAATTAAACGACATATAATACAGACAAGTTCTTGAAAATGACATAAATGTTTTTGTTTTGCTAAGGGACGATAAGGCATTAAGTATATTTTATGATGTTAACATATATCTACATAGATTATATAAATTGAAATAACAACATTTTTTCTTATAACTATTACATATATTTACAATTTATAAAAATTGTATTAAAAATTAAAATTTAACATTCAAAATGTACAAATATATCCAAATAGAAAAGAAATTGTTTTTGTAAACGTTAATGGATACTACCACTTTTTGATCTAAATCTAAGCCAACCCATCTATTTATGTATGACAAAAAGTCACATCCCTAACTTAATGTAGATTATAAATTAGTATATATGTACTAAATATATTTCGTAAAACATATCACTGCTATAATTAACATTTTGTACATTTTGCTGTAACTTTTTTCCTATAAAATTAGTGTAACATTTAAAGTAAAAACCATTAATAATTCAATTGGAAACATTTGATTAAAACTAAATTTTTTATGTGTAAAAGAAAATAAAAGGAAGTTAAGGAGCATTTAGGTATTTGTGACAGATAAATAATACTTTATAATTGAGGATATTGTAAAGTTTGTTTTTGTAACCCTATGCCAGGTGGAGAATTAAAAATATATTTAAATTTTATTTTTAAATGATACAAATATAAAATCTCTAAATTGCATTTATACAATGAAAGTATTCATTTGACTAGAAGATAGTAAGTAAAATAGACACTCTTTATAAGTTATATAGACAAGATAAAGACAGAGTGCCCATCTTTAGCCGATTTCAAAAAACTATCCAAAATATATAGAAAAAGATTTTTAAATTCAAAGAAGATACTTATACACAAGTCTTATAATAAAAATCCAATGATTTCATATTATAATTATTTGTTATATTATGGTGATTTATTTTGACACTTATTTCATTCCTGGACAATAGTTTATAGAATGATAAATTTCAACTATGACATATACTTTACGAAAGACGATAAAGACTTGTAAAAAATCAGTTCAATTGTCCAATTTAATGAACGCCCTTTAAATGAAAAATAATGTATCACACACAATATTAACTAAGTATATCATTGTGGGCGTTTGATGTAATCATAAAAACATTAATTACAATCGTATCACAATATAAAATGTCGAGATTAGCCCAAATGATAATAATGCAACACAAAAACTTAATTCGTTCCAATTGTGGCCTATTGGTTAAAAATATATAATTGACTTTAATACTTTACCTTGTTTCACTAACACTGGATTGTTATTGTGATGTTTTCAGACAGAGAGAATCTGGTGTTAAGACACTTAGTTCTCCACTTTTCGCCCGAGTGGAGGAACTCAACGCCCCTTTGTCTTAGCGGAGCGGAGAAACGAAAGTAATTTAAAAATATAACCTATAACTTGGGGAATGCCTCGAGTGGGAATCGAAACCACATCATATCTACCAAACTAAAATATTTATTTTTTAATTATTCATTGTCATTTTGAAAAAGTGAATACTTGTCGACCACTGAGTCTAACTGAAAAAAATTGGTAAGTCATTAATAAATTAAGATTATTAACACTTTATTTCGGCAATGATATTCATCATTCGTGACGTACTTATAAACATTTGAAATGTGTTAAGTTTTATATATCAACTCTGCCGCATAAAGTTAATAATATTCTGAGACCATAATATGGCGAAATAACTTATTATAATTTTATAGTTTGAATAAATTGAGGAATATAGAATTTGCTATACATCTATACATATAATACAAATGTAACAGACCGTGTCTTCATGGAAGATATATGAAAAATATATTATTAGAGGCATTTTAATTTATTTACTGTTTGTTTTTGTGCACGCTAATCTCAGAAAACGACAACTCACTAAATGAAATTTTGCCTATTATATTGTGATAAACTTCCCTTAAGTTTATTTCATTTAAATCAGTTAATAAACAGAAAAGTTACAACCATTTAAACTATGAATTTTAGCAAAATTTGTGATTTAAATAAGAACGCGGGCGGGCCAAGACACGAAATAGTTTAGTCGTGTAGGTTACGCAGGCTAAGCCGCGAGCGGGTCGCTAGTATTATAATATAATATATTTCACATAACTGTTGCGACATAAAAAAAATACATAATAAGTCACGCTCTTTCGCTTTCACCTAAACAAGAACTTCGTAATAATTCTATTAATTTAAATGAGACGAAGAGTCCCGCTTTTTAAAACTAGCTGGAGAAAACGTGGATATTTTAACAACGAAGTCGTATTTGATCTTGCTACGATCAAATTCATGGCTTAAAGAAAAAAAAAATATTCAAACCATATATAATTATGGTATATTTACAAGCTTGGCAAGGATCGGCAAGCGTCTCTAAACATAGGCGATGTAAACGGAGTGTGTGACTTGGCTTGCAAGAGCTTGAAATGGCTTGTTGTTAACACGGTCCATCAGGGCCCAGACAGTTTTTAAAGACAAATAAAAGGAGGCTTGCGGCAAACGGCGATGTATTTACATTGTTAACGCTTGGAGCTTGTAAAGGTTCGCAAACCTTGCAAGGTGTGTAAATATACCATAATATATTCTATTGCAATAGGGCAATCTGAAAAGAACTTACTTACGAACTAAGCATACAATACTTTAATATAATATAAATTATAAGACAAAAAACTAAAAAAATAATTTCTAGAATAAGGCCTAGGAATAGTCAATCATTTTAACTCCATACTCTAGGTTTTGTACTGCCTGATGAGCATCGTTGTGTGTTCGAGTCGACTGGTCCTTGGGAGAAAACGCTTCTCTTTTGAGTTTCAGTATGAGAGCTGTTGGAATTACAGTAATATTAAAATTGTGATAAAGCATCAATATATAATAAACATTACGTTATTTATGTAAATACGTCTTTAACATAAAAAACTTTCTTTCTATGAAAACAACTAACAATATTTTTTAATTCTACTGTTTTAAATATATATATTTTAAAGGGTAAAGAATATAAAAAGTAATATAAATCTAAAATACATTATTTTTTTGGGGCAACTAAAACTAAAAACGTATTTACAATACAATTGAGCGCTTAAGAAACATTTTCTATATTTACCCATGATTTAGACGTTTTAGTCGAGCGTGCACCAAAGCTGTGATAAGGCATGCCTTAAAATTATAATAGTATAAGGTCTATTAAAGTAAAACATGTTACAATCACTTCGCTGTAATTGTATAATATTGATATTGATTTAAAACAATATGTTTTTTAAGACATATTTAGAAAACGTATAAAAATTTGAACGCAGCGGGATTTGAACCCGCGCCTCTTGAAAACCGTTTTCAAGAAAAAAAAAAAAAAAAATATGTTTTTTACTTATTTATTTTTTTCAAATAAAAAGCTTAGCGTTTTTAAAAGTGATTTCTATATATATAGATTTAGGCCATCGTGCATTAAATAGAGGCCATTGTAGCTCAGTATGACAACGATTTTTGTGGGTTCGATTCCCACTTGGACGAATAGAACGATAGTATCAAATTATTTGCCTTTCACACAACGTCTGGCATTCGGGAGGACAGTGACACAAGGTTCTGCCTAGTGTCCAGGTAAAATCTAGGTTACCTAAAAAACCGTAAGCTTAATTAAGATATATAAAAAAATTCTAATCATATTTTTTCTAATATTTAATCCGAGAAATGTAACAGTAATAAACTTGAATTTAAGCACTGTACATTTTCACATTTTTGCTTAGTAAATTGTATCTGAGACGAATTTTCTCATAAAACTATCAGCTATTAGTTATAATATAACTAGTACGTATTAAAACTGGACGTAACAAAGAATTTAACAAATTTCGATTAAAATAAACTAAAGCAAAACGAAAATCGATTTAAAATCGATAATGGGTAATGCATGAATAATGTATAGGTAATTGGTGATTAAATTTTCGATAATTCTATTTGTATTTATCAAATGATAACATTGATAATTCATATATTTTTTTTAATTATGACCTTTTTTATCGTGAAACTGTATTAAATAAACGTAAATTTCAAAAGAAAATATTTACCGACTTCATAATACAAGAAATAAAACAAATATTTTCTTTGTTAAAAAGCAATAATTGTTAACAAAGTGGACGATAAAATGACCAGGACGATAAATCAGTTGATCATCCTGGCGAGCTAATAAATAATGAAAATGCCGTTGTTCTTATTCTCTTTGCTTGTTAAGTTTTTTTTTTCTATATAAATCCTCGATATTTCCCTGGATAGGGTGAAATAGTTTAGTCAATAACAAATGTGGCAGATATTAAAAAAAGCTTAGCAGTAATATATCTGTTGCTCTGTTTACTTACTAAAAAATATGAAAAACAAAATAAATTTCAATGGTGTACTTGAAACAATTAAAGTACCTAAAAGTTAAATATTTCATAATCTTATTCGAATTAAGATGACAAATGTATTAGTCAGCTTCTTGCACAATGAGTGTTAGACATTAGCACTAATTTGTTTATGAAACCAAATAATTTGTGCGCAAACAGGTATCCGGTGAATATATCAACAAAATAGTCGTAAAAGATATTGAACGAAGCAGCTGCTCAAAAGAACTTAGTTAATAATCTATACGTCTATAAAAATTAATCCTTAAAATGTATGGTACGACTGGACAAAATTATTTTTTTTTTGTATTCGTTATAACCAGGACTAACATTTGTTATTGTCATTATTAAAGTTTGAAAAAAAAAAAATTATAAATCGTACAAATCGATTATTTTCAATCTCATAATATAAAAAACAAAAGTGGAGTACAGTGTGTGTAGGTTCTCTCTGACTACCCACATACGCGGTAAAGAGATGGAAATGACGATGAAAAGAAATAATGAATTGAAAATGATTTAAATATAATCATTCCTTCGAATGGGGTTCGAACCCACAACCAATCGTGTTTGCAGTCAAACGTTTTCCCATTATGCCACGATGGAATCAATAATGGCATTGGATGGCATAAGCAGTATAGTAAGCGACCACAGAATACGACTCAAGCTCAAGGGACTAATATATAAGAGCATAATCCGACCAGTTCTCTTATACGGCAGCGAATGCTGGCCAGTACTGTCTAGACACGCTCAGGAGCTTCGCGTCACAGAAATGAATATGAGAGCCAAGGGAGTATCCACTGAGGATGTCAAAGATCGTGCAAAGTGGAGGAGATTAAGAAGAAAGGCAGACCCTGGCTAGGCCGGGATTAATGTCAAGAAGAAGAAGAATATAGTAAGTAAGATTTTTATAAATTTATGAGATAACAACTAAATCACTTCCCCTGGCTTCTCATGAAACTCGCTATTGTAATCTCATATAAGTATAGTTTTTGATTAGCGCAAATAGAACAAAAATGGGCAACGATAATACTGGAATTGATAAAAAAACCAAAAGCAGACAGCATTTGTCCGTTAAATTAAAATAAATCTTTGATTAGATATAGAGATTCGATATCCAATCTATTTTAATTTCTTATAGTATAAAAATTTGTTATTTTTCTTTTTTATTATATTATACCACAAAACTAAGTTACAGAGTTTTTAGAGAAACTTTCGGTTAATATCTCCTCTCGGAGATAAACAATATTTTAAGTAAAAGTTCAAACGTGTCACAAGGCTCGTAAGCCTCGTTAATTCTATACGACAGGGATTCAGAGAAAATATCAATTGAAAGATTTATTATACCTTTAAGATGTTTTATCTTCCACCTCGAACCAAAAATAGCAGTGAAGTGGTTTATACATATAAACTTGCTTGCTGCTTGAGCCTTGATATTTTTACACCTGGTAGAGCGTTAGACAAACGACTATACAAGCCGTTCTTCGATAGGTCAAGATACCGTAAAAAGAAACAAAAGCTTCACTATATAATATAGAATAACTCTATTCTTTATTTTCCAGCGGGAATACAAATTTTAAATATAACTGAAAAATCATGCTTCAATAAAAAAAAAGTTACACTAAGAAATAAGAATTCCTGAGAGCGTAAATAACAGCTGAATCTAGTTTTACGACACTCCGTTCTCCACTTTGCGCCAAAATCCGAGACATTACAAAGAAATTTAAATATTAAATCAATTAATCAGCCATCGAGTATGTAGTCAGTGAAGTGTGAATAAAAGTTTTTTAATAACTATAAAATAAATAACCGATAACATAGCATCACAAACAGCCGTCCTAAAAGCTGTCTCTATCCAAACATAGCTTCTATTTTAACTTTGTACACAAAAACATTATTAGTACCATCTCTCATCATTTACGTCTCACAATAACATAACATACTCGTAATGATATTTAATATTTATTTAATACTGGCCATTATTACAATCATACTATGTATATATATGATTATTCTCTGTCTGTCTGTGACGTCACCACGCCATCAGCCAAACCGCTGAGCCGAGTGTAATAAAATTTTATATAGAGTTACTTCAGGGTCTTGCGATGAACACAGGCTACTTTTTCCTCCCATTTTTGTTAGTCTTTCCAGGAATTTATTTATATTGTACCAAAAGTCCGCCGAACATAGAAAACAGCTATATAGTTCACGCGGGCGAAGCCATGAGCGGGCCGCTAGTATTATATATACTGTATTTGAAAATTATGAGCACTAACCTCACACTAGCCCCAGTTAATCATAGTTTATTTAAAAAAAGTGATAATAATACAATATTATACAAAAATAGTATACTATTTTTGTACTACTATTCCATAGAATAGTATGGAAAAAAGGAGAACACAGTGAAAAAAAGGAGAACAAACTGTCAATTTTTCTCTGTTAAATTAATAATATGTGGACTTATAACTCTTATTAGTGCATAGGCGTAGTTTATACAAACGTATAGCATTTTTTTATTAAATGTTTTTATGATGCTTTATTATAAAAGTCTCCATATACATTTCAAATATGCTATAAATATAGCACAATATATAATATAAAATCATATTCCCCCGCCCATTTATTTTTTGTAAAAATATTCGGAGGCTCAAGTAATCGATAATATAATCGAAAAACTAAACTATTATAACGCCATACTAACTATAAGGCCAATTCGTGACAGTTAAGATATCCAGACGCTATACAATTATTATTAAGCTATTGATAACTATTATTAAATTGACATAACATTACATTATTTGTTGGTATTTTAGTATAGTGACGTCACCCAATCACCAAAGTACACGTAAGTAAACAAGACAAAGTGTTTAGGCCGCCGAGTTGTGAATCAGCACATCCTACGTGAGACAAGAAACGTAGGAGGTTGGCTAATCTACAAATGCCTTTTATGTCTATATAATTATAATAATATTTATTATATATTCAATTTAATCAAAAACTACATGAATGTCTTATTTTATGTAAGTATAAAAATAAATTTTCTGATATATATATTGGCATTGCTTGCTAGCACAAAGATTGTTATTTATATTATATATTTCCTAAAAAAAATTGAAACGCATTAAAATGCCAAATATAGATAATTTAAGGAGAAGACCCATCCGAGCTTAGATCGATCGATTCAGTCCCTCTTCCGTTTCTATCTTACATGTAATAAAATAAAAAATATTCCAAAAGATTTATCTTATAAAATTAAAATCTCGCTAAGCGAAAAAGAATAAGAATTTATTAAATTCTCAATTCCGATAAATCATTTGCAAGCGAAAGCTTACATTATAATAGATATTTGTAAACCAAATTTTATTTAAATCTATGCAGTGATATAACCATTTCAAAGTTAGAGTGAAATAATTTTATTTAAAAAAAGAAGATCTATGCTTCATTTTTTGAACGTCAAATAATATATTACCGGTTCATTTAAATTAATGCCTCAGACCTCCAGAAGAATCGGCACCAAGAAACTCAGTCAAAAAACTTATTTACAGATTTATTAGTGTCAATGATACCTTTGAAATAGGCTGGAGCGAGCATTTCATTCCCAACGTGTGTTATCATTTATAAAATCCTTAATTAGGCCTACAAACAACAAAACAAACGTCTCTTCTCAACTTTTTAAAATTGTTATACAAAACATTCTCGGACGTTTTATGGGATACTACTGTAGAAGCGTACAGATTGTCCCATTTAAGAATTACGGATTCGATGCAATCGAGTTACAGACGGGGTAAGTTTAAGTCTATTTCTAGTAATTAATATTATATCTACATCACCGATGTTGGTATTTTTCTATACATTACATTTTAAAATATGTAATGAGACGCAACTGTCAATATATTTATGTCAGTATCTTAATAATAAAATTCAATAATGAATAAAACAATTTTAGCTCCGTTTAAATTTTTATACGTTTTCTAAAAATGTTTTTTAATTTCATAAGTGTGTGAATAACAATTATTATAATTTATAATTTTTTTTATATATACTTTTTTAAATATTCAATAAATAACACACTACGCATAAACTACTGGGCGTAGAAAGCTGAAATTTGCCATGTTCCTCGGGGAGTGTAGCTCCTCGTTTCTGAAATCCACATGGGAACGGGAAGATCAAAGTTGGAGGCGACAAATGTTTTTATATACAAAATAATTTATTTAAATAATTTATTTAAACATTTAAATAAATGACGAATAGCGAAAAAATTGAGAATTTTCATTTAAAAATTATTCTGAGCGTGACAGTAACAAAAGTATTAACAACTAACTACAAATCAATTTTACGGAATCCTAGTTCACAATACGTTTTATATAAATTTTAAATACCGCGAATGTTAAGAAATTAGACAAAGTTAAGTAATATTAAAAACAAAAAATATATGTTATAAGTGAGCTTTAGTAAAACTAAACAAAGTGTACAATAACATATCTATGTAGTCTCAAATATAAAGCATTTTTTTAGTTTTTTTTTATTCAGAAATGAAATAACTTAAATATAATTATTTCTTTGAGTGGGCATCGAACTCACAACCAATCTTAATTATAGTCAGAAGATGTGGCGCTGCGCCACGAAGTTCTCTGAATATTTTTAGTATATACTTGGCATAAATCACGTTGTAAATAAAGAAATACGACAAGAGAGATATTAGATATTATGTTAGGCCTATATCTCGTCCGGAAAATGAAAATACCGCCTGTACTTTTCCCAGTTTATGTCGACAAATTTAATTTAGTATATTTCAAATTGCTATTAACTTGATGTTATCAACATCAGTCTACTTAGGTATATCTTACTAATATAAATATGTAAAATAGTAATTGAAAGGTAATTCGAGGCGTACAAATAACCAGTGATGTGGTAAATTTGACTACCCCATAAAGAAATATTGTAAATGGCCATAAAAGGAGTATCTGTTAAAAATACACGATTATTTTTATTTTAGTCAAAGTAATTTCATTAAATTAAGTTTTTTTACAAACATGCATGCAAGTCTCAATCTTGAACTAGTGAGTGTACTCGTACAATATTACATATAATATATCGTACTTTATTCTTGCCGCTATTACAAGATTAGCTGAGTGCATCCTCTGCTAATTTAAATAATAGCTATCTATGCAACGATCCCTCATGCCCGGCTAGCCTTGAACGATTTATTAGTAAATGCGCGAGATAGCCGAGTAGATATAGCAAGTAGTTTATAGTACAAGACTATTATTACTATTAAGTATTTGAAATAAAACTATAACCTGAAACACTTATACTTTAGATTTTCATATATATTTTCATAATTAATTTTACTCAGGTCGTTAATTGTGAGTCGTGTGACGAACATAATCTTATACAAGTAATAGGTGTAGGTTCAAACCTCAATAAAATAAGAAAATATTTGTTTCCTAACTACTGGTTTGCCATGTTGTCATAAATTTACCAAAGATATTTTTTTTAGTAATGGAAAATTAAATTTGACATATAATTGCAGCGTTTTACGGTTCATATTTGCATAGTGTATATTTATTGTTTATATTTCAAATTTATTTATATATTATACGAAACTCTTTCGTTACTGAGTGACTGACAGACACAGACGCCACTGACGACACTACTGGACATAAAAAACATAATCTATATGCAATTTAGCATATAGATTTCTAGTGGTTTATGTGCTCACCTACTTCCACTATTCAGAGAGGATTTTCCTACAAGAATAGAATAACATTTAATTTTATATTATATTTGATACATATCTATACATATAATAAAAATTTAACTGATTGCTGTATGTACATGTAAGATATATGTCAAAAAATATAAATGGGGGCAATTCAATATAAAAGAACCCAAAACAATTATTTTTAATTTTTTAAACAGAGTAACAGACTGTCTGTTCCACTGTTTGTCTGTGCGTTTGTGCACGCTAATCTCAGAATCGGCGATAGCGATTTCAATGCAGTCTAAAATTGCAATTAGTGCAAAAATACACTTACACAAATAAACAATACTATATATAATACACAAATAAAAAATATTATTTAAATAATAAATTTAAGTACAATTTGTGCTTAAGTGAGAAGTCGGGCGGGCGAAAAAACTAAATAGTTTAGTCGTGTAGTTTACTCAGATGAAGCCGCGAGGTTAGTACTAGAAGCACCACGTCTTTTTATTTCGTGCGGAAACGCCAAAGATATTTTTAACGATCATTTGCCTCGTTTTCTTGAGAAATAAAAGAATGATTGGTTATTTTAATTGCCTATTATGTTTTTACAGCTTACATACAGATAAGGAATGTCAGGTCAGTAAATTGCAAATTACAATTGTCTTGATAATGCCAAATTGATACCCACTTAGGTATATATGTTCAACTTATATTTGATATGAGTAAATAACATAGCAAAATATCCACATGTATAGTATATGAACATACAATAGTAAACAATATAGTATATGAAAACAAATCTTTAAATATTTCGTTTTAGCTTTTCTTTCCCGCTTCACAGTTATAGCAGGGTTGTCAGAGAGTAAAAACACTCCGTTCTCCACTTTGCGCCTAAAAATGGAGATATTAGTGCGTAAGTGAATAAACGCAACACCGCGCTATGACGTACTGGTGTGGAGCGGAGAAATTAAGATAATTTAACCAATACCACCATAACCAATCGCGTTTATAGTCAGACACTGTGCCACGATGGCCAATAACAGTTGGTAAAAAATAAATATTCAAATAAAAACATCGCAATATTCATTACTTACCTGTACGGTATATTATCCAACTAAAACTAGAAGTCTAAAAAAATGTATCGACTATCTAACAAGGTGCTAACGTATTGAGCAGCCAGCGGTATACAGACGTTTGAATTACATAATATACTTTTACTTTCTAAAAACACACGCACTTTTACAAGCATATACGCTTTTTGAATATTTCGCCTATCAGAAGCGAAGTAGAAAGATTTATTAACTAACACGAGAGCATGCCAATGATAGAACCTGAACGACCTAGGATTAGATCCCAGTTTTAGATAGGAATGCTAAGCAAACTGCGATATAATATTCGTCCCGGTATTTCTCTAAATCAATCAACAATCAGTCAAATCAATATATGGGAAAACAGAGTTGTATAACACTCTCATCTCTTTATACAGCGCGTAATTCAAAAAGGCCCTTTTAAAATAAACCTATTATACAAACAGGTAATATCGGAGTACACTTTAAAAATCACAGAATACAAATTACTCAATAATATTGTATGCATTACAGAATACGTTTAAATGATAACTTACGAAAAAAAAACAATTTAACTTTACTTAAGTTTAAAGCGAGTCGAGCGGGTAGCTCTCACTTATCCATATTAATATTATAAATGCGAAAGTAACTGTCTGTGACGTACGCCATCACGGCTAAACCGCTGAACCCATTGTGATGGAATTTTATTTCAATACTTGAGGGTATTTATTAGTTTTTACAGGTATTTCATTATTTTACGAAGAGGCAGCCGAAAGTACGAGTTCCCGTGAGTGAAGCCGCGAGCGGGCTAGTTTGTATATATATAAACTTCTGTAGACGTAAAAAGTCATTGTTATAAGGGCAATAGGATTAACAACTATCCACGTAATAGTTCAAATTAATTGCATTAACTCGTATATTAATTTAATCTGTTTTATTTGTTACCACAAAAAAACAAGAAGCAATCTACTAGTTGATAAAATAAACTTCCATTATGCCTAAATTTATGTATATAATGCTTATATGTATATAATTATCCTGTAGGATAACCCAAATATACTTGACTGATTATTTTAATTAAACTGCTCTAGTAAGACTAATTAACACGAAACGTTGCGAAAATTGGGCGGCAAATGGGGAACAGTGGGTTATCATAGGTCCTCTCTGCCTCGAGTCGAGGTTCACGGAACACTCGCATTCCCGTGGCCTCGGCTAGTGGCGGTCGAGAAGCACCGTGAGGTTTTAATACGGGCGGCCTACGAAGCCAGTCCGGTCTAGTTTTCATGAATAATTGAAATCAAAGTGTAAAAATGATATTTTTTTAAAAGTTTTTTTTTCACTAAGTAATGATATTTAATTTTCTACACAGCATGTTTATTTGTTCAAGTGTATATATAAACTTATCAAATAAATATATCTCGATCTAACAGTCTCAGAAGCTGTCTAAACAGCTGTTTTACTTTTTTTTAATAATAAAGAATTTTAAACTCAATGGTTTTTAGTACTAAAGTGCAGGTGAAAGCAATGTCATGTACAAAAATGTTAGTAAAGTAAAATTAAAAATTAATAGACATGCAATATTGAATATAATTTAAATAATTAGTTCTTTTATTGTATATTAACTTTTATTTGTTCAAAAAATGTAAAAACGAGGATATTTAAATCACATTCAAAAACATTTACACAAGCAAAGCACTAAAATATCCATAAAATATAATATGAATATTTTATTAAAAACAATAAACCATTTATAAAGGACTCTCAAAATATCTTTGAAATAATAAAGAAATAAAAAAAATACTGTATAAAATAATAAAAAAAAATGTCTTACCTCAGCATATTTCTGAAGTTTTCCAATTCCCTAATACTATTAGACAGTCTTGCAAATGCATTGAACAGTGCAACTATTTCAGTCCTCTGTAGACGCTTATGTGATTTGTGTTGCAACATCAATTTCCCTTGATCTGGATCCTTTTCAAAGCTGTCCCATTGGCCAGAAAATAAGATTTTAAGTGCTGTGCCTAAACCTTGAGTTTGTAACTTTCCCCATAGCTTACATTTATCACAACCCACACAATCCATTATTCTAGAAATGTTCCAAAAATGCTCTCTGAATTCTTGCTTTAGCTTAGAAGCCTGGCTTCCACCATTAAACATTGATGACTCGTTAAAATGATCTGGGAAAGAATAGATGACTTCTAGCATGTTACGAATTGCATCTCGTGTTTCTTCATCTTCAACACAGGATTGCTACAGTAAAATAGTCTTCACGATCCAAGTATGGGCCAGCTTTAGCCAAAGCTCTCATTTCTAGTAAGTACACAAAATATAAATTCTTAAGCCAATTAGGACCTTCCCCAAAAGTCTGTGATGGATCAAAGCGCCTTTGGAATTCAGCCAAGTTAGGTCCCCATTCACCTTCTGGAAAGGAGCAGCAAAACCTAATTTTTTCTCTGACAACAAATATTTTGAACATAAATGTATATTAATGCTGGAGTGTAAACCTGATACAGCTCTATAAAAGACTCTCTTTTCAAGACACATATTGCTCAAGTCTGAACTCAGTACAAATGGGAATGATTCATAAGGATTTATTTTTGAACGGAAGCAATTCTCCTGGTAAATGCTTCTCCAAATTCTGTGAGCTGATGGTCCTTTATAGCCTGTATATCTCTCTAGGTTGAGAGACAAATCAACATACTCAGCATCTGCATCTTTATCATCACATTCACAGAAATTTCCAATAGAGTCATCATAGGCTTTCCATTTGGCAATTTCATATTGACTTGCAGCACTTAATGTCATGTTCAAATAACTGAGTGTAGGATCATGGTCAGTATCAGAATTACAGTCACTTTGAGCCGCTTTGGAGTATTTTACAGCTGGTTTTTCTTCATCCAATTCATTGTTGTACCCATTCTCATAGCCAGGCACACTCTCTTTGGAGCAAGTTTTAATGTGACAAAATTTCATCGCACACCGGCTGTCATCGGCCCAAAAGGGACATTCCTTTTTTAAATTGACCTTGTAAAATCTAAAATAGTCTTTGCTCACCAAGCTCTGGATACGAGGAAATATTTTGACGTTATTAAAATAGTCGATCGTATCGATGTTACAAGAGCAGTCACCGAGAGCTCCATGAAGTTCATCAAAACACGCATTACTATCGCACGGAGCCGTTTCAAATAGTTCCGTGTCGTCACTCACTGCTTGAACTATCGCAAGAGCAAAAATTATAAACACAACACAACAATTTTTATTTGCCATTTTAGAAAGTTTCGAAGTCATATTTCCGTTTTTGTAACTAAGGGTAATAAGAAATTTTTTGTATTAGGCCTTAATAAATATAGAGGCGACTCTCCACATCGAGTACTAAAGAGTTTATGATGCAATTATAAAATGTAAATTTCGAAAGTTTGCTCGCGATTACAATAATACGTGATTGGACAAACGTCTACATATTTTGCTATGACAATTGACAGACATTTTGACATGTATACCAAACGTAATGTTTCTATAATAAAAAATAATATTTTATATACAATTCTTATTTATAATAAATTTTATTTTAAAACTATACAGATATCAAATAATATTTTACATACTTTTACTTTCTTACGCTAAAATCTGGTTCGGACAGACTGATGGAGCTGAGTGGCACAATGGTTTGTCAGGGAAGTGGAAAATAAATTGATGTAAAATGTGTATATATATATTCTCTTTTACCTTAGGAAACCGTTTTACGGGCTTACCAGTCCGTTACGGGAGTTAAAAGAGTTATGTCTTCTTATTATATAGAAACAAATAAAACAACGTGCTTTGAAGAAGTTAACGAACGATTAGCTTATTATTTAATGTCACAGATAAAGCAATAATAGTTAATGCACGATATAAGTCACGTTACTATGCAGTATTAAATGATATTTTGAATACAATAATAACGTGTAGAACTCCTAGATCCCGGCATTAAAATCCTCTCGGTGCCCCTCCTCGACCGCCACTAACTGAGGCTATGGCCTATGCCTATGAGGCTATGGGTCCACAGACGATTGGAGTATTTACTATAGTAAATACCCCAATCTTCTGTGGACCCCGACTGCATGCAGTTCTTGGTCTTACCATAAATATTGTGTACAAGCCAAAACATTTTTTTTACATACATTAATATAAAACCATTAAAAAACTTTATGACCCAGCGCCGAGTCTTACTGAAAGGACCATTCTTGGTTAATGAACATGGTATTGTTAAGGGGCTTAATTAACTACCTTCTCAAGAATGAAGAATGAATTAAAAAAAAAGAATTTTTTTTCTGTGTCTTTTACGTATCGCTTAAGTAGTCGTTTCGATTTTACCCCCTATTCTTTTTTAAATTATCAGTTTAAAAATGACAAATGCGTCTCTTATAGACTGCAAGTCCTAGGTCACCTTTAAAAATACGCGAGGATGTAGGTGCTATCTTCATCTCCCGAGATAAAAACTATTGCTTTCAGGCAGGATTTCTTCCAATACTTTACTGCTTTGATCGCGTTTTTCGTACGAACACTACTTTATCTGTCACAAACAGAAGGTTTCATAATGTACCTATCAATATGTTCAATGAATCTAATTTTAATGTACTTTCAATATATAATATAATCATATATATTATATATTTGATTGTAAAAATTGCATTTGGGACCATACCTACTTTATGAAATGTAATGTTCGCTTTATCACCCCACTCCATTTTAATTTCACAAAATATTTTACAATATATTGGCGCGAAAATATGAAAACACAAAGAACAATTATATTAAAATGACAGATTCCAAATTCTAAGGCATTATTTAGTTTATTTGTTAATTTTAACTTAACTGCTATACGGAAAAAAGCGTGAAGCTGCTAAAAAAACTAGCTGCACTGTTGACATCAGTTGACTCTCGAAAATGTCCAAAGGTAATTTTAGGCAAATAACTGTCTAAAAGGTAACTGAATAAAAATACTTAAATCAATGACCGCCCAATGACCGAAAAAAATGAAATCCAATACGTTTTATTACTCGTAACTGAAAAAAAAACAAATTTATTAACTTTTCGAACTGCTGATTACAAGTAACTTATTATAATTATTAACATTCAATTTAGTTTTACACATTTCGTTCATTAAACTAAGACGGTATCAATAATATATTATGTAATATGTAGTTAAAATAATTTTCAATATCATTTTCAATACTGCCAAATTTAATACTTTTTTTGACCTAATTAATATTTCAGGAGAATAAAACACAATTTATCCGAATAACTTTTATTTAATCATACAATGTAAATCATCCACAAAAGCAGTATTGGTAATGCACAAGAGATTCAAAATACAATAGACATTTGCTCCCTACATATCGCACTACGAGTGTCACAATATATAATAGACGTAATATTTTTATAAAAATATGGTATATAAAGAGAGAAAAGAGCCAAAGCTGGAAAAAGTTCTTATTTTATTACAATTTTAAGTCAATAATAAAAGAAATATTATAATATTTTGTTTGGGAAAAATCTTGGTAATCCCCCGATTATTCCTTTTTTTTATATTGTGAGAAACTCGTGTCGTAAGTGCGATATTATAGCTATATACATTGAGATTATAAAATTTTAACACTTTTATATAATATTATATAAACATTGGACGTACAAATTACAAGATTAAGAAAATACTTCGTTTTTATTTTTCAATAATTTCAATATAATCGCAAAAAAATATTGTGTATTGCTGAGTTTATGGATGTTGAAATTGATGTAATTTTTTTATGAATGCGACTATGTAAATGTGATGTAAACACTTAAAAATATACTGAAAACGACTTAGGTGATATAAAAAAATTAAAATAACAATCTTATGAATGAAGAAATTTAAAAAGAACTCAGCAATACCTAACACTTGATATTACAAACAGCTTAACTAACTTAATAACTATATTTAATAAACAAAATGACGCTTAACAAATTGTATATTAAATTAAAAATTAAAATTTAAACGCGTTACTTCAACGCCGTCAGTAATAAAAGATAACTACCGATCAGGTAATTTGTATGTAGGTAGAGACTTGTTTAATATAAAAAAAAAAGTTTTTTACTTCATATGACATAAGTAGTGTGGCATAGATAGATTATTGTTCAGTCTACTAGTTTATTAATAGATTAAATGCGAACCATTATACATTTTATTATTTATATTAAAAAAAAGTATAATAAATTTTCGTCAGAATTTAAGTTTTTCGTTTTTATACATATAATGTCGACAAAAATATTTTTTGTTATTATTCGTATTTCTATTAGCTCAATAGAATTTATTTTATATAACCGTCGACACCTCATTTCAATTATTCTGCGTATCAACAACACTATAAGCATATTATAAATATATAATAACATATAGTATGTCAGGTCGTTAATACAAGTGGTCTAACAGAAATATTGTCTTTTTATAAAAATACATTTAAAGGATGTATAACATTTATTCATATGTAAAAAAAACTGTCAAACTGTAACGAACATTTTGTAAAGATGTTAGCATTACCTTATGAAGCAAATCAGTTTATTAGTTTAAATATTGTACATTTTTGGATAACATACATAAACAAAAAGTTTTTATTTAAAACAGACTTACTTTTTTCAATAAAACAATTAAATCACTTGCATTAACAGTCAGGTCCCATATAGTAACGGTCTCTACCTTTCATTCGCAAACAGAACGGAACTCCAAACTGAGGTGGGTAGCAGGTTCTTTACACTAAAACTTATTTTGTAGTAAATTATGATGTCGATATAATATTGTTCTTAGTCGAAGTATTAAAGGTGATTATTCTTTTCAAGCGTACCTGGAATTTTGAATAAAATAATTTAAATTATGATAAATACATTAAAAATGTTATCTAAGTGTAGTCCAGTAATTAAAGAAGACTATTTTTATACCTATAAAGGTTTCTTTGGTTTCATTTGACAAAGTGAAGTACAAATAAGTTTAAATGACTTACAATATACAAGTTTTCACAAATATAGTATGTGTATATGTAAATGCTATATATTTACAAAAAAAGGACTTGAACCTTTTTGCCAAAGGACTAATGACACTTAATAAAAAAATTGAGTCGCCGTATTTTCTTTAAACCTATATCTTGTAATAATATACAATTTAAAATCTTTTTTGGCATTTTTTTAACAATATGTTCTGGTACCAATGTTATTCACAAAAAATATATTTTAATTCTGATTAATTAGTAAGTGCTTCTCTCCAATTATTGGTTACAAGCCAACTACCATCGATAATATTTTATATTACATTATTATATACATAAAAAAAAAAATTAGAGTCAAATTTAGGTATTTGCATTAAAACTATTATTATCAAAAAAAAGTGGCAATATAGTTCCTTTTTTGAAAAAGTTTATATATAAAGGTAAAAGCTTCCTAAATTTGACTCTCACATTTAAAATCACATGCAATTTTAATAAAAATAACTTACCACAAAAAAGCTGTATATGAATAAGCGATGTTGTTAGTATGGGAATAAAAGAACAATATTATATAGATTTATACTTTATTTGAATATATCAAGTAATTAAATGTCAGTACAAATTTATATGGCAAACTTCAAAGCTTTTTTTGGCACATGTTTAATTTGTAACTTTTTTAATAATAAGTAACCGAGATTCGTTTAGAGTTCATTATTAATGATGCCATTTAATTAAATTATTTATATAATTTTTTACATGTCAGCATTTAAATCGTTTTTACGTATACAAATCTAAACTTCCATATTATATTTGAAGGCTAAATAAAATATTCCTTTATATGTAATAAATGGTTAAGTATTGTTTTTATAATCTATATATCACTCAAAAATGTATTATTACATATCTACTAGCACACTGATTTTTTATCTGTACTCTTTTATTATAATTTTTTTGGGATAGACATTGCGCAAATTCAGTTATTAGGGCTTCCAATTCTGTTCCCCTTGATAGGGCGAAAATTTCGGGATAAAATTAAAAATCACTTTTGATTGTTGAACTTTAAGCATGTGAATTTAAAATTTATAAAAATAAAACAAAATTTAAAACCTATATAAGAAAGTATAATGAAAAACCGAATTACTTTCATATGTCAAAATTATCTAGTTATTACGGAAAAAGTATTAAAAAATTATTAAAATTATTAATAAAATAGGTATTTCTATGAGTAATATATAGAATAGATTGTAAATACTGTAATTTATTATAGTTAATAAATGTTAATATACAGTTAATAAATGTTAAGTATACAGTCATTATATATTTTTTTTTAATTTGAAATTACGGGTTACGAATTTTTTTTGATTACAATATATATAATACAAAACTACTCCACCATTTAAATTTAACAAATTGACGTAAGAAAATTTGCTGTGTAATTTTAAACCAATAATAAGAAGCCTATAATTATTATTACCATATACCAGGGAACCTAGTGTCAAGAAATTCTGCTCTATACTTTCCACCCGAAATCGAAACATTATATAATCATTCCCCCGAGTGGGAATCGAACCCACGAGCAACGCGTTTACATTCAGACGATGTGCCACTGAGCCACGATGGCCTTTTATATATATATTGATAAACCACATGAAACTAAATTCTAGTAACTATAATTATTTTATATGTTATTTGCGCATTAAGGCTGGGCATGTTAGTAAAGCTATCACTCAAGCATGTTTAATATTTAAGTTTATACAAACTAATTTTAAATTTAATTTATACATATAATAAAAATGTAACTGATCGCTGTCTGTACATAGGACATTTATGAAAAAGAATATTATTGGGGGAAATGTAATAGAGAACCCAAAACAAAGATTTTTAATTTTCTTTTCTGTTTGTCTGTTTGTTTCTGCAAGTTTATCTCAGAAAGGAGTTAACCGATTTAAATAAATACAATTTTTGACTATTGTATTTTGATAAACATCCTTTAACATTTAGTGTTTATTTTATTACAATCGGTTCATAAATTAAAAAGTTACAATAATTTAAATATAAATTTGTGGATTTAAGTGAAAACGCGGGCGGGTGAAAATATACTAAATAATTTAGTCGTGTAGTCTCGCAGGCGAAACAGCGAGCGGGTCACTAATTATACATCTAAAACTCTTAGCATTATGTTTTATTAAATTCATAAAAACGTTGATTTCCAAAAGTCAGATTCTATTGCTATCTGTTGCTGTCACTTTGTAATGTAATTTTCTTTGTAAAGGGCAATAATATTAATTCAATATTGTAATAAATCAATGTTAGTCACATATTAATATTGTTATAAAACACATATCGAGATAAGTAAGTGTACATTCATAGAAAATAAATAAATATTCAAAATATACACGTCAAAAATATATTTAGTACAAAAAATTCCAAAAGCCATATCCATCGACGTTTCCAAACAATAAAGTAGTAATTGTAATAAACAACTTTACACATTTTAATTAACTAAAAACTCCTAAGTGGATATTGATCAACCAATCAATCAATAAATCAAATTTAACATAAAACAAATAATATTACTAATAAAATTATTACTTGGAAACATCGATGCCGCTGCCCTGTACGAGTAACAAAACAACCGGCATGCAATTTAAAAAAAAAATTCTTTTACCCAATTTCTGTGATTTTATATGAACAATAAAATTAAAAGTGTATATAATATGTATGTAAAACCGCCGCCATGCAGTGACTTTGCTCGTTAAATAGCCAAAAAAGAACCAAAAAATTGTGTCGGTACCAGTTCTAATGTACAAAATATTAGTAGCGTGACCTTCTGTCCATGTTCCTTATGGAGTTGGCGAGGCACAGCGCGAATAGAGCTCCGACCACCTGTAAACATAAAGAAAATTTATAAAACCAGATGTTGCCCGCATCGTACTTCGTTCGTGTCAACTATATTGCAGCTACACGCTTTTTCCCGCATAGCAGGGTAGTCGGAGAGAACCTAGATAGTAGATAGAAGATACTTCGTTCTCCACATTCCGCCAAAAAATAAAATATTGCGTGTTAAGTTGCGGAACTCCGCGCCGCGCTTTGTCTTTTTCACCAGAGACACTCGAGACAATGTTTTTTTATTGAAATTGTTTATATTTGTTGTGTGTTTATTTAGTTTATATCTGTTTTTAAAAAAAAATTATCCTAAAACGGATTCGATTCGAAATTGTTTTATTTAACTTTACGTATCTGCCTCGTTTATGCCGGTAGCCTTATTAATTTACTTGAAAAGTCTACATAATACAAATTAGTATTACAAATGCAGCCATTGTAGCGCAGGTGGTACGTGTCCAACTGTACTAAATAGTTCAAAATACATTTGAGATAATATTTCCTTATTAATATGTTTATCAGTCTGTATAGAATCAATGTTAAATAAACCGAAAATTAAGAACCAAAAGATTACATATTTGAATTATTTCCAATTTCTCTGATAAAATGGTCCGCTCATCACACAATGTCTTGATATTAGATGGAAAGCGGAGAACGGAGTGTCTCGACACTAGTTTCTCTCTAACTATCCTGCTATGCGGGAAATGGCGTGAAGCTTAGAGAGAGTAATATTTTAATTACGTATAACAATTTCCTAATTAAATACGTCGCATCATCATAATTTGGTATATAGAAAAAAGTGACATGAAAAAAAAGTGTAATCTCACCTCAACACAAGCAACTCCAATAGCTACACCAGCAATAGTTTTATTCCACATTTCATACAAGTTGCCGACTCTGACGCTGCACCCGACGATGTTAGCGTCGGCCAGAGTGCACGTGTCGCCGAGGAACTTGCCGACAGCGCTGAGTCTCGAACAACAGGATTTGGGAAGGATCACCGAGTAGTCCGTAGCGCTGTATTTACCGCAACATTCCAGCTGTAATTTTTATAATTCATATTTCAATATATATATGAATATGTATGAATATATATATATATATGAATATGAAATATGTAGGTGTATTTGTATATAACTACAATTTTTCAAATATGAATAGGTATTCAGACTTGTTTTATTTATAGGGTGAATAAATTGCTAAATAAAAAAATCAAGCAAACTAAAGAGTTTCACGTAAAAAGTATTTAAATAACATAGCATATTTACAAATAAAAATTAAACATGGAAATGCTCTGAAATGTGTGCATTTTAGATTTTTCAACTGATTCACTTACCAGACAACTATTATAATATGAATTTCCTTATCATTCTATACACCGATTCTACATATTATTACTAGATCTGTTTTTTTATGCATCACACACAAGGTATTCTAGTAATTTAAATGTTTACGCCTTAGTTTGAGCGATTGACCAAAAGTGACAGTATGGGAAGGCCCAAGCTGGAAACGCTGCAGAAGAAAACCGCTAACGAGATGGGCGGACGAAATAATTAAAACAGCTGGTAAATCAAAGATGCAGCCAGCAAATAATCGAAAAAATAGACTTCACCTGCGGAGGGGTTTTTGTAGACTAATAATGTATTTTAAAAAGATATACTTTATTAAAGAAAAAAATATTGTTTGTTAACAAGAATTATTTCTATTGTTATTTGGTGCAAAAATTAAAAGGCTGTTTATTTTATTTTATAGCTGAGGTTATCCTTATCTGTGACAGATGACTAATAGGTATACGATCGTCTTGGCATGCTGCGTTAATGTATATTTCTGTATTGTTTTGTGGAATAAAGAACTTTGTCTATCTGTATTTGTGTTTGACATACATTATAATGTGCCGCCTCTAGTATGTAAGTTAATAGTCATTGTGGCACAGTTTGAAGTATTTGACCATACGTCACGTGTATGAGTAGTGATATCAAATAATGTAGGTTTTTTTTATCCGGGTTCCCTTAGATAAACGACAAGAAACTTAAATAATTGTTAAATATCTATTATTTATCCATTATGTACCTGCTACTCTTTCATACGTCAGCGCCACAGCAGTTTAATATGGTTATTGCTTATTACAGAAAAGTTTGCCAAGCGTTCCCAATTATAATTAAAAACAAATGTTTTTGTGACATACATTCTTATAACATACTAAATTAAAAGTTTTACGAAAAAGCAATAGCAGCAGGTAATAGAAGAAACAAACACACTGCCTGCGTCAGAAGAAGTAAAAATTTTACATGGAAAACACTAGTATTAGCCAAATTGAAATCTAATTCAGTTGAAAGTGCATGAATATTTGTAAATTTTCAAACAACCTTTTGAAAAGAAAAGAATGTCAAACTCTAACGATTACTGTAAACGTACATTAAAATTTTACATAAATCTAAAAAAAGTCTATTACGCGAATATATCAACATAAAATCAAATCATATAAAAATTTATGGTCTGGTATGGTATGGTTAAGTTGGTCGCTTCTAATATAAATACTTTTCGCAACAGTTTGACATTTACAAGTACATATATTCACGTTATCTCAGAGTTAAAAATAGAACAAGAACAAATGACATTAAATTATTTAAAACCATGGACTTATTACAGTAATTTACATTTAAAATTTACAAATACTCGTCACCTTGACAGAATTCGCCAGTTGGAAAGTGTTCACACCACACGTAGAATAACAAACGTGAATTATTCGCTGCGTGTCTGCTCTTTTATTGTTATTACTTCAATTCATTATTCTCATTTGTAAGAAACATTCATTTACACGTATATGTATTTAATATGCCATTCACAACTGACTAACTTTACTTAAATAACTCATGAATTTGATATACTTCAATTATACACACAAACTCATTTCAAAAAAACTAAAAAAGTCACAGGGTTCACAAGTCAACAAGTCACAAGTTCAGTTCAAAACTGAAAGCGGAACTGATAGGAATTGTCTGAGGCCATCTTAGCGCAGTAGGAGAGCGACATATTTTGACATTAGCTTCTCTCTGCCTAACCTTTTATGCCGATTACAGTAAATAAAAAAAATTGAAATTATACACAAAAAAACGATACCACGAAATACGTTCAATAGTTAAACTACTAGTTTAATAATGAGAAAAAACCTAGAAATGTAGTTACCTGTTGTTCGATGTTACTGAATACGGTAGCCGCCGCCGGGTCCACAGTGCGTTTGTCGAACAGTTTGTTGACTGATGTAACTAAAGCGTCCTTAATGTTGTCGGCGTATGTGAACATTAGTACTCCGAGTACCACTTGCACAATGATTATCACGAGAAGGAAGATAGCGTACTGGAAGAAAATACAAAAAATAAGTACGGTTATAAGTGGCCAAGTGTGAAAATTTGTAGAGATGGAGCCGGCCGGAAATAAGTACTATAAATTCTAAATGGAAGGGTGCGGGATGTGAGACTGGTGTCTCACAAACGGCTTTCATGTAAAAAAAACACTGAGTAAAGAAATGCATTTTACGTTTGAAATTGTATTGTACCATTTAAAATAGATTTTTGTAGTGGTTTTTTTAGATTATTTTAATAATTATATTTATCAATAATTTATTTATTATTATTTACAAAATATAAGCCGGTGGGTATCGTGTTATATGGCCACTTAGACACTGACTGTTATATATTTTATTTCATTCTGAATGAGTTTAAAAATGAAGCAAAATTACATATGCTTAGCGTTGATTACTCATTACCCTGCTGGTCCTTAGGATAGCAGGATTATGCTATGAAAATATTGTATAGTCATCAGATCCGGACAGGTGTGCAAATTTTCAAGAAAATCGGACAATATAGTGTCGCAAAATATTCGTATATTGATAGATATACCTATAGATACAAATGGAGCAAATGAGAACAAATTTAACTAAAAGGGCACGTATTATTTGTTGTGGTTTTAGTATAATTTCAGATACACAAGTATATTTAAGCATTTTGGAGGTAATAAATACTTGACTCGTTAGCTTTTCAGTAACATATAAGATTAATTCATTCACTATAAATTAAACGTAACTTATATACTTGAAGTCTAATATTCACGTACCTAACGTCATAAAAGGTAAAATTAAACTGAGCAATTAACATAGATAGACGTTATCACGTCCTGTCACCACCACCTACAGTGAGTTATCTTTAAAAATGTGTTTAAAACTACAAAACTAATAAAATTATAAGCACATTACCAATTCGTGAAAGAGTTCTTTTAATTGACGCTCCACGTTTTTTTTGCAATGGTGGATAATCAGAGAGAACCTATTGTCAAGACACTCCGGTACCACACTTTCTACCCCAAAATAGAAACATTGCGTTTTGACTGGCGAAGCGGAGAAAATTTAAATATAATCAATCTTTCTAAACGAGATCGTACCTCCAACCGTCTCATCGCGTTTGCAGCCAGACGCTGTGCCACTGAGCCACAACGGCCTCAAAGAGTAAAGGAGTTAGTGGAACGAAAGCAGCTTTCTTTGTAGAGAGCGGCTTTGTACGGCAAACAATTGAATTCCATGAGTGACGTTTGCTAGCCGTTTTAAAAACGTTCACGCATTAGCATACGTTTGTAAATATGTAAGTGGTTTTAAACTAAACCATTCTGAATTTGTAGATTTGTATATATTTTTTTGTTCTAATAGAAGGATTGATGGACTTGAGTGATCAGATTCTCCGTTCTTCACAATAGTATAATATATAAGCAATTTCAAAGTCAAACGTATTTTCTTAAAATACCAAATATTATTGGTAGAAAAAATTATACATAGATTTTATTTGTTCCATTTTAAAGCAACATTAAAAAATTGTTTTATTGCATACTAGCGACCCGCTCGCGTATTCGCCTGCGTAAACTACACGACTAACTAATATTTGCTAAAATATATAATTTAAATTGTTTAAACTTTTTCGTTTATAAACAGATTGAAATAAAATATACACTATATATTAAGAGAAGCTTACCAAAATACAATAGTCAAAACTGCATTTACATGAGTTAAACATAAACGCACAGATAAACAGAAAAGAAAATTCACTCTTACAAAAGAAAACTCATATATTTTTCATGTACAGACAGCGATTAGTTACATTTTTTATTATATGTATAGATATTAAGTGTTATTTTCATGAGACTGTTACGAGTCATACTATTTATAGCACATTATTTCATCATATTAGGTATTGTAATGATTTATATTACCACAGAGATCAATGTTATTCCACATTAAAAGTCCGTAAAACGTATTATATACAGGTATGGACTTCCATTGGTTGAGGATATGATCTTAATTTCACTCTTAATAGATACTTATTTTATAATAGGATTTAATTTTAAACTTGCAAGATGACCCACCCAATAGTAATGAGCTCAACCCCCGATTTACTAGAAAATTTGCACACGTATCCAGAACCTTTTACTTTTTGTTCTATACTAATTTCCTTTTCAGAATATTGATAGTTGATACTAACCGTGACAGTCATGCAGTGGCTCTCGCGAATAGCTCCACAGCATCCGAAGAAGGCGATGATAAACATGACCGCTCCAATCACGATGAACACCCACGGTGCGACTGTCAGGTGACCTTGGAGCTCATCCTTGATCACCGACCAATTCAAGAGAACGGCCACTCCAATGCCGATGACAGCCAGGCCGAAAAGCTGTTGGAAAAGGATTAATTTAGTAAAATATTGCAATAAATAAACTTTAGTTTAGTTGTAAAGCGATTTGTGCCACTTTGCCAATATATAAGTACATTTACGTTACGAGTCTATTAAACGTTACGCTCTAAGTAAGGTCTTATGTTACTAAAGGCAAGGTGTCTATGAATATAAATGTATAAAACTTGTCATTCTCGAAGTTATGTTAAAAATGTATTTATAATTTAATCATTTTAAGTATAATGTCTGCCTGATACTTTATATATATAAAACATGTCCTTTACTATCACACTTACAAAAATTATATGTAGATCCTTGGAGAGTGTGAGGGAATATTAGGAGAGCATTTTCCGAAGTTCTTACGGCACGAAGAAAAAACGAGAATACAACAGTTGTTTTGCAAACGAAACTATAGATTCTTTAGTTTAGTCCAGTTTTTTTTTAAATTAAGTCTATAGTTAAATCTATATATAGAAGATAGAATCATTAAGTCCGCGTAAACGAAGTTTCAGGCGACGACTCGTATTCTATAAAACTTCATGTTACCGTTGCCTTAATAACCACAAACAATAACAAAAATATTATATTACAATTTTAAAATAAAAACAATATATATGCAGAACCCATAGTTAGGGCGACTCGAACGTTTCTAATGTTTTTTTCGTACTAAATTTCAGCCGAGTACTTCCTGATACTTAAAACTTTGAACAAGACCGATACATCTTGACATTTTAACAAAGTGGGATTTTGAAATTCGAAAGAATACTTAAAGATTTCAACTCCACTTTGCATTCACGAGTTTCGTAAGTACAAGAAAATGAATAACATTTGAGTATTGTTTTCTTTTTGTAATATTTTTACGTACTTTCTATAATAAAGGATCCTAGGATTGATTTATTACTGCGTTTCCGCTCACCGCCTATTCCACCTTCAAAGCATTTTATTTAAGTATAGTAACTACATTCTTCTCAACAAAGCCTATGAAATATCTATACATATAATAGAAATATAACTGATCGCTTTGTACATGGAATCTTCCATGGGAAAAATTATTTTTAATGTTTTTCTGTTTGTCTATTTTTCTGTACGTTTGAATATCGAATCTCAAAAACGCTTAACCATTTCAATGCAGTTTGGACTATTGGATTTTGCTAAACTTCCCCTAACATTAGTTTTAGTTTTCAGTAGAACAATAGATAATATGTACGGTAAAAGTGCCAAAATAACATTTCTTTTGGCTTCTACTTCTTCCATGTGCATATTTATTAATATTAACAATATTTTGGAGACTTTCTTCAGAATTCCTATTAATTTAACTTTAGGCCTAATAATGAAGACCTACAAGCTTAAAAAATCATTATAATTTTTATATCATACAGTCTAGACTTCATTAATTAGGCATAATTGAAAAGCAGTAGCTCAAACACGCAAGAGTACCCGAAGTAATATGTACCGTACCGTAAAGTTTGTTTTCTTTTATTTTATTATACATTTTATGATAGCATTTGTGTCAAATATGAAACTTTTATCAAGAGATAATTGATAAGTTTTTCGAATAAATTATAAATGTACATTAATAAATAAAATTGGAGTGTCTGTTTGTAATATTAAAATAACAGCTTTTTATTAAATGCATATTCCATATGTATACATAGTACATATATCAAAATATATATATTTTTTTTTAATTTTTGTCTATCTGTCTACTTTTTCCGGCTAATCTTTGCAACTATTGGACCGGTTTTACGGGACTTTCATTGGCAGATAGCTAATGTAATAAGGAGTAACTTGGGCTACCTTAATTTTAGAATTACACGAGGACGAAGTAGTGGGCACAGCTAGTTTGAATAAAGTATACATTCAAATGAAATGACAGAGAAACCTTTATAAATATAATAATCAATTAATAGGAGACTATAAAACATGTAAAATGACTTGTTGATGACGATTTCTTCTCGTCTAATACTTGCTTTTGAATTGGGTGTTAACAACTTGTGACTACTAGCAGCAAAATAGAAAACTGAGGCCTGGCACTGATTATATCTACCTATCTCGCAAGTCGATTAAAAAATAAAAATAAAGTAGATTTCATGACAAATTAATAGTATTAAATAAAAAAAGACAATTTGTTTCCTGTGAAACAGCAGCTAGGATAACAGAACGAATTAGACAGTTGCCGCGCAAAAAATACCAAGGTTTGCAAACATGGCCTTGAGATCGCTTCATGCTTCGAAACTATCATCTCAACTTTAGTTTTATTAAGATACTTTTATCTCAATTTTATTGTAAAAATAAAATAAAAAGCAGGCAAAAAACACATATAATCGAGTTATCGATAGTATAATCAAGTTATCGATAGTATAATCAAGTTATCGATAATATAATCGATTAGAAAATGTACAATACATTTTAAACAAATAGGTAATAAAAATTCATATAAGAAAAAAGATTAAGTTAAAAATCGTAAATAAGTAGAGCAGTAAGCTGTAAGTTATTGGAAGCCATGTAGTGGCCACATTCGCAGTTGTATAAAAAAATAACTTTAAATTATACATCATAAACTACTTTTATGAAGGTTAATTGTAGGCACTAATTTGTTTATATTTTGTCAAGTAACTTCGTCTTTATCTTTATGTCTTTATAAGTAACGCCGCGTATTCCCCATTCAACTAAACGTTATTTTATTTTAATAATAGTTATTATATTTTATACTAATATGTATTAAACTCATCAATTTGTAATGTAACGTATTATAATTGATACAATAAATGATTTGAAAAGATTTTTATTTAACCCAAAAGATGTAATTGAATTCTATAGTAGAGGATCACAATTAAACACAAAAACTTTCAATTAAAATGTTTCTATAATATTAACAAGAGTTTGTAGGTGAAAAATTCACATTTAATTAGCATTAATAATATTATAACGCTATGCGTATAAATTTAGTCATGAGCCTCAGTCGAGTGACCGATGACGTGTTATAGCAATTATTTCTATATAGAGCTACAGGACCTGTATATAGGGTTTTATATTAATAGTTAAAAAAAACTAAACTGTATCTTGATTGCAGGGCAATATTAAGAGAGGATGTCTCGAAATTCCTAAAGAAAAGGGAAAGATATTTTACTTGTTTTATACTATGTTTGAAAAATATTCCTGTATAATAATGTGTAATAATAATTAACAGTTAGTAAAAGTAATATTTCCATCAAGTATGTTTTGTTTTTACGTTTCTCCGGCTTGATATGGAGAATGTAGTTATTTTATGACACCTCATTTTACTAATTTTTTATGTGAAACGCTAAAAATCTAAAAATTTCAAATGTTATAGATATAAAAAAATACGCTTAATGATAATTGAAAACCTTAAATATATCACTTTACAGCAAAATTGGTAACGTCAACCTTAACGTCGTAGTTTGTTTCAAAACACCTACGAGCCTAAAATACCGTTGCCGCTCTGTTTTTACGAAATGTACGCGGTACGATGAACCCGCTGAATACGCTATACCAAAAATATGCACACAATACTTGCCTTTTCCATTGCGCAATATGTTATATAGGTGGTTGATTTTAATAATTTAACGTTCGTTCTGGTGACCGCCTTACCGAAACGAATGTTTTGAGCTTTTAGGTTAAGTGTAATATTATTTTCATACTTTTTATGTATTACGAGTTGGTGTGGCCAAAAAACTTTTAAACTTCATATTTTTTCGTGCCGTATGAGTTTCGATAAATCCTCTATTAGTCCATCCCTAACACTTCCTTCGGAACCAACATGCCGCCAAATTTTAACTACTTTCGCCCACTAGTTTCAGCTGTCGTTGTCTGTAAGTCAGTCACTAAGTAACGCAAGAGTTTTATATATAGGCTTTTGACTATAACAAGCGTATTGAAGCGTTGATGTCGTCTGGGTCTACTATGATACATGGTTGTCTAGAATATACCTATTGACTCATTTCCAGAAACCTTAATTGTACCACATATATTTAGTCCACACACAATAAAATAAAAGGAATTTTAAAACTTTACTTCAGAAATAGAAAAAGAAAGATAATTATATATATAGAAAATTGTACCATTGTGATACAGTTAGGACATGGGCGACTGCACATGACAGTGGTGAGTTCAAATTCCTTACTAGGGAATGTCTAGATAGAAACACCCTTCATCTGTTTAGCAGCGTTCTGCATCAACAAGCAATACTCCTATATAAGGTGAAAAATCGAGAACGTAATGTGAAGTGGGATAAGTAAATTATTGCTAAGCTGTTTCTTTTAACTTTGAAACCGGTTGAAACATTAGAACTACCTTCTGAGCCAGTGGTAGCTTCCTGTAGGACTGACAATACTGACATTATACTGGATGTAAATCCATGATTTAACAAGCGAAATTTGCGTTTTGTGGTCATCCTTACCGTATGAAGCGGCATTATAGATAAAAAAAAATATATATATAGTTATTGTGAATTAAATTGTTATTATGGTCTTCTGATTTCAACATATGTTTATCTTATAAAAGAAGTGCTGTCTTATAATGTCTTATTCATTTAAATTTAAGAATATTCTATAGTAAACCATTAAAAACATAATTATATGCCCCTTTCACCCCCTTCCTGTAGGAATCTTGAAAAAAGACTGTTCTGTGCTCCTCTACACTCTTCATGAAACCTACATGCCAAATTTCAGCATATACTACGCGTATCAGTTTCAGCTGTTGTTGTCTGTCAGTCGATCAGTAAAACAAAAGTTTTATATACTTATATATAGATGTGTACAATAAAAATCATGTGTTCTCCATATGCGAACCATAGGACCAAAGCAACTGCAGACGTCTATGAAAAGAAAGCGTATAAAAATTTGAACATAGCGGAATGCAAACCCGCCCTCTTTCTTATTTTAGTTACTGGGCACTAGTAATGGGCACTACTACTGTGGCGGCGCATGCTGCAGATATTGCAACAATATTTATAATACAAAACACGGCAGTGTCGGCTGTTTAAAGTATGGGAGCTCGGTTTTCTTTGGGAGAAGTTTTTAATGAAACCGATATCTTTACAGTTGCATTACATTATATCTACAATAATATTTTGTTTGTCCGCAAAAATATACATGATTCTTTAAAAGCCAGTGATAAACACGGTATAAATACAATAAGTAAAAATAAGCTTATTACTCCTTGTTTTCGCCTTCAAAGGGTGAATAAATTATTAATATCACAAGATATACGTATGTATAATAAAATTCCACAAATAATTTCAGACTTGCTACTTGAATAAATTAAAATCAAGATTAAAACATATATTGAGGAAAGTATATTCTATCCAGGGATACTTATCTGATGTTAATGTGTAGAACTAAATGCTATTGATGCTCACTCGGGAGGTTAATAATAACTATAAAGTTATATTTAAAAAGAGCAACTGATGAGTTTTTCACCAGCTCCTCTCAGTAGAACTGCCTTCAGGCGGTAGCTTCCAGCAGGACAGACAATACTGACACTTTATGTTAATTGAAGGTTCAAAAGTAATGCTGCTTGTAATATTCTATAACTTGCCTATTTGAATAAAAAATATTTTGATTTTCGATTTAGATACAGTCCAAGCGCTCTGACCGCTAAGCCATATGGTTCAAATTTTATACGTTTCCTAAAATTGTGTTTCATATCCTGAGTGAATAACACTTTACAAATATTAAAGACGTCTATACTTTTTGTATTATACATATAATATATATCACATATCATTATATAATACAATATTGCATGTGAAAGAGTTAAATCGGCAGATGTATGCAATCCGCAGATGCACGATCATCGGGGTCAGCAAATGTCCTCGAGTTATCGTATTGAATGGCTGGTTCATTTTAAAGTTCAACAAACGATTTATTATGAAAATTTTATTGTTGAAATAAAATAGATACTTATTGAAAATGATAAACCTAGATTTTCTACGATATTTTCTACTATAGCAAGAAAACGATGACATTTTTTTTTCCATATACTATAAGTTATAATTTACTTTAAGATGCAACTGTTACGAGTTATTTTATCTAGATAAGCATCGACATAATATAACAGCTCGTTGTATGTTTTGGCATTACTAACAACAGAAAAAAAATACCAAGAAAATAATCAAACCCGCTATATGTGGGTTCATGTTCTATACTCATCATAGACCAGAAGCTAAATGTAAAAAGTAGTCTCCAGTCCTAATTTATTTTCATTATCCACTTAATCAAGTTGACTGACAAAAGAAACAATAGATTCTAAGATAAAACAGCTTATATCTAGATATCTACGTCTAATAAGGACGCGAGCTATTGTCGTGCAATTTTATGTAGACACTAAAGTAGGTCGGCATGAAAAGTTCCATTATGTAACAGGTATTGTTGCTCGGTTAGTGCTACTTACATTTAAAATGAAAAACTACTGTTATTACTTTGTTAATAACTCAATATGAAATCACTTATAGTCTGGCTTGTATTGAGAAATTGTATTGTTAAATTAAAGAAACAATTTCAAGCTCTACCTGTATAGCAGTGTAGCAGCGGAACAGTTTTATACTACTCTAGCTCTTCCTAGTGTCAAGACGAGTGTCTTTAAATTCAATCTGTGGAAATCAACGGCATTTGAACCTGTATGATTACAGGTTCAAATGCCGTTGATTGCCAGATATTGGCCCACTTGGTCAAGATATCCTTAAATTACCTATTAAAATGGATATTTAAATATCTCAAGACAAAGAAATTCTAGTGAGCAAACTAAATTGTAAGGTTGGTATAAAGCGTTTCTCAAGATTTCTAAACTACGCTTTGTACGATCTTAGAATATTTATTTTTTAAATATATTATTTACCGACTCATACTTAGTCTGGCCATAATTACTGTTATAATTAAAAATAAACGAAGTATTACTTTTGACTTTGTAAGCTGTAATTTTTATATGATTGTTCTTAGTGTGTTTTTATTTTTGCGCCAGTATATTCTAACATATCTTGTGATATTAAAATTGAGTAGGGTGATACATTACCTCTGTTTGTGACAAAAAAGATCTGGCCGTCCACATAGTGTTCGTACGAAAAAGGCAATTAAAGCAAGAAGGGAAGGAATTCGAAGAAATCTGGTCCGAAAAAAAAAGATTCAGGAGATGAAGATAGCATCTAGCAATGTCCCGTATTTTAAAAGATGACTTGCAGCCTATAAGATACGCACTAGTCTTTTTTTAACTAATAATTAAAAAAAGAATGGGTGGTAAAATCAAAACAAGTTCAGTGATGGTTTGGTAGGGTGTTAGATATGAAGGAGTGACTGAGCCATATTCATGTGAAAAAGGTGTCAAAACATGGGCACAAATGTATCAAGATACTATTCTTGTTAAGACCACTTAACACCACTATGTTCAATAACCAAGAACGGATCTTTCAGCAAGACTCGAGCGTCGGGTCACAAAGCTCGATGCACCCAATCTTGATTAGAAACGAACGTTTCGGACTTCATCAGAGCTTAATACTGGCCGTCATCTAGTCCTGATTTTAATCCACTGGATTTTGATTTATGGTCAGTTTTACAGAGTAAAGCTTGCTGGCGTTTAGCCATGAAAATGTAGAGTCCCTAAAACAACCCATACGATTGTCAGTGAAGAATTTTCCCATAGAAAGAATCAACGTTTACAGGACTGTATTGTGGAGACCACTCCGAATAAACTTTATATATATTTTTATGGTTTTATATTATTGTATTAAACTATCAAATAGTAATAAATGTTAAGTACAATAAAAATATATATTTTCTATTTAACAATATTTATTGCATAACTGAGTATTTATTTATATTTTCGTATTATATAAAAGGAGACCAAAGTAATTTGTCATTAAATCAAGATGACTTTTATCATCATTAATCATTAATTCCATAAAGAAGTGGTCAATTTACTATTATAATACAATTTATTAATATATAGATAGTATCGAATACTCATTGAGTTTATTCAATTACAATTCAAATTAAAAAACTATTAACCAAAGATATAAGAATCAAAACGCCTTTACTTTAAATTTCAAAGCAAATAAAGCAGTAGAATGTAAAATTAAAAGTACTACAGACGAGAAACTATTTAGTAAACAAGTACATGCGGTGAACGCTTGGTTATAAATACGCGAAATCGCTTCACAACCGTTCAAATGCTACGCAACTTCTGCGCGTTCTCAATTTAAAGATGTAATGTAAATATCCAATTTTTTATTCAAATAAACTATAATATTAAAATAAACTATAATATTAAAATTACAGAATTTTAAACGAGGTTATGGCGTATATCTGAGATACATTTTAAAGTCAGTTTTTTGTATACTTTAAAGAAGTCCGTTTAAAACAACAGTTTAAGTAAAAATAGTTACATATTTTTACTATAAACTGTAAAAATTTAAAATATTTTTAAAAAAGTTTCATTTAGCAAGTAACGCTAACAGATATTAGACGGTTCACAAATATTTATCACAAGTGAATATCGTATCTAGAGCTATTAATATATATAATAGAAACACAAGTTGTTAGACATACCTAGAGCAGAATATTTTTCACTCATCTTGTGAAATGAATGGAGAAAATAAGATTTCGGAATTTCTTCTATATATAACACATAGTATACTGTCAAAACTAGGGTCTAACGTTAAATCCGAAGATTTTCTCATAAAAACTTATGATTTACCATCTTTAATGGTAAAAGTCCGAACTGCCTTTTATAACTATAAATACAGTATTACCTCACCTCAGTAAAACTTAGGTATTACTTCTATGAGACACGGTAAATGTTGACTAGGTGAAGTTATTAAAAGTTCGGACTTTTACCATTATAGTTGGTAAATCTGAAGTTCTAAAGTACAGATTTTCACATTTACATTTACATATATACGAGTAAATATAGTAACTGTACGTTAGTTTAATAATTAAACACAACGCAAAAACAAAAACTGAAACGTAAGCGCTTAACAACTCTTAGCATAAATTAATCAGATATAGATTTGTTTCCATTAGTCATCACCGTGTGGATCTAAACTCAACATGTAAATAGGAAGTATCTCATCTGCCTACTTCTAACTGAACATGTATAGCAAGCGTGTAAGATGTACCAGCAAATACAATCAGCATATTATTAATGTTAACAAAATATACATTTCTTTAACCAAGGTAAACGTGAAAATATGACGAAAACAAAACAAAAGCTTTTACTTAAATATTTATACTTAAGTCTTAATAGATTCTCTAAACGCGATTGGTTGTGGATTCGATTCCCTCCGATAATTATACTTATTTTTTTTTAATTTCTCTGCTCTGGTGAACAGACAAAGCGCGGCGTTGAGTGTCACTCAACACGCAATGTTTCGGATTCGGGCCGAAATTGGGGAACGGAGTGTCTTGACACTTGGTTCTTTCTGACTACCCTGCGAGATAAAGCGTAAAGCTGCTTAATTCTTAATAGTTATATAAAGAATGATTACATTTTATATTATTATAAATTTCAAACACAAAATGAAAAAAACATCACTTTATCAGACTAGCTTATTATAAACTCCCACTCATAATAGGCTTCTAGAAACAATGTAACTTGAGACACTAGTCAGTCTAGACCAAAACCAGACTCGCATTGTTCTTACGAAATTGTATCCAATATACTATTTCTTAGACATTGTAGTGTTAACAAGTTTAAATTAGTTCATACTTTTAAGACCGGCTCTGAAATAGGCATGTGGTAAGTAAATGTTTTATATTTATTAATAGTTTTAACTGTGTACGTGGACTAAAGGCTTTGATTATTTCACACTTAGTCCCGCATAGCAAAGTAGTTAAAGGGTAACTAGTGTCAAGACACTTCGTTCTCGGATTGCCGCAAGATTCGAGACATTGTATGTTGAGTGCCGGAACTCAGCTTTCCGCTTTGTTTGTTCTTAACACAGCGGGGAAATAATTTTAATATAATCATATCCTCCGAGTAAGCATTGAACCCATAACCAATAGTGTTTTCAGTTAACATGGGTCAGTGTGGCCACAGTGCACCTTGTGTGGCAGTGCTTTTAATTGTTTATTGTATTTAGTGATAAAACTTTTACGACTGTTTGGCGATAAGATAAAGAGAGCTAGAGTTTTTCTGATGCGATATAGAAGTGCTTTAAAACAGGGATAGTGTATTAGAAGTTATTTCCCCAATTCCCAAAATCCATTTCATACCTATATATGTGTAGTATTACAGAGGCTTGTTTGTGTTTGCCAAATAGAAATTGTTACATTTTTCTCTGTAAATAAAAATGTCTCAGTTATTTGGAATGAGCGAATATGGTGACTATTATTACACAATATTGCAAAACTATGACTTAATTTATAGCAGCACACTCTTTTTCAAAGAAACTATATTAAACTATATTAAAGCATAATTGTTTAAGTTATTTGAATAAGTTTTCTAAATATAATTTTCTGTTGAATAATTAATATGGTTTTTAATCAGCTTCACGTTTTATAGCACTATGCTTTGCGGGAAAAAGCGTGAAGCGGAAGAGGGAACCTAGAGTCAAGACACTCCGTTCTCCACTTTCTGTCTGAATTCGATTGCGTGTTTAGTGGCGGAACTCAATGGTGGCCTTATCTTGTACCAAAACGAAGAAACGAAAATATTTCCATTCCATTCCTCGCAGTGGGGATAGAACACACAACCAATCGCATTAACAGTCAGACGCTATGTCACTTCGCCACGATAGCCTGGAATAAATTTATTTTATAAATTATATTATTATGCATCTACTAGATTTAGGCAGAGGGAACCTACGGGTAGTAATATTACAAATAGGCAAATTTGGCACCATTAAATAGATCGGGAAGCTAAAATAATCGAAGCTGGGATAATGTATGTAATTATAAACAATCTAATACGCATGCAACATGCTAGTAGGTTCCGAAATACTTAGAATATTAAATATCAAATATTTCCTTGTGCATCATACATAATATTGCAAATATATTATTCATAGTGCACTTAAACATCGTTTTCAGTAAGTACTTAAAAAAATATCAACGACCTCAAAAACTGCTGCAATAAGCTATGAGTGACACTATTCTACAAATATAACCTAAAATATTGCTAGTTTTAGAGGCCATCGTGGAGCAGTGGCACAACGTCGAACTGTAATCACGGTTGATTGTGGGTTCGATTTCCGTTCACGGTGAACGACAAACCGTGACTAATGTCTTGAATTCGAGCGGTGCGTGGAAAAATAACGTGAAGCTGCATTGCTAGTTTTTATAATTTAATATGTTTCGAAATTAATCAAATATTACATTAAAAAAGAATAAACTAAATTAGTGCGGCACATACTTAAGTGTTATTATAAATAAAATATACGAGCAATAAATCATTTAAAACTTAATCAATAAATACAAAAATAAAAAAAAAGTAATCTAAGTATTCTTGTGAATCTATAAATATATTGATGGTATGGTAAATATATAATAATGGGGTGACTTTTGAACTCTTTTTACGAAGAATATGTGGACGGGGGAGTTTGACATTTGGCATAGTTAAGTAATACATTAAAATAAATTAAATTAAAAAAATAAATATTACTCAAATGATCATGTGTTTTAATATTACGTACATAATAATGTGACGTATACGCTGCTAAGCCAACACAGTCTTACAATTATGTAAATAAAGTAAATATATTTTATAATCTTTTCATTTTGAAAAAGTTAAATATCCACTTACAAAATTAAATTAAACAAGCCTATTGTATAATCTCAAGATTACTACTAACTGCCACAATTAGCTTCAATAAGGGTTAATTGGACATCTACAGTCGCCTCTGCATACATTTTTCTAATGTATTAAGATCTTTTGATAGCCGCTCGTACGTATGGTCGTATAAATACAAAAAAGAAATCGCTTTTTTTATTTATTTTACAGGTAAATAAGTCCTCTAATTCAATAACCATATTAGGGCGGGTTATACAAAAATATGAAATCCGCCATTTTGTTGCGGCGGCCATTTTGTTAATAGAATAGCTGACAATAGTATGCTATTAGGTTTATAATTAATGATTAGATTAGAGGACTATATAAATATCTCAAGGATCACACAATTTATAAATTGATAAAATTGGTTAAAATATAAATTACAATTCTATTTTAAGAATATAACGTTCATTATATTATACGAGTTAAGTTCTTCTTACCCACATACATACACACAGCGAAAGATAAAAAATATATACCATATTTATTTAAGTATTAAAGAGAACCGGAATGAGATAAAAATATATATATTATGTTTAAATCTGGCACGAGTCAAACTGATAATGCAATAATACAGAACGTATTGTTTTTTGACTAACAATTATAATATATTAGTAGCCATATGAATAAAATGTTTATTGAGAAAGAAACAAATCCGAAACGACACAAATCCGAAACGAAAAAAATCCCACTGCGTATAAAAAAACAAACAAAAAATACATGAAACAAAAAAAACAAAAAGGAAAAACAGGCCCAGTACTATAGAATGTTTTGAAAAGTAATATTGAACAACTACACAATTGAAATCGAAAGAAATCATGAATTGTTTGCAATATTGAAGGTTTCAGACGGGACTCATTTAAATTTTATAGTGCTCTTTGGGAAAATTTGTTTCTTTGAAGAATTAGTTAACACATTACTCACCTTTACGTCGCTCAGTTGTGTAAAAATCAACAACTCTATATGTACTGAAGTATGACAAAATCTTGCATTAAATTTATTTTAATACGTAATATTGTAGTAAATTTGACATAAAGCAATGTATTTAAAAAAGATATACCTATGTAACAGAAGATATCTACTCAGTTTAAAATAGGGTTTTTTTACACACTTTGAGTCTTTTACACACTTACAATCAAGTAAAAAATATACTAGAATTCTAGAAATTAATAAACTCTTAATGTTAATTATTACAGCTTATCATTGAAAGTTATTATAGTTCACTGCTACATAGAAGTCATGTTAATTAAGGCCAAATCAAAGCAAAGGTCAGTTTTATAAAAAAAACATTTGTGTCAATGTAAAGAAATCTTTGTTCTGTTTCTGTTTTTTAATATTTTTTTCATATTGATTGGAGGGGGCAAACACGTGTACCTATACAAATCCAGATAATACTTTAAACATAAATAATATTTTTGTAGAGATTTTTCCAGTATAGTACCCTGAGAGAACACGTAGTGTCTAGCCCAAATCAAGAGATTGCGTGCTGAGTGGCGGATCTTAACGCCGCGCTGTGGCTTACCAGAACGATGAAATGAAAATAATATAATCATTACCCCAGTGGGCATTAAACACTCAACAGTTTGCAATTAGACTCTGTCCCACTGCGCTAGGGTGACCTCGATTATATTTTTTGTAGAATATTATGAATCTACAAATTTATTATACAAAAAGCACCTTAGTTAAAGTTTAAATAATAATAACAGCCTAATTACCATCAAGAACTATCTGTTAAACGAAAGTAGAGGATGTGAAAGTATTTTTATGGCGTACGAGTTGCGCGGGCGCAGTCTACCACAGCGATATTCGTATTACGTAATGACGTCATTACGCACACCAGAAAGCCTTACTCGAGTTGAGTAGTATTTTAGTGACAAGTTTTGTTTTTTTACGTACCTATATTAAATAGGCAAAGAACCAAATGACAAACCATTCTGTTGTAAATTTTCGATCCAATTTATTAATATTATGCGCTGTGTGGCAACACCCAATACCGCACTTTATCGAAACTTGCAATGTCCTACGTTATATTTTCCCTTTATCAGTATATATGCCCTGTTTTTCTGTACATTCAATTTACGCCACGTATATATTAACTTTGTTTCGTTTAATCATGGTAAGCTTGTATTGTAGCTGGTTTTTTGCTAATACACTCACATTAAAACTTAATTGAGTTTTTAGATAAGAATCAGTTTTTTAAATTAGTATAATAAATGTTAAATACAGCTAGAATTGAAACTCTGTTCAAATTATGAATTATATGATCATATTATTTCATGGAAAAAGGAAAGTACGATCTCTGTTATAAATTACAACCAACATTTTAATATTTTTTAGCTTATAGCACATAATTGACATATCTGAGTGCAGCAGTACAATCATAAACACAATTACTAATACAACTAATGTTAATTTTTGCGAAATAAGACAAACTAATGTATCGCTCAAAATGATTTTGTTACTACATATTACAAGGCCACGAAGTTAACCACAAATAGTAACTCTACCTCAAAAACGACTTATCACTTAAATAGCCTTTTTTCTTTATTATCGAAACATACAGGTTTTTATCAACGTTCATATTCATTTAAATTTTTCGTGTTACTAAGTGGTTTAAAGAATAATAGGCACTAAAAATATGCTTGTGTTTTTTAAAAATAAATGAGTTTCCATATTCCATACAATGCAAATATTTATACTGTATACTGGACTGATTATCAAAAAATCACTAAATTATCAGTGTTTTTATGTTTCACATTTCATATGAAAAACAAAAATTCACAAATTAAAAAATAAAGTAAATTTACTATATGTTTGCAATATAATGTGCATTCTTATACAAATTAAAGTATTAAAAAATGTTTTTTTTTAATTTCATTTAGGTTGTTAAAAAAATTCTGACAATTAACGATGATAAAGCACCAATTCTATTGAAGTGAGATTGATTCCAATAGCGTGACGAGGGTATTGACCCCTTAACCTAAATGAGGGTGTCACAGGTTATTGTAATGCAAGAGATATTTTAAAAGCTGTTATTTCACACTATTTATTATTCTGAAATATTAAAATAAATATAATACTTACATAAAGGTAAAATTTAAACGTGTCTTTAACTAGCGACTCACTCACGGCTTCGGCCGCGTTAACTACAGCCGATTGGAAATTTTAAAAAAGGGAGAAAAGTAGCCTACGTTATTTCCGAGACCCTCAAGTATCTCTATATAAAACTTTATCACAATCGGTTCAGCTGTTTGGACGTGATGATGTCTGTGGTTACCTAATCTAGGGAAACGAATATCTTAAAAATATAAATATTTTCCCTAAACAGATTTGTACTCACATTGGAGCTGCACAAAAATTAAAATATTAATCTCAAGAATATTTCTCGAGAATCCACAAATTAAATAACAAATAATAATTAAGTAAAACTTTCCTTAAGTTAAAAAAATATTGCTGAAAGGCTACATTGCGCGATATGTTGAGGGTTCGATTTATACTCATAGAATTGATTATATCGAAATATTTTCATTTCTCCGCTCTAGTATAATACAAAACGCAGTGTTAAGTTCCACCACTCAAATAGCAATGACTCGATTTGGGGCGAAAAGTAGAGAAGGGAGTGTCTGTATTGCTTAAAAAGCGTAAAGCTAAAAAAAAATATTGTTTTAACATAATTAACTTCAACTGCTCGGCCACACACATTCGGTCTTCTCGATTAAAACGCAATAACTCCCGTTTAGACATGGTGATAAAACCTTTACAGGTCGCCAACCTCAGTCCGACCTAGATTTCTTAAAATAGATATCACGTTTGGATCTGAAATTCTGAACTTCTTGTTTTCGTTACACCTGAAGAATATTTTTAAATAATTTTGCTTAGGGTTCGTGCTTTATAGTATATTAGCTATTAACAAGAGCAAATAAAGTCAGCTTTTGACTTTTTCATTTTAAATACGATTTCGGTTTAACGAACTTAATACAAAATTTAGTCCCGATTTCACCATCAAGTATGACATTTGATCTAGCGCGTATACATGCTTCCCACATTTTAAATGATAAGGCCACGCATAAAGAACGTAGAATCAGTGTTACCTTGTTTTTAACTTTGCACTTAAACAAAAATGCAATACTGCCCATTGCCAAAACAGCCCATACAGACGAAAATATTTTCAATTCTAATGAAGACGTGCAAGGTTATATGTTGCATTTTGAAACTTTTATGAGTAAATAGCTATTTTAAGTGCATATAAATTAATATAAACCATATTTCCTTGCAATTTTATTAAGATATTTTAGCCTTAAAATATTCTATCATAATTACGTACACAGACAGAAGATTGTTTTGCGTTAAAATAATAATATTAAAAAACTATAATCGCAGTCTATAACTTTCAACGAAACTTTAAGCTCAATTTTCCATGCATGTGTTTAAATATTCTCAAAAGGAGAATCCGAATCGGATACAAGGGAATCTACATGTGTGTAGTTTGTCGACACCGTTTAAAAGATAGATAATATAATAATTTTAGCCCATGTTCATCATAATAGTTGTGTGTGTGCCAAAATCCAGCACGATCCACTATGGAAGCGGTGCCTTAATAGACCAGTAGGTCACATTTAACAATTTTTGAAATGTTTTCTATTGTTTGAAATATATCTTGCCATTAATTGATTTTCTTACATATATATGTATATGTAGTTTAGTATTCGTGATGTCTTGGGACATTGATAAAGATGTACCCCTAATTATAGTAGGGCCAGTATCTACTGTAAGAGGATTCTGCGACTTTAATTATTATACAAAAAATATTTGTATTTCTTGGTCAGGACAAAGCTTCAGACAAAACATGTCGTTGGTTATATCAACAATTGATGTGTGTACGACACATAAATTTCTATATATATAAATAAATGTAACTGATCGCTATCTGTATATGGCAAATATTTTAAAAATATATATTATTGGGGCATTTATCAATGTAATGGAAACCAAACACCATGCGTTTGTGCGCGCTAATCTTTAAAACGGCTTAGATTTAAACGCTTTCTAAGTTTTGACTGTAAAATTTTGGTTAACTTCCACTAACATTTAGCGTATTTTATTACAATCGGTTCATAGATAAAAAGAAGTACAGCAATTTGAATTACAAATGAAAGCAAAATTTGTGATTTAATATTTTAGTCGTGTAGTTTACCTGTCTCCAAATTCTTACAGGAACAGGAAATAACAGGACTACGTTTAATATTGACAACGACGCCTTAATTTAAAAGCAAATCATTGAATGTAATATATCCAAACGTTACATGTCATGCACATGGCATATTGCACAAGACGAGATGGGTCAACGTCCGCTGACAATACCGTGGACTAAATGTTGTACAAAGCACCTTACCCTCACGACCTAGCCTGTTTTTTTTTACCTAGCCTACGTTTTTTTTTCTAGCAATATGTTTTTTTTTTAATTTTAAGCATCTTTTCTAGGCAGAGAGCACCTAATAATGTTCTTGGGCATATATTTTTACATTCATTATAAAACAAAAATAACTTGAAATAGCAATATCTTCATACTTCTTTTCCTTTAAATTTTTTATACATATGATATTTCTTCTAATATTTTTGGACAACATATATAAAAAATAAGCGAATTTTCATACTCGAAATATTGAAATGCTGTGAGCATAAATAGCTTAAGCCGTCCGATGACCTTTATATAAGCCTATAATACATACCTTTGTAGCTTTTGTAGTAAAACGTTTAACTACACGTCTTAACTAGGATAAGAGTGGAAAGCTAATAACATTAGCATTTATCTTCTAATGAGGTAAGCCTAAGTGTAAATAAAATAGGACGAACATGCCCAGTATAATTTGTGTATTAATACTGGAGAGTACATTTATCTTCTCATATAAATGTATGTATAACATACATATAATTATATATAACATATATTTTATATATCATGAATATATATAAAGCTCGTACGTCACTCATTGTGTGACCGACAGACAATGCACTGACTAAATTACTAAGTAGTTATGGCAAGCTTTGTAAAGTACACGGAAATAAAATAAAACTTTATTTTAAGGTAACATATGCAAGGACTTAAGATTATCATCATATTTTTATCTGCTTTTTATACGTAAGAATTCGACATTTTTTACATTTCTTTTTGTTGATATTTTTTTACATTGTGTGTTGAGTGGCGGAACTCAACGCCAAAGTTCGTCTTAAACTTTGTTACCAGTTGAAAACCATAAAAATATTTAAAGAACCTGAACAAAAACGAGTTATATCGTTAAAAATAATAATAAAATTAACGTATAGGATGTAGGTAGCGATAATTGGAAACAGGTCACGTGGTCGAGTCGTCGATATCATCATTATCATGCGGCTTGCTACCTATTGAAACATGCACGGCATTACCAATTTGTAGGAAATAGTGTTTAATTATCCTAGGAATTGCTGCGTAGTATCGTATAGACTTACTTAATTTGATTTATGTTTAATTAGGCTTTGGTTTCTAAAAGAAGTTTGAAAATAGCTACTTCATAAACAGCAATACTAGAGACCTCGTGAAGGCGAGCGTTTAAAGACATTTTAAAGGGCCCCTTTTATGTCTACACGTTGGGTCGCAAATCCCACTGCATCGATGGGCCCGGCATCAATTCGTTAAATTCAACTTACTTCTCTATAACACTTTAATAACTAGGGCAGAATCTTTTCCAGAACCAATATAGAACTAAAAAAAGAAAAAATCATCGAACAGCTATTATCATTATCATATATGTGATAATCTAACGTACAAATTTTGTCTGGTCACTTCAACAAAAATTGCCTGTAGGGTTATTGCTAAACCCCATATAACACCCTCAAAATTTATCCGTATTTCCTGTCCAAGGTCGTCAGGACCTATTAAATAATGGGGGTCGATAAATATTTCGGTTAGGGTGATGCTGGCACCGTAGGGGCGATTCCGACATCGCAACGCTGACTTCATCCTTACACTTGACACAAAATATTTTATAACTATCATAATGTTACGTTATAAAAAAATTGCTGGCACCAATTAAAAGAAATAGTTATTTGTGATAGACGCTTTGGCGTCCATTTGTCCATCACGCTAAAGGTGTTAAGAAATAAAAATAATAACATTCGCTAGAAAAACTAAATTCATATATTCTTCATGTTAGAAACGTTTTGACAAGGTTACAGGCTGAGGTATCGCAACGTCCGCAATGTTTATTACAAAATTGGCATTGCGATACATATTCGTAATAATTTCGATAGAGAACAGGTCTGCTAGTGACTACCTACTTGGTCCTTTAGATAAAAATGCCTCATGAAACTACAAAGTATTTAATTTAACAATTTTATATTTTTAAAAGCTAGAATCCAATATTGCCGTTTCGGTTATTGCAGAAGTTTAGCATCGATATTTTTGCCAGTATAAAATTACTTAGTTTACGCTTACGTTACGTTCAAAAAATTTAAAAGAATAAAAATGGAACTAAACAAACTAAATTTGCAATAAATAACTTTTGTGTTGTTGTAATTTACCGACCATTTTCTAACAATTTTTTATATAATATATCAGTATGTACACATACTTATACCACATTGAACTGATGAGTATTAGTAAAAGATCAAAGTAGAACCCTAATTTTATATTACGTTATAAGTATTAAAGGACATAAAATTGGAACTTAACTAGCGTTTCACGTGACCGAGCAAAGTGACATCATCGTACGATCTCAGACGTCGAGATGGCGCCTACTGTTTACAAATATTACAAAAAACTATCTTTCGAAGGACGAATTCTTATATGTAAACATAAAGAAAACAAAGAATACTAGCTCCGTGTGTACAAGTTGTTTTAGAATACGCTTTCAAGTTTAATAGAGTTATATGCTTACAATAATTTATACAGATTCAACACTATCTAAGAAATGTAAAACTATAAAAGAAAATTTTAAGTCTAGAAAGTTCAACGTTGCTCAATCTTCATACTATAAGAGCACTTGATAACCTTCCGACGCCATTTTAGTTAGTATACCTACTTAATTAAGACGAGGATAAATACTCTATATCCTATCACGTCCAGTTGAGTCACGTCCCAAAGTCCTCGGTCTTCTTGAAACTTAAGGACTTTTCCCTGACCCCATTGCGTGATTAACCATGCTTGTTCATACTTTAGTAATATATGACATGCCATAATTTCTCAAAATAATTACAGGCACATTTCATTAATATGTTTTACAAGTGTTAAAAATTCGAAGTGTATTTACCATATACATCCATTGCCAATTCATTATTATGATGATCATTATTTTTCCTTACTTTATTTAGTTTTACTTAAAAATATATTTCATTTTTCTATTATAATATTTCACCTGGGGATTACAGAATCTAAATCCTTGCTTTGAAAGGCTCAGACGAAGCTCTTAAGAGGCTTGTGAGTTCATCACGACTAGTTCAATATATACATTATTAGGATGGGAAGTAAATATTATATATTATTCAGTATTTACTTATGTAACAATAGTTTTTAATAGAGTTTTAGTCTAACTCTTAACTCATAGTACCATCAATTATTGTTTATAAATGCAAACGATAAAAATGTAAGGCCCGTTATGTTTTGAATTACGTAACATACGGACGCAAATTAGTTTTTAAGTAACTCCATTAAAAAAAAACAAAGCTAGTAATTTATAACAATCGAAACGGAAAGATTACTAAACGAGCAATCGTCCACACAAAGCTTACGACTGTGCATGCAAATATGCTTGTGACGTGAGAATCACTACATACAGCCAGATGATATCTATAAAAAAACGTGATATCATACTATTAACATTAAATTAATAATATTAAACACTTATTGTTCTTTTATCACGATTTTATTTTTAAAAGCTACTTTAAAAAATTGAAAGTTGCCAACAAAATGAAAATTTTATGTAGGCCGAACATTAACAATGTTGAGTCATGGTATCCCTTCTATATTAAAAATAAGTTTTTTCCAATACACAGAAAACGCAATATGCGGTGACTACAATTTACAACCATGATGTCATAATACGGCTGTATAACATTGAATCATTGCCTGTTGCTTGCTGGTTGTATTAAAAATTAAGTTAATGACGGCATTTTGAATCACTCAACATTTGAACAAAGCATTAGATTAATTATTATTAATGTTTAACAGGATATTCTTAAATGGTTCCTTTAAATAATATGTAAAAATATTTAGTGGTCTCTTTTATAAAGAGTTTAGATCAAAAGTGAAAGTGAAGTAAAATATTAAATTTATAAGCGCAATACAACTATTTGAGTCTATGCTATATTCTTCCAAAGGACGTTTATGAAGGACTTCTTGAGCTTTAGCTAGACAGACGTGACTTGTCGTCTTTTTCTTACAAGCGTTAGTCCTTAAGCGTAACAGAGAAAGCAAATACTGTTTTGTTTGATCTTGAGGCCGTCCCCAGTTTCAATAAAAGTGTATTTAATACAATTGTAATCAATGATATTATTTTTTAAGCCACAATATAATTATTTTTAAAGTGCAACACAAGGCTACATGATTGTTATCTAATGTTGAATAAAACGAAAGTTGAAATTAAATAAAGCTAATGAAGCCTTTATTTAGGTTTTATTTGTAGTGGTAATAATTTTCTCCATTGTATAACAATTCGAAATCTAATGGGCACTGGGCCACGTCAAGCAGTTAAAAGCAATGAGTGCTTCACTGTCCGTTGATCATCATAGAAAAAACCGGTTCTCCCGCCCTTTACTCACCGCAACAATCAGGTTGAAGAAAAACAGTACATATTTCACAAAACTCGTTCCACACCCCATTTTGAATGACTTCTCACACACAAATCCACAAGTCGATATCACTCACGGAATTACTTATTTACGCGGCTGACGGAGCGACACAACTTAGCTCTGAATAACGTTTAAAGCGACTAAATGAAAATAAACGGGAGATCGCGATGGCGACGCATCCCCTCCCCGAGCCCCCTCGGTTACTCATGAATCGTGACCCCTCATTCACCTATGTGCTGTCTCTTTCACACGTCAGAGTTATAACATCTTTTGTTCTTTTCTAATTCATCTCGAACTGCTGTCTTGAGATGAAATATTTTAAACGTTGATCTGGAAATATAAAACGTATTGTTCGTTTACGTTATAATATATAAATTACTTATTAAAATGTACTACGTAGTGTAGTATGGAGCTAATAACAATACAATTACAATCGCACTCAGAGAAGCTAATGACCGTTTAACTTACATTAAATTAATTTGTCTCTGAGTGCGGCCATAAGCAATTTATATAGTTTTTTATTTTTACCATTGATACTTTTTATTTTTTATAACAAGACAACTAACATAGATATACGCAGGTAAAGCCCTCGAGTCTCAACGCCCAAGCGTGACGTGAGACGTCTATTTTAAAGACCCTCTTGAGTAGGCATTCCTTAATTTTTCACACGAGGACGAACAACTAGGCTTGGTTCTGATATATAATGCCTACATACATTTCATATTTTTTGTACAATATAGAACTTGTGATTAATTATTGGTATGAATTAACGTTTAATACTAACCTAACCTAATATTTTTAACAAAATATAATGTAATGGGTTTTCTTGAAAGATAAAGCTTTACGAATAGGTTTTCCTGTGTATGCTCCAAGTATTATACATTTGAAATATACTCAAATAATATGCCGTGTTCTTAATATATATTTTTCTTATTTCAAAATTATTAATATATGAAAATTAAAAAATATGCTAAAACGGTAATCAGTTTTGGTTTGTTTTTGTAATTTACTTATGAAAGTACATAGTCTAGGAATCTCATTAAGATGCTTAGCTATGAGTTCAGAGTACCATAGCGCATTGCCCTTTGAGCTTCGCTGGGTACTCATTGTACCTTTTTATAACTTTTTATATGCAACTCATTTCTTTTAGAAATATTGTTTCCATAGAATATTCGCCACATATTACTTGAATCAGGATTTAATCTAAAAGCTAAATTTAGCCTTATTACAGTTTTATTGTCATGGCATTTGTTTGTGTGTAAAAATAAATCTACTTTAATACGTAGCGAGTTAATGTATATTGAATAACATACCCTGACGCCATCACACTGAAGTTTCACATCACAGCAAAAGCAACAACATTTTACGTAACATTCCTTTCCTCAGGTGGGATTTGAACTCAAACACTATATGCAATCAAATAAGACCCAAGCGCGTCATAGCAAAGGCTAATTATTTTATGATAGATTCACCAACAGGATGCAACATATTCAAGTAGTGAGAAAGCTTTACCTACACGAAACATTGCCGCGTGGAAAAAGCCAAGCCAAAAAAGCCAAGTTACTCCTTATTATATCAGCTATCTGCGAGTGAAAGTCCCTTTAAAATCGGCCCAGCCGTTCCAGAGATTAGCCAGAACAAAACGACAGACAGACAAAACTTGTAGAAAATGTAATTTTGTCATATGTATCGTTTATGCATATGTATTTAGTAAAAAGCGGTTATTTTAATATTACAAACAGACATACAGATAATATATTAATTTAATATATTATATAGAAAATACACCGCATAATAAAAAGGAATTTTCTGTTTTATTTGACCTGCTGACCCAGAAACTATGTCATTGACTAAATAAATATCTTATATCATTTGTTTTAACTAGAAACAGACGAGTAGTTCTCACGATTAAACATAACCTCAATATAATAATGATAATATCCACTTTTGTCATCTAATTGTTAGATTTTAAGAGTATTGATCTGATTTAGAATAGAATGTGTATAATGTATCTGTATTTAAAAAAATCTATTTTCGCAATATTTCAAAATTTATTTAAATATAGTAATTTTTTTAAAATATAATTATTATTTTAAAGAAACAGTAAAGTTATATTTCTCATATATATTTAATTAAGAACAAGGGGAAAAAATTTATTGATAGTACTTCGTTTCTTTACCTTTTTTTAAAATATTAGGGTCACCGCGGCGCAGTGAGTTTGATCCCTCACTAAAAGTGGAGAGTAGATTCTCTCTGTCTACCCAGTTATGCGGGAAAAGCGTGAAGCTGCTTTTTTTTGTTTTTTTTTAATATTACTATTGAGGTAAGTGGAACCTTGGCGTAGCTTTGTTTAAAAAATATACATATTATTATGTTGAGTTATATTATATACTTAACGTCTAAAACGCAAAAGTTAAAAAGTTTACAACTTTGTCAAAAAAATAAATAAAGTAATTACAAATATTTTTATATAATTTTTGTAATAAATTAAACATATAACTTATACGAAGACACAAATAAAACAGACTCCTTTAAGTTAAATAATCAACTTAAACATGTAGAATGGAAATTATTAATTAAACTTTGGACAGTATCCTCACAGTTTTAAAAAAATATTTCCATATTTGGCTGAAGTAATTTGCTTATGGCAACATTTTACCATAATTATGATTAAAACTCGTCGCAAATACCTTTTGTCTAGCTCAAAACCATTACAGAGTAAAACAACTTTGTACTTAAGAGAAAGTCAACGAGAAACGTCAGACACGTGCCACTACTTTCCATTATGAGACCCTTTTGGTTGTAAAAACTTGGAGAATTCATCAGCTGTTTTATGGTATTATGACTATAACCAGAATATTGAGATGAAGAAACTATTTAAAAATATATGTACTATATTGTATCTATAATTAAGAGCAAAAAAAAATTAAAATATATATTAATGAAAATAAGTAATGATTAAGTAAATAATTATTAAATCTATACGTATAATAAAAATATAACTGATCACTGTCTGTACATGAATGGTATTTGAAAAGAAATTCTATTGGGGACATTTATCAATGTAGTAGAACCCAAAACAATGATTTTTAATTTTTTTTTCTGTTTGTCTGTTTATCTGTGCTTTTGTGCACGCTAATCTGAGAAACGGCTTCACCGATTTAAATACAGTGTTGACTATTGTATTTGGATAGATTTTCTTCAATATTTCAATTCTAATCTATTAAATAAGAAAAATATATTTAATCAGTTCATAATAATAAAGTAACAACCATTTAAATTACAAATTTAAGCAAAGCTTGTGGCTGAAGTGAGGACGCAGGCGGGCAAAAAAACTAAATAATTTAGTTGTGTAATTTACGCAGGCGAAGCTGCTTGCGGGTCACTATTAACAATAAAAGTGAATAACTTTATAACATTATTTTTAAAGAGGAATTCGAAAATCATATTTTTCTACAAGAACGCATGGCTTAGATGGTTTCCAAGAGGCGCGGTTTCAAATCCTGCTGCTGCGTTCAAATTTTATACGTTTTTCGAAAAATATGTTTTTTTAAGTAAATAATCATTAAAATATGTAATAATTAAAATGGGTATTAAACTTACTAAAAAAAATATGAATAAATAATTTTATTTATTTAACTCTTTATTACACCAAGATCAATATACAAGTAACAGTATAGACTAGTTACAATTTTGATGTAAAGTCGGCCTTAACACCACAGGTGATATCGTCCAGGCAACCCTTACCGAGAAAAGACCAGAAGACACAAGGAATTACGTCGGTGTACAAATAATATATAAAAATGTTTGCTTAGTGGAATAAACTTACTTCAAATTTATATATTATATATTACATACAAATTTGCATAAAAAAATAACCACACAAATATTATACATATAATGTTTTATAATACTTGTGCATGAACTTGTCAACGTAATGTTTATGGAATTAAATAAAGCTTTGATTAGTATTTACATTTAAGAAAATGTAACTGCTTGCAGTAATTTATGTAAAATGAATATCATCCCTTAAAAGCAAAGGTTTTTTGTTTAAAAATCACAATTACATATGATTTCTCTTTCTCTGTATTAACTTAATGATAACTTTAATATCGTTCATAATTATAAGCTTATTTTGTAATCCAAATTTATAAATAGATTAAATCTGATATGGGTTTTTTTATAGCTCCGCGCTTTTTCCCGCATTTTGTCAAGACTATACTCCGCTTATATTGTCTGTTGTAAATGTGTAAATATGTATTTTGTTATAGGTGACAGTCTCCATATTGTTACTGGATCTCTTTTAACATGCAACCGATCATAGCCGACTTTATCTCTTTTTACCGATCAATCTCCTTCGCGTGTTCTCCATACAACGTGACATTGGTGAACTTGTGTTCTACTGGCGCGTTCGAAGCGCCATAATTAAACAAGTGAACTGACTCCGCTAACCACTCCACAGTCAATAAGACAGTATTTTTTTCTGCTTTCCATTTTCCGATAATATAGTTTTAATAACCTCTCGTCTCCGCTTTGCACCTGTATCGATACATTGCATGTTGAGAGGTGGTAACTAAACGCCGCGCTTAGTTGACCAGAGATGGGGAGGTGATTACATTTTTTTTCCCTGAGTGGGGTTCTAACCCACAACTATAGCGTTTAAAACAGTCCTGCCTATGACTGTACTTTATGATATGTAAAACAGTTAAAATGTTAATTTCATAAAAGTCCTTTTTTATAAAAGTCACTGATAACGTAGATTAATAAATTCAACTAAGCAACAAATAAATTTAAGTGAGTTACAAATAGCAACTATCGAGTTATTTTGAAATGACCGTAAAGTCAACTAAGAACTGGTTCCAATATGGAGCTCTGCAATCTATTCATATTACATCATTTGATATAAAAGTTATGTTTGTTTTTTTTATTATTAGTAATCTATTTATATTATTTGTATTCTGTGCACAGCAGAATTTTATTTTCCTACATTTTCTGATTAGGCATAGATAATCTAGTTGTAAATGATATTGTTTACCACTTCAAGATATTACGTAACAGTTAGCGGAACTCTATGTCGTTCTTTGTTTAATTAGCCCTTAGAAGTACTTGTTATATTTGTAAGATTTGTATTAACGATGTTAAAAACTTTGAATCCGGATTCGGATATGAATATAAGAAGAATTCTATCGGTTTCAGTTTGAGATAAGTCAATACAAAGAATAATGTAAGTTTTGATTACGGATATACAATAATTTGGGATTATCCGTTAGTTTCGTACAATTTCGGATATTAGATTGTTGAGGAATGTAACTAAATTTTTGCCACTATTTTATAAATTTCTAACGTTTAATGTAACTTTCATAACAGGTGCCTTCATCTTTTAAAGAATCTATTATTGCCAGATCTCATTCAGATTCCATCCATATCGTAAATTTTGTTTATTGATAGTTTCGGTTACGGTTACTTAGTTCTATAACATCCCTGAATTGTATATAAATACATTTTATAAATATGTATAATTCTTTTTTTACAATGTGATTTGGACCCAATTGGATTGGCACAATCCAACCCATTAATTTTCACATTATGCAATTGTGCATGTATTTTGGGCAATTGTTTGTTTTTTTGAATGAATTAAAGTAAATTTGTATTGTTATTGTTATTGCTTAAGTGTATATTCGATGAAAGTTAACCTTTGCCCGCCAGCTCTGTCGAAAAACTTTTAGCAAGGGTGAAAGCTTCATGTGAAGATACTAAAAACATATTTATTTCCATTGTATCATCAATACCTAAGCGTAGACTTTAGAAATTTTTACTTTAGAAACTGTAGAAATATTGTTGGTAACTGTATAAAAATGAAACAATGATATAATAATACATGAATGTTTAAAATCTCCTTAATTTTTTTAAATGAACGTGCAGAGGTACTTGAACCTGCTCTTTCTTACATAACATGTCCAAGCATTCCACATCGACATAATAGAATAATCTGATATAAAACAGGGTTTTTAGGAATAAAACACAATCTCATATTTTTCATAGCTTTTAATTCATTATAAAGGTTTACAAATCTTTAAAATTACAATATATATTATGTGTATGAATTATTTTAAAAATATAATTTGGTGTACATAATCTGTGGACGAAATGCTGGACGGTGAATCATATTAATTCAAAATAATTGACGTCTAGTTGCTAAGGTTACAAGAATAGAAGAATAATACAGAATATAGTAATTAAGTTCATAATATTCGATGTACACGCACCCAACGACCGTGGCACATCGAGGTACAAAACATAACTGATGGATTTTATAGATATCGCGATAAAAACTTGTACTAGTAAAGCTTATAACTACCATTTATTTATTTCTACATTTATTGTAACACTGGTTTGTCTTTTGAATTGTTATATAATAATAATTCGACATGTAAGTACACTTAGTTCTATATAAATTTGATTAATTTTATTAACACTCGACGATAACTATAGTATGTTATGCAATACGATTAGATTTATAAATTTAAAAAAAAAAAAGGATATAATAAAAATTCAAAAAAGTATACTTATAACCATGAAAATAAATTAAAAAAATATAAAAAAACGCCACCTAATTTGTTAGTAATTAAAAAAAATTTCTTATATAAGCTACATTGTTTACATTAAATATTATTTGTAATTTTTTGCAGTAAGGTAACATTCTAAGTAAGACATATTATAAGCAATATTATTAAAAAATATATAATTTAGTCTTATATTATTCGGTTAAAAAACACTCGAGAACTAACATGATTCATTTTTATTAATAATTAGCTCGATTTTGTGACAAATTGCGACAGCGTTCAGACTTTTTCTTCACTATTACCTACACGTATGTCAAAACATCGCACACCATTACCTAATCTAAAGGGTAACATCAAAAAACATTTTTAAAAACTCAACTAAATTATAAAATATATAGCTATTTATATGATATATTTATTGTTCCCTGATAAAAACGGGACGTCGGGGACATTTAAAGTTAAATGCATGTAGATAAGAAAAGAACATATTGAATAGTCTTAAATTTTTTACTATATATGAAAATTTATATTACGGTTCCTGTCACATTTATATTACAAGATACTTTATTAAACTGATATCTATATTTTTACATAGATGCAATGATTTTTTCAGTTATGGTTAATCCGTGACAAAAATAATACTCTCTTCGTAGAATTTTTAATTAATTAAATAGTTTTTAAAGTGTTATTCACATACTTAGGAAATTGAAAAACATATTTTTAGAAAACGTATAACAATTTGAACGCAGCGGGATTAGAACCCGCGCTTCTTGGAAACCGTCCTCTTGGACGAACACAATTGATCAGTTACAATGTTTATATGTTCCATATATAAATGTGGTTTGTATCTTGTACATAAGACAAACTTTTCTGTTTTCTCCATAGCCTCCTATAGCATTCCTCTTTTCTATACAGTCTCAAGTTTTAAATTCGAAATAACGAAACATTATATAGTTATTGTAAAATTCGATCAATCAATTAATAGCTATTATTCGGCGTGAATACCAAAAGTCGATATTACAACTAACAATCTTCTGTATCTGTCATTTTATTAAGAAAATGATATTTAAAACAAAATCTCCTATGAAAATAAGTATATTTTCCAATATCAGCTATTAAAAAATAACAAGAGTCAATTATTCATTGTAAAATAGCATTTTGGCACTTCAATGTTATCCTGCATGCATTATTTAATATTTTGGCAAGGTTGACGCAGGAGCAGTAGGTGTAGCAAGTAAAGAGTCATCCGGTGCTGAGAACGCCTCTCGGATAGAGGCTGAGTGTCGTATCGACGCTCTACGTCGCTCTTTGATGGCATGCGCGAGAAAAAACGTGCAGAAGATGCCGGTACTCTGGAAATAAGTAGCTGTTGATTTAGTGTGAACATTATTTTTAAAGTTTTCACACTTAGGACGTGAAAAACATTAACTTTTTAAGATAGCGTATAAAAATTGGAACGCAGCGGAATTAGAACACGCGCCTCTTGACGTTTCCAAGACGCACGGGTAATATTCAAGACGACTTGGACGGTTTCCAAGAGGCGCAGATTCAAATCCTGCTGTGTTTAAATTTTAATATGTTTTTTATAATCCAGTGTGAACACGTTTATAATGCCATGGATTCGATTGTAAGTAATATAATGAAGGCATTCCGTCCTCCACTTTTCGACATCGAAACATTGCGTGTTGATTGGCGGAGCTTAACACCGCGCGTTGTGTAACAACAGAGCGGAGAAATGAAAATAATCATTCCTCCAAGTAAAAAACCCCCAACCAATCGCTTTTACAGTCAGGCTCTGTAAAATTGAGCCACGATGACCTTAAATATAACAAGAAAATTTCAATAACATAGATATATAAATTTTAAGCCTTATCGTAATTTTTGCATAGTATTACGAAAATCTGAAAGCGTCGCAATCACTTTTATATATGAATGTTATTATGGGATGAGTTTTAGTTCAGCTTTAAGTTAAAGATCTTCAAATTGTGTTTTCATTAAAAGTATCGTTTGTATCGGCACCTGTACAAAGTATATCTAGAGAGGGGCGTCGTGGGTTACAAAACTAGCGACCCGCTCGCGGCTTTGCCTGCGAAAACTACACGACTATTACTATTTACTTTTTTCGCCCACCTGCGTTCTCACTTAAATCACAAGCTTTTCTTATATTTATAAATGAAATGGTTGTCACTTTTATTATTTATGAGCCGATTGAAATGAAATAAACACTAAATGTTAAGGAAAGTTTACCAAAATACAATCGTTAAAACTGCATTTATGTCGGTTAAGCCGTTTCTGAGATTAGCGTGATTACACTGATAAATGCCCCCAATAATATTTTTTTTATATATCTTTCATGTACAGACAGCGATCTGTTACATTTTTATTATATGTAAAGATATAGGTAATACTTGAATGAAAAGATAGGAAATGCTCAATTCAAGTACGTCTTTATACATAATTTACATGTACTTATATGAACCACGACCCTGGCTCAGTTGGAACGTGTCCAAAAGTACGCCAAACACAAGAGTTCCCTTCATATTAGATTTTAATCGGAGAATTATATAAATTAGTGGAAATCTATACATATAATAAAAGTGTAACTGATAGCTCCTTTTTAACATTTTTTAAAGTGTTAAAACACACACTAAGGAAATTGAAATGATATATTTAGAAAACGTATAAAAATTTGAACGCAGCGGGATTTGAACCCGCGCCTCTTGAAAACCGTTCAAGCGGCTCAGCGGTCAGAGCGCAGAGTAACTGATCGCTGTCTGTACATGGAAGATAAATGAGAAACAATATTATTGGAGGCATTTATCAATGTAATAGAACCCAAAACAATGATATTTAATTTTCTTTTCTGTTGGTCTGTTCGTTTGTGTACGCTAATCTCAGAAACGGCTTAATCGATTTGAATGTAGTTTTGATTATTGTTTAAGCTTTCCTTAAGATTTCATGCTTATTTCATTGTTATTGGTTCAAAAATAAAAAAGTTTCAATCATTAAATTCTAAATTTAAGCAACGTTATTTAAGGGTGAACGCGGGCGGGGATAAAACTATATATTTTTACCGTATAGTTAACGCAGGCGAAGCCGCGAGCGGGTCGCTAGTTCTATTATAAAACTAGTTTTATGAACTGTATAATAATGATGATGCATTTATGATTCAAGCCGTGGTTTGTAAATGGTTGGCTAAGCATGCATAATTGCTGCTATGACGTATTATTAATTAGACATAGCTACTAATGCGGTACGTATTTTATATGTGTGTAACTTAATAAATGCCATCAATATTTTTTCATATATAGGATAAACAACGACATGCAAAGAATTGCAGTTCAGTTCAGTAACTTATAAGTTTAATTTTTTTTAATGATAAATGAACTTTTCGCTGATAAATTCCCTTCAAAAGGGAAAAGCGTAGTGGACATATAAGAAAAAATATCCGCCTACTCTGCAAATACAAAAGATTTAGAGATTATCGTACCCGCTTATTAGTAATAAAGGTAGTCGAATAGAACCTAGTGTCAAGACACTCCGTTCTCCATTACCATACCGTAACCGTACCGTACAAACATTATAAACGACGTATAAGTTCTATGAAATGTATGATTCACCAACAAAAAACCCCGAACATAAACAAGTTAGCGATCTTTCGTCAACACTATTAATATAATTATAACAAAGCGTCATTATACACTAATAAATAACGCAATTATAATGACGGTACTGTAATTTGATTTCCTGATTGAGAATCGAATGCATTGATGCAGGTGACGTGTCGCATTTTTGGATTTTAACGCATAAATTATATTTTAACATTTATGTGAATTAAAAATAACTATTTCACCATCTTGGGTGGTGCGCCATGTTGGGTTTTCAATAACGTCGCACAAAATAAACGTGTATGCAAAATTTCAGCTTAATCGGTTAAGGATATATGTTTCAATATTTAGTTTTAAGATTCCACCCGAAGAAACATGCACTGCAAATAATTAAAAAGCTTGTTACATACATTGAAATAATTTAATTCCTCTCCTGTTATAAAAATAAAAAACTTAAATGTGTACACCGCTTAATATCACAATAAGAATTTTTAAGTTGCTTTACTCGTCATGTATGACGCTTACGTCGTTTTGACGTACATCGTGTTTTGTTTGAAGTAAAGACAAAACCAATGTTACTATGAAATTAACTTCGCCGTTCTTTAATCCATTAAAAAAGTAACCATCATATACGATTACAGTTGGAATGTCTATCAATTAAACTTTATTGAATTAATTGTAAAATTTACACATTTTTAATTTTCAATGACATCAATTCTTATATAAATCTACCAACGAAATAAAGCAAAAATATTTATTTAATAGCCACTATCTACGCATACATATCAAGTAAGTAATATAAATAAGATAAATAAACAGCTTCACGCTCTTTCCCGCATAGCAGGGTGGTCCGAGAGAACCTGTTGTCAAGACACTGCGTTCTCTACTTTTCAGCGGAATTAAAAAAAAATAAGTTCCGAGAAACGTGGGTTCGATTCGCTACATTTTAATTTTTAGACGTTTATAACATTTTTCACGATCCCGTGAGAACTTTGAGAAATCTCTTCTTAATGCTTTCACGTAAAAATTCTTAACGAATGTAGGGGCACATTCCTAAAGGAACCTTAACGTCAAATTTTACCTTCCCATGTCCTGTAGCTTTGTTTGTGCGTTGTATGTCAGTCAGTAACGCAAACTTTTTAGTTATATATATATAGCTATATAATGTATAATTTACGGAATATATTATTTGATTTACAGATTTACACTTTGCTATAATCAAACGTAAAATGTACACAATAATTGTCGTAGCAGCTATCGGTCTCAAATAAACAAAACTAATATAAGGAAGTTGTAACAATCTGAGTCACCACCGAGATCAGAACAATAGCTTCTTAGATCGTAACACTGTAGTCTGTAAGCATTCAACGAAACGTTAAAACATTGTCATAATTTAAATGCTTTTCAATACTTAACAATACTTAATTGTATTTCTATTAATAAATATTAAATATTCATAAAATATAAATAAGCAATAACAAACCAACCATACAAATTGTTCAATCAAGGCATACCTATTAACTATATAGCTAGCGTATCTTTCCGGCTATGCCTGTATGCGTTGAGTTTAATTGTATATAAAAAACTAATAAAATGTACTATGAAAATACTCAAGTGAAGTATTACAAGTAAATACTAGATTAATTATTTTCAGTTCATAATTAAGTAATATAAAAAAAACAAAGAGAATAAAGGTATTTTACTTTGTTTATAGAGAAACAATGTATGTTTTACATTTTTAAAGTGTTATTCTCACGCTTAGGGTATTAAAAACATTTTGAAATGAAACTATTATAACAGGATTAATCACGTATAATTTTGGTATTCGAAAATACATTTTAGAACTGCTTATATATCCTAGGAATGCACCATGTATTCCTAGGATATATAAGATAATACTTTCACAATTTTACCTACGGACAATATTTATATATTCCTAAACCACCTCAATTCTGTTAATAAAAACATTCAATTTACCATAGAATTACAGGCAAATAATTCTTTAGCTTTTCTTGATGTTTTAGTTATAAAAAAATCCTAATGGCACAATAGGCCACACATATGTATAGGAAACCCACTCACACCAACAGATATCCCAATGGTGAATCCCACCAGCACCCTACACAGTTATCTACCGTTGGCGAATCTTTGTTACAGAGAGCCCACCACCTCTGCGACGCTGAACACCTAAGGGACGAGCTTCGACAGGTGAAGAATGCTCTTCATTTGAACAAGCTGCCCGTTTCCCGCCAGCGTCGTTGGAAAACCAACAAGCCGCTCACAGTGGAGAGACAACCAGCACTACTACCATATGTGAAGGGAGTTACAGACAGGATTGGCAATATCTTAAGGAAAGCTTCAGTAAAAACTATATTTAAGCCTAACAAAAAAATGAGCCAGTTCATTCTTGAGACCAGTGAAAAGTAACATTCCTTTGCAGTGATTGTGACTGTGGCTTATCGTGCATTGGTCAAACAAAGAGGAGCATCGACATAAGGGTGAAGGAACACATCTCCGATGTCAAGAATGGGCGTGTATCGAAGTCAGCTGTGTGTAAGCACTCAACGGATAAAACCAACCATTACATCAGGTTTGATAAACCTCATATTCTCGCTAGGGAAAACAGATATATCCCAAGGATGATCCACGAGGCTATTGAAATACAAAAACACCCTAATTTCAATAGAGAAGACGGTTGGAAACTTTCTACCACCTTTCCAGATGGGTCCCCCCAATACCTAAAACTTTGAAGTCTCAATCCGATCACACGAGAGAGCAAGATGCAGTAAGCTCATTTTGCAAGAATCCAGGGCAGTTCACGAGGCAACTAAGAAATCGTTGGCGGTAGTTTGAGATAATAATTGTATCAAATGACAGACAAGTGCCACCTCAGTCTACCTGTGACCACGGACTACTGTAAAGTGTTCGAAAGGTCGGGTTCTAAAATGTATTTACGAATACCAAAATTATACGCGATTAATCCGGTTAAAATAGTTTCATTTCAAATGTGTAATAATCGTGAAAATCAAAGAAATTATATTAAAGACATATTTAGAAAATGTATCGATTTTTTAACGCAGCAAGTCCAATGTCCAACTTACGGCTGCGGCGGTTCGTATCCTGCTGCGTTCAAAAAAGTTTGTACTAGCTAGTGCGTTCTCTCACTTCACTATTGAATTACACAATCGTGTCACAGTTGAAACGTGACACTCGTATGAACATTATTGTAGTGTGTTCAATTCCCATTTAGATTTATATGAATTTTAGGTGTATGTGTATCTGTAGATTCCTTCATGTGTATTATGTAGAACTAAATGCAACATATTAGAGCAGGTGAATGAAGTGGTATATTTCTGTATCTGGTATCTGGGAAGTATGTTTAGTAGAAATGGAAGATACGATATGGATGTAGAAAGGCGTGTTGCTGCCGGTAACTAAATACTTAAACTGTCTGCATTGATAAGACGGTGGAATGTCAATGCATATCAAGCAAGCAAGTGTGGCTGTACATAATGCAGTGCTGGTACCAAACTTGGTATGTCAAAACAAAAATGAAATAAGACGAATGCTGTGGAGATGCGATCTCTTCGTAGGATTTACGGTGTCGGCGTAGCTGATTGAATCCGCAACTAAGAGATACTCAGAATGTCAGGCGTCAGTAAGGATGGTATAATAAGAATGAAGAAGAACGTACTCAGATGGAAGAAACGTACTCAGATGGAAGGAAGGTCACATAAAAAGCATGAAGGTCCTCATTCTACCCGATTAGGAATAAAGCGTTCACACACGTCTACGTCGCCCGAGTCCGCATGACATAAAACAAACAATATTTTGCTAGGACGACCGGAGTAGCGACATACTAATTTATAAATATTGTTTTAGTATTTATTATTCGTTAACCCAACATTTTAAAGAGGGCGTAAGTGGTACTAACTTATCTAGATCAGGGGTAAGTCAACCCGCAGTCTTCGCCTCGCCAAGCGATTATTTACGTTACAAATATAATTTTCAAGCCGCCCGCTTATAAATTTCAAGTACACATTTTAGTCTTTTATTCTTGCTTTGATTTGTATATATGTTGAAATAATTTTTTTCACACATTTTGTGTTTTTTTATCTAATTATGACAATATGAATACAATTTTAAATATTATTAAGAAGCGTGATTTAGTCTCATCAAAACGTTTCAAAGTTTGTATCAGCGTGTTTGCTAAAAAAGGTGCTCACATCCGTACTAGACCGTTTAAAAAAAAACTTAACCATATTTTTAAAACGTCAATGTTGATAATTAAATAATTACACCAGCATGACTCACATTGCGTGTTATCTTTTATTATTGTTTGCATATATTTTTTATTAACCATTTAGAATACTCATTTGCTTCGAGTTTTTCCATAACTGATAATGCACAATTATATGCAACTTACAACTGTAGGTTTTTCTTACATAGATATGGAAAGATTCTAGTTAGTAAGAAGATAATATGATGCAATCTTGTTTATAATATATATAATATATTAATCCGTGAAGGAAAATCCATGAAAATATTCTCACGAAAATTGTTCGGATGAGGGATTATGATATTAAGTATAGTTAAAGCTAATATTTTTTATAATAATGCATTCAAATAAAAAAAAATACATAAATACTACTCACGCTACCAATTTTTGACTAAGTACACACTTTTGTATAAATTATATACACGTTACTACGGCGACGGGTATTGTACGCGTCAATAGATCTAACATCGTAAGTATTTTGGAAATCCTACTAACTTAATTGATGCAAACTTTAGGCTACTAAGTAAATATTAATATAGTAACTTAAAATAAATATTTAACAGTTATTTCGTACTCGGTACCAATTTAAATAGGACGCCAAAGTTTATTTATTATTTTGTCGTAGTCATGTTCAAAAGGTATTCAGTTTTTCACTTTCCGAGTCATGCCGCATTGAGTGCTGCACTTTAGTTATTGAAAGACCGGTAAAATATTTGTCATTAAATCTTTGAGAGGAAATTGAAATTCTATCAGGTATACTTATATCACATACATTTCGATTTCGATTTTTTGAATACTTATAATGTTAATGATTTATAGTATTTAGATATAAAAAGCAATTGATATCACAGAAAATAACGAAGCCAGCCATAGTATTATATAATCCTATATAATCGCTATAGATAAAGCTCTTAAAGTAACGTAAATGTTAATAAATAACATTATTTGAAAGAAAAAAAACAAACCGCACAGATGTTATTTTAACTTATTTTTTCGACATTTAGAAACACACACTTATATTCTTCTCCGCTCAAATAAAAACCTGTGTAATTAAATCAAACCTGTAACAGTCATCTAATAGCAGTATTTAGATTACAATACAATTATGTCCACAATATATTCCCTGCAGCCATTTAAATAATACATTCAATTCATATAACAAGCGCGAGATAATCTATCCCCTACGGAGATCTCTTTAACCTGACATCCTCTCATCAGGACCTAATCACCAGGCCCATTAACTATCGCACCGGCGTATATAGCCCTCTCTATCTAATACCTTGTATTAAAACGGAACAGATAGTAGCGTAGATGCTCATATATGCTCCCACGTCAGGTGTACGGTTGGTACATCCTCTCGCCAATCTTCATATTATGAATTGTATAATACATATATATACACATATATATATTATAAGTTATTTTTTTTTAGCGACCGCTTTTTCAGCATAGCACAGTATATTCAGAGCGAACCTAGGGGCAACACTTTCCGTTCTCCACTCTCTGTCCGAATTCGATACATGTAGTGAAAAATAACACCGCGCTTTGTCTTATTCCAGAACGAAAACATGTAAATAATTAAATTATGGTCATTGCACCTACTGGAAATCAAATCCACAACTAACCGAAGACGTTGTCCTACTATACCACGATGGTTTCACAACTGCTATACTTTCGTTTTTTAACACGCTTTTATATACTTCACCTGTATCTATCTATTTATGAATCAACGTAAAAAAATTTGCCTTTAAATGTGTTTTTTGTTTTAGTTTTTCAAACTAATTTGTTTATTACATGTGTATGTAAAAAAAGAGAAGGAAGGAGGAAGGAAGGATTTTTTTTTGATTACCAAGTTAAACTTACATTAATGTAGAAAGTTTACCTTTAAAAGCAACCTTTGACTATTTCGTAAGTGAACTTTGTTTGAAATAGTTCTATATTGCTACTATTTATAAAATAATTTTATATTTCTAAAATATTATTCACACATTTAGGTTAAGAACAATATTATAAACATTTTTTAAAGTGTTATTCATACACTTAGGAAATAGAAAAATTTTAGACAACGTATAAAAATTTGAACGCAGCGGGACTCGTACCCGCGCCCCATGGGAATCTTCCAAGAGCTTTCCACTAAGTCATACGTTCTATCCAGTTACGACGAAATTGTTATACATTTGATATAATTTTTTTTTTATTAGTAGTTGTTTGTAGTTCAAGACTATTCAATAAAATACATCCGCAGCAGGGCGAAGCCGGGACAAGCCATAAAGGTAAATATATACTGACGCCTCGTAAGTACGAGTATAGTGTTATAAGCAACAAAATGACACTTTTTAAAAGCTTCTATTAAACTTACCATGTATGTATGTTTGTTCGTAATCCTTAACCGATTGAATTAAAATTTTGTATACACGCTTAATTTCCAAGATGGCGGACTAATTATTTTTAATACAATACTACAATATGAAATGAAACATTACACGGATTCTATAATTTTCATAATTATATTTACCATAGAGAAACCAATATCACGTATGCGCAAATTGCCGTATGTCTATTTTAATATATGTATATATTTTTATGACTACATATAATACTTTTTGTACTCTAGACTAGTCTTGTTGTTAAATTCGTAAAAGTTATATAGGATCCGTATTTTCAAGAAAAGGACTTTTTAAAGTCATTATGATTATTAATTTAAATATGTATCCGAATATACATATAAGTAAGTAAAACTTAATTTGACGTATTCTTCACTTATGTTTTTTACTATAATAAATCATCGTTATCCAATTTTCGCCTGAACATTGTGGACTGAAAACCAGGACCAATTTAAATAAACATTAAAAACCTATTCCAATTAATTCAACAGGTAATACAGGAAAAGGTAAATCTACCAATATTATAAAATTTGCCCTCATTAAGATCTATATACTGCATAATATGTGTCATCTTTGTATTATACGGATGACGTCAATGCGTGTTGAACCAATTCGGGGCAAGGTTGCATTGCCACTTAGTCATCTGAAGAATATATCCGATAATAAACTTCTTATTCTATTTTCCATATTTTTCTAGGCAGAGGAAGGAGGCAGAATCTATTTTTAAATAAAAACTTTTAAAGTGAGATTAATATTCACATTATAAGTCTTTATGTGTTTGTAACTTACAACAAATAATGGGAGCAGATTCTCAACCTATAAATATTACGTTACAAATTTAGGAACTTCCATTTATAGCGTCTGTTACGTTACGGGGAATAAAGGTATTTATTGTCCACAGGTACTTTTATAAATACAATGTACACTTTATAACACAAAAATAAGTGTGAGTTTTCAATTCATTTGCTTTGCATATGCAATAATAAATTCACCTAAGGTATTTTTTCATAATTTACCGACGTATGTAATTAAAGACAAAATGCGGCAATGAGTTCCGCTACTCACGAAATTTCTGAATGTCAGGTGAAAAGTGGATAACAAAGCGTCTTGACACTAAGTTATTTGTTATTACCGTGCTAAGCGGGAATATGCGTGAAGCTGCCATTTACAAAGATATCTGTATATTGTTTTATACTAAACTACTACAATAATGCAGTACAAAAATAATTAACTATCAAGAATATTACATATAGCGTATCGCATATCACGAAATACGATGAATAATAAGAGAATAGACTTTTTATGAATAATCGTTGCATATATCTATGGATTTTTTATTATAACTCGATATTATCTACATACTTTTAACTTTAATAACATACATTTTGTATCACGTGTGAAACGTAAAAAAAACTTGTTATCATAAATTACCTACAATTTTTTCTAACTTCAAGCTATCATCAGAATTTAGCATACTCCACGTTTTTAGAGACATTGTCTATCTCAGCTTTATCTCGCAAGAGCAAAAACTTTAAAATAAGTTAGGAAAAAACATTGCCCCGACTAAGTATCGAATCGACAACCATCGTGTGTAGCTACTATTAGAAGCTGCGTCACAATCTTTTCAAATAACTATAATACTAGGCATGAGCTTATTCCCACATCATTATTTTTAAACAAACAATAATTAACTACAATATTATACGAAATATTCACACGAGACGACTTTTAGTAAATTTTATATTTTTAACATGTTTTCTAAGAAAACTTCTACTTAAGTAGCTTATAATGTTGGCAAAGAGATGCTAGTTTATTTTACGGTATAGTCTATACCTATACAGTATTCACACAGTAAAAATCTAAATTGATCTTAATTGGAGCTGGCTATGCTATTACAAAGTCATTATCATTTAGTAAGCTGAATGTTAAATATAAAGTTATACTTAGTCTGGCCGTAAATTTATTTTTATATAACTTAACAAAATTACACTAAATACAGTTCAATAATAACTACTCTAGTTTAAAACTGACTTGTTCTCATTAACGCCTTCTTCCGGAAATTATTGAACAATTTCTTATATAGTATATAAGAAATATATACTAACTATTAATCTTACTTAGGACAAAAAAAAATTTATGCGAAAAATGAAATAGCATGCACATATTTTATGTATGTATAGTGTGTGTAAGAGAGAAAGAGAGAGAAAATGAATTGTTGGGCAAATGTGTCAAATAATAAGATTTTCAATTTCCTCAAACTTTAAGTATCGCAACCAATTAAAACTTATATACCTACAATCTCGGAGAGAACGAGGTCACAGGTTAATAACTTTATTAACTCTATTATATATTCTAGTAGCCAGGTATTCGTAGTGCTGTTTGGATTGAGCCAGCCTACTATAGTGGGTTTTACAAACTAAGTCAGATTGACGTTTGCCGTTGACAAGCTGTTTATTATCTGTTGACAGGGTGTTTATGAGTGTTTGCGTAGAATCATGTTAGTTTCCTGACTGAAAGAATATTTGCTACGAGGTATAACTAAGTACTCGAGAAAAGCAGGAGCTTATTTGACTATGAGTATAGGTCTTTGGGATTTCTGATATAGGATCTTTGATGCAACTTGGGCCCTGAAGATTCCCTAAGGCCAAAATTTTAGGAAATAAACATATTGACAGTTGCATCTTAATACATATTTCATAATTTAATGTATGTAAAGAAAAATATTCATCATTTTACTAAAATCGGTGATGTACATAATATTAATAGTAGGTATAGGTTCAAAGTTACCGCTCCTGTAACTGGATTGCATCGAATTCGGAATTCTTTTATGGGACTTATTCTATATCATGTCACTAAAAAGTTGTGAAAAGACGTTTGTGTGTTAAAGGTTATTACCTAATTAATAATTTTATAAATGATAACACGCCTTGGAAATGAAATGCTGGCGCCAGCCTATTTCAAAGGTATCATTGTCACTAATAGATATGTAAATAATAGGTTTCCCTAAGTTACTTACGCTGGTTCTTCTCAGGTCTGAGGAATTAACTTTAGTGAACCGGCGGTAAATTATTTGACGTTCAAAAAGAGAAGCATGTATTTTCTTATTTTAAATAAAATTATTAGATTTGATTTGGCTCTCTCCAAGCGGAGCTGAAATAGTTTTATCTGTACCAAGATGATAATACAGTACGATAATAAAGATTGAATGAGCATAATATACGTTTTTTAGCGACGAATATTCCATTACAGCTCTCAATTTTTTAAATAAATATATAATTTTTCTTATTCTTCCGCACATTACATTAATGTTCCTTCCAGGTGAGTCCATTATCCAACCATAATCCCAAATATTTTATATGAATTGAATTATAAATATCTATGCAATCACACAGGCTAGAATTCCCACATTTTTTTGTGTAAACTCTTAAAGAAACTGGGAGTGAAGGAGGGTTACTATTACTTGGAGCAAATGCAATAGATTTTATTTAAGTTTTAAGTTAGCTTGTTATGAGCTAATATTATAAACAGCGGCCAAAGAGGTCTCCGATAGGTCCCTAGCTTCAGACCAACTTTTACCGTGTACAAGCAGGGACAAGCAGTATCATCAGCAAAGGATATTATTTTACAGTTTGGTAAAGGTAAATTAGTCATATCATTGACATAAAGAAGGAACAAGATAGGTCCTTTAACTCTTCCCTGAGGAACACCAAAACTTAAAATTTTATGATTATTTACGATATTATCTAAAACGAAACATTGTGAGTAATCAGTAGCTCCGAAAAGTTTCATTCACCATGCCGATATAGATAGATACAGCGTCGAATGCTTAAGACAGGCCTATTATAATTAAAAATAAACAAAATATTTCTTTTGAATTTGGATACAGTCATTATTTTATTATTGTTAATTGTGTTTTCTTAGTTTCGCACCAATATATTGTTAAATATTTTGTGGTATAAAGATGATGATGATGAGTGAGGTGATAAAGAGAACCGAATCGCTGTGATTGCAAACACATTAAGTAGGTATAGTGGTAAATACAATTTTTTTTAAATCCTCCATACGCTTGGTATTAGTTAAATGTTTGTGTAACAGACTATTAATTGGTACAATGAAACTCTGGTTGTGACAGAAAAAGATCTGGCCGACCACGTAGTGTTCGTACTAAAAAGGCGATTGAAATAGTAAGAGAAATATTTCACAGAAATCTCGTCCGAAAGCAAAATATTTTATCTCGGAAGATAAAGATAACACCTAGTCGGGACATATCCCGATATCCGAATTTACCGATTCCGAGCGGCCCGGACGATTTCGGGCGGCCCGACCCTGCCATGCGGTATACAGTATAGGAAACCTATTACTATCACATGTTTCCATTCTATTGAAATCTTAATGGGCATTCATTTTATATTACTGACATTAATAGCCGTAGAATTCCTGACACACTTTAATTATTGTGAAAGAAATTATTTACGGATGTCGCAAGCTTATCACGAGCTCGTAGTCACTGATGTACAAACACAGTTAAGATTTATGTAAACAAATGTTTCATTCAAAGGAGCGTCACGATAGAATATGTGTTGTTGATAACAGATAATTATGATTACTGAGATCATACATATCTAAATAAAATTTAAATTTAATAGTTTTAAAAAACAATGGTAATATGAGGCCAACGTGACGGCTGACTGTTGACGCTAATGATTTAAATTCCCTCTCGGAAGAATGATTATATTTAAACTAGCGACTCGATCGCGGCTTCACCCACGTGGACTATAGCTGTTTAGAATTTTCAGTGGCCTTTTAATAACACAATAAATTCCTAGAAAAACTAAAAAAAGGGAGAATAAAGTATACCATATGTTCATACCAAGACCCTCAAGTATATCTACATAAAATTTCATCACAATCGGTTCAGCGGCTTACCGTGATGGTGTCACAGACAGACAGAGTTAATTTCACATTTATAATATTAGTATTGGTTATTTTCATTTCTCCGCTCCGGTAACATAAAGCGTTGTAACACAAGGTGTTGAGTTGACCACTCTCAATGTTTAATTTGGGCGGAAAGTGTGGAACGAAGTGTCTTATAGCACTAAGTGTCTATATTATATTTATTATTAGATAAACAAAAACAAATTATTACAATGAAAGGCAACAATTTCAACTGATTCCTACAACTACTACAAGCTTCAACTTATCATAATCATAATTTAAACCTAAACAATGAGATCATGCATTCAGCAGTTGAGTTCAAGATAACAAATATATCTTCAATAGAATTTTCAGAAATTATTATAGATAGGTATTATGAGTTAGCTATTATTATTTTTTTCAGCTTCACGCTTTATCTCGCATAGCAGGTTAGACCGAGAGGACCTAGTGTGAAGACACTCTTCTCGGTTTAACACAAAATTCGAGACATAGTATGTTAAATGGCTGAACATGCCTGAGCAGGGAAATAAAAAGGCTGAGGGTGCAAAGTATGGTAAAAAGAATATACATTTCCGATCCTAAGTGTTATATTTTTAAATATATATATTTTTTAATTTGACCGTCAACAATTTTTATTTATGAATAACGATCTTTGCTATTAAAAAGTAATTAATTGTACATAGATTATGTTTAGCTTTTAGCTTTTTCCTGCATAGCAGGACAGACACAAAGAACCTAGTGATATGACACTCCGTTCTCCGATTTCCGCCCGAATTTGAGACATTGCATGTTAAGTGATGAAACTCAACGCTGCCCTTTGTATTACCAGAGCAGGAAAATGTAATTTACATGAATAACATTTTAAAAAATATCAAATTTTGTATGGTCCTTATGCCAACAATTTACATTTAATAATACCGCCTCTTACAAAATTTAGTTCTAATTATAATTAGTAATTGTAATTAGTCCTAATTCAAATGCATATGGCAATCCTACTTATCTGTAGTCCACAGCGGACAGCATGTTCGGGGACTCCCCGAAACATTTATTTATAGAAACTTGAATCCTTAAATAGGCTTAAGAACAGAGACTCGTGTCACTAACTCGTTGCTATTATTACTACGAGATCTTTCAAAAGTAATTAATTGTACATAGAATATGTTTAACTTCACGGTTTTTTCGGCATAGCTAGGTAGAGTAGTCAGAGAGAACCTAATTTCAAGACACTTCGTTGTCCATTTTTCGCCCGAAACCGAGACGTTACGTGTTGAGTGGCGAAACTGATATAATCACTTCCTCGAGCGGGAATCAAACTCACTACCAATTGCGTTTAGTCAGACGCTGTTCCACTGCTCCACGATGGCCTCAAAGATAGATTATGCCATAAGTTGTATTACAAATTATTTGTTCAATACAATGTGTGTGAGGATCGCACGTAATTTCACAAAGGCCACTTCCCACTTCGGTGTGGTGAGGTCACAGTACGAATGACGGTGTGTCATTCCGATTCAAGAATATTCCAGCTGTACAGATATGAAAAACATCGAGTGTTACACATAGTTATTTGTGATTAATTGAAGCAACGTATTTATTAAGGAAATTGTTAAACGTAATTAAAATATTTCTCTTATTTTTAACAGTTGTTTAAGTGTTGATCACATTTAGGAATTTGAAAAACATATTTTCAGACAACGTATAAAAATTTGAACGCAGCGGGATTCGAACCCACGCCTCAGAGCGCTTTCCGACGGTTTCGGACGCTTTCGGACGGTTTCCAAGATTTCTAAAAATATGATTTTCAAAATATTTCTCTCTCTAAGCTAAGTTAGAGTGAAACTAGTTATAGATGAATTAGGCACTCCAATGTCCACGCACCGCCTGAAATCGATACATCAACGTCGTCAACGTCGTCGCGTTTTTTCTTAGGTACCAGTACGGAGAAAAGAAAATAATTTAAATATAATCATTCTTCCGACTGGGAATCGAACCAATAACCAATGGCGCTTACAGTCATACTGTCCCGCTGCGCCACGATGGCTTCATTAAAATATTTATTGCACGTATTTAGAAAATAAACGAAAGATATGTAGATTTATTTTTCGAGTTTCCAATATAAGGTAGTAACTATGGTTAATTTTTATTCTTTATTTTATGATTACTTTATAACCCTTAATAAGATAGTTGGATTTCGCAATTTCTATACATTTTGAAATTAAACTTGTTTAACCGGTATTAGAAAATACACAATTAGTTTGCCTTAGACAATTATTATATTAGTAATTAGTTTTAGATTACTGCAATTAGTTTTAAAAATCCGACGTTTTGACCACTTTACAGTAGACCGTAGTCACAGGTAGACTGACACTGACGTCTATATACGTGATGAATCCGGTTAAATAAGATTAATCTCAAAATGTATATTTCATAATATATGAATATATTCATTGCCGTAGGTATTTTAAGCAATATTTTGTGCAGTACTATGCACTTTCCAAGGACCTACAAGCCAAATTTAACCTAACTGTGTCTATCAGTTGCGCCTGTACGTTTTGTTGTGTTTTCGCGTGTCATTTTTGCCATTAAACACTTATCATCTCGATTGAAAGTGGAGAACGGAGTGTCATGACACTACGTTCTTAACTGTGAAGTTGCATAAAAATATTAACTACGACAGCACAAATTTTATTTGTGTAGAATAAAAGATAATCTGAATAATAAATACGAGCGATAATAAATTTAGCTAATAATCTCGCGTCACGCCAATCCTTAGCGCAACACATATGTATTTAATGCCATATTCATAAATGTATATACTATACATATATATGTACAATGAAGTCGTGCAAAATTCTACATAACGTTTTTCACCTTGAGATAAAAGGTGTTTAAACCTTATCTGATCTGTCATTTTACTGACTGACTTATATATGGAACAAGTCTTTTATTTATTTAAGCATAAAATTTGAATATAGTATATTGTTTTAAAGAAAGTTGTAGTATTGGTTATAGACCTACATATCAATGAGGAAGTCTGAATTTTTTGTTGAGACAATTCGCCGAGAGAAAAGAATTAAATACTAGGATCCCTGAAGGTAACATAGATCTTCCGCTTAAATTTACCACCATTATTTGCATAGTAAACAATTTATAATTGATATGGCGACATCTAGTGATAAAATGACAAACTCTTATGTTTATAAGAGTTCGTTCATCAATAAAAAAGAATAAATTAAAGTAATAAAATTAATAAATAATTATATTTATTCATATTTTATTTGTTATAATTTACAAAAGGTAAGCCGACGGGAATCGTGTTATGTGGACACTTCGCCACTGCTACATATCTATCCTTGTACTAGTATACTACAAAAATTTAACATGTTTTTATTAATATTTTAAAAAGCATAACCTAGTGTCAAGACCACGGTCCCACACTTAAAAAGATTATTAATTACATTTCACAAATAAACACATAGTTGCCAAGCTAGCGAGTAAGTGAAGCAATTTTTCATAATTTAAAATATGTTGCGAGCAATTAATACGTATTTAAAGGAATGCTACAAAAGGTATTCTTTTTATTTATTTTAAATATAATAACACAAAAATGAAATGGGAGCTCAGGTACATTTATCGAGAACCACTAGTATGCCTTCAAAAAACTGCAGGTGGCTCGTGAGCCGCCGACCCCCATTTTATATTGTACATGCACATATTAATAACTAGCGACCCGCTCGCGGCTTGGCCTGCGTTAACGACATAACTAAACTATTTCGTTTATTTCGTTCGCCTTCGTTCTCATTTAAATCACAAACTTTGCTTAAATTTATAATTTAAATGGTAGTTACTTTTTTATTTATGATTGTAACGAAATTCACACTATATTAAAATATAATTTAAATCGAATGAGCCGTTTCTGAGATTAGCGTGCACAAACAAACAGACAATAAAAAATATAAATAAAAATCATTGTTTTGGGTTATATTACATTCATAAATGACCCAATAATGTTTTCATATATCTTCCTTGTACTGACAGCGATCAGTTACATTTTTATTATATGTATAGATTATGAGTATATTCTACACGAAGCTCGACAACATTACATTTTATGTCCAACACAAAACTAATATTATAAGCCTAAATAAATATATTTTAATTAGTTACTAGATTATGAAAAATGTAAGACGAAATATTAAGGGAATTTTTTTCTCACAGAAAGCGACTCGAATGTAGAGAACGAAGCGACTCATTGGATTTTCTGTGATACAGAAAATGAGTAAATATAAATTACGTTTGAAATGTAAACTCGCTGAGGCGAAAACACGCGTTGCCCTAGCAACCTGTATGTTATTTTATGCACAAGTATATGTCTAATATACGGTAGCGTGTGTAATAGTTATTTATTAATATACATTTCTAATGATTTATTGTAAATATAAATTTTCTGCCTCAACAATGCCATACTATATATTTTCGTGAAAAGGAGTTCAAAGTTTTCCCTTCATGTATTAATATAATGATGATATTACTTGACCATATAAAGTCTAATACGTCGGGAACATATTGCGAAATAACGACAATACATTATAAAACAAACACGAGTATTATTACCAATATCCACATTTTCTACTTGATTTAACAATCAATCGAAGTATAATTCATAATTAAAAATTATCAGATACAGGAAATATATTACTTCTTCCAAGTAACCTTATTTTAAATTAATTGATAATAATATCTAATGTGTATGTACCGCCGTTGCCTTATGATATACCACATATAGCGTAAAATATTTCAAGGGCATATGCAAAAAGTGAACCAACGTCAACATTAGTTTAGTCGCAAGATTATAATTTCCATATCAAGATTTTTACTAATGATGTAAATATCTTTTACTATCACAATACTATTAAACGTTGCTGATTTGCCATCTTTCATTCCAAAAACATATCTTAGTTATATCTCTTTCTCTTTTACGCATGCACCTAATTTTTAGTATTAAACCTAAACAGAGTTCAACTCGAGTAATAGACTTATCTAATAAAATGATATTTTGAGACAAATTCTAATCACAGATAGCATCAGGAGATAGATTATTTATAAAAACCTTTGGGTTTAAAAATTTTTTAGTTTTAGAAATATACGTCCTTCATAATAACACGGAATAGTCTCATTCACGTGCACAACTCATACACAATACGAAATAAGTAACTTGTTGAAAAGTAAAATAATATACAATATCTAAATCATTTCAAACAGTAGTACTATTTAAAATTCCCAAATCTTAAGTCCCAAAAATCTAACAAAAATAACGTAAATATAAATGAACTTACTTCTACTATAAATGAACTAACTACTTGACTTGAAGTATTCAAAGACAATTTTAACAGATCATTAGAAACATGGTAATATTTTATAAGTCTATGCGTGGTCTTATAAAGACTATGCATAGATTAGTCAAATATTTTTTTAATAATTATTTACGATACTTTGGTTATTATTTATTTAACATATCTGTAATAACAAAAGAATACAAGAATAGAGTTTAATGTTTGTTATTTCTGCCTGACAACTCATATATTTTGATAAGACAAGGATATTTCCATAAAAAAGGAGAATGCCATACTGTACCAAAATTTTACATCGGCTATACGCATAGCCGATGCTTATATCTATAACAATAATCAGCAGCAATCTTCACCTGATTCCGTAAAATTCCAATTGGCAACAACCAAGATAAAATCGAAGTAAACTTCGCCATCTTCTTGTTCTAATACAAAGTATCTAGAATAACATCACAGCCTCATAAAATAGGATAACGCAAGCTGAGTAAAATGATCTCGTAAGGAATTACACTTATTTTGACGTGCTATAGACGTGGTAAAGAACAAGCAGAATTTCTGGGCTTGAGACTGGAACGGTAGAACCTTTTAGAACTAGAGTACAATATATACTTTGCAATTAACTTTTTGCATTCGCATTTGGACTTTTACCGCACAATTATAGGGCTTTTGGCGAGGAACATAGGGACTGATCCCGTCAGGATATTGCAAACATGGAAAAACGATATCCGCCAACATTGCAAAGTGGAACGTTGCAATGTTGGTGGATTTATGCTCAACTTTTAGCACGCAGAAGTAGAATATTAGAGGAAAATAAAGAAATCAAATCGTAATTCTTGTCATGTATAAGAGATCTAAGAAGTATATTGGTTAAATATCAAAACTAATTTTAAGTACACGTTATAATTATTGTAATCAGCATAAGAAGACGAATAAAAAAGCTACGTTACATTAAGAGTAGTTTTAAAAAGTCAAAATTTGTATACCACAAAATTTGTGTTATCGGTGGAATAAGTGTGAATAATATTATTAATATCAATTATTTAGACATTAAAAAATCATAAGGTGAAATATTGTGCAATACTGTGAAATTACTTCAGTTTCTTGTTTGTTTTGTTTTTTTGTGGTTGAATCGAAATTATGTGCGATATTACGCTTTTAATGATTATAGGAATTATAAGCCTATTGATACTGTGCACAAAGTAAGTTAAACAGGATGTATGCAACATCAGTTAAGAAAAAAGTTATAAAGGTTACATCATGTTAGTATATTTACAAAAATAGTCTGATTATGGAGCCATCTGCGGGTTTATCATTTTGAATTGGTTTTCGATTGAATTAATGTAGCCTCAATGAGCAGTTGTATTTTATTTTTGGTACTATCCTTTAGTCCTTTCTGAGTTGGTATTTAGGTACTTGTATTAATTTGCACGAAATCGGACGACTGTTTATTTCTTACTAATTTTGCGACAAACTATTACGCGCTGTTTTAACAAAATAAAAAATGAAAGCTGTATAAAGAGATTTTCTGGTCAGTTTAAGGCGAAATGTGTGACGCATATTAATTTGTGTATTGGAAAACAAGGTAAACAGTTCGAAACATATCGAACAGTTTTAAAATTTAGTATATCAGTGCCATCAGTAAATGGTCGAAATCATAATTTCCTCCAAAGTTGGTGGGTTACATTGAAAATCAATTTGAGGAATCTCAGGTCTCTGTTCATTTGGCTTCTTATAAAGTATTGTTTTTTTTAGAAAGTTTCCACCGGCTTACCTTTTGTAAATTATAATAAATGACTTATTAATAAATATAATTATTTACCATAACTAGCGACCACGTTTGCGGTTTCGCCTGCGTAAACTAGACCACAAAACTATTTAGTTTGTTCTTGGGTTCCATTATATTGCCCCCAGTAATATTATTTTCGTATACCTTCCATGTACAGACAGCGTTCAAAAATATCACACTTCACATTTGGATCTGGTTAGATTACGGCTGCTATTATGTTTTGTACATATGTTATTTTTTGGTACTCCCACATTCTGCCTGGAGTGTCCCCGCGATTTGATACGGATGACACAACAGTTCGTCAAGTTGATTGTTTTTTTTTTCTGTTATAATTGTTTCGAAATATTTTTATATTTATTATGACTTTCTGAGATATATTTTGCTTAAACGAATTAAAATGAAGTCTAATGTCACATAATATTTACTAAGTACTAACAGTACTTAGTAAATGTGTCGTAATTGAATTTTATGAAATAAACCTTGTTAGAATTAAACTTTACCTCCATTTACGTAATTAGACAACGCAACGGGAAACCAACTTTACTTACAATTTAATACGTCATACTCAAAGGAATGAAGTAGGCACTCAATATATATCTCATTTGTAACTCTTATGATACACATGTAATAAATGTTTAAAGAAATATCGTGCTGTAGTTACACAAGTACCTACCCGACAATTCGATGATTTTTATTTTCGTGATTAAGTTAGGAGCAGAGCTTATTATTTCAATATTTCACAAAAATATAGGGTGAATAGCCAAAGGGCCAAAAAATAACCACCCCTGGTTGCTAATATTTTTGGACGATCATACGCGAAGAGAAAAAATATATATATATCTCAAAATATAGTGCGTAATTGGCGGGTAACTACATGTGTATTGTCCTAATCTTTTCGGACTAAGCTTAAGACGAAGGCTAAGATAAGTTCATTTAATCATCAATAATAATACAGTAAAAAAATATCTGCAGTCTATACATTAAATATAAATATATTTAATGTATAGACTGCAGATATTTTTTTAATAATAATTTAAAATGTCGCAAAATCCGAGGTAATTAATTTAAGGTAATTTTAGTTAAATTTAAGGTAAATTTAGTTTAAATGGGTGTTGAATGATATAAGCATAGACGGTAAAATCATCTATGTTAAGTATTTAATACAAAAAACTGAATACTTACAATTATAATTGGTAACTTTCGTTTTATGGTATGTCAATTTTAATTATTTTTTAATTGGTCTCGGTTTTACCAGAAAATTGAAAATCAAAACAGGGAGAATGTAGCGTCAAGATATTGCGTGTTGAGTGGCGAAATTAAACGGCGCGCTTTGTCTCAGAGGTTTTTTTTAAATATAGGTAATCATTTCTCCAAATCGGAATCGAACCCACAACCAATCGTGTTTATAGTGAGACGATAAGCTCTTAAAAGATTGTTACAAATTCTTGTTAGCATCTATATCCATATATAGAACCTTTACCTACCTGTATTAAATTTATTGTAATGAGACTAAACTCCTTGGCATTCCATGAATTCACATTGCACAGAGAGATGCTAAGAGAAGCTGTGCCTGGGACTTGTTAACCCAAGAGCAGGAAAATGGGACCGTTTAAAATATCTATTAAATCTCAAATCTTTTTTTAAAATATATCTCTTTATAATACCTACGTTCAAGTTTAAAATGTAATCTCCGTAGTACAATGTACTCGTACTTTATGCGTCTTTTAAATATGTTTTTTTATATCCTAAATGTGTAAAAACACTAAAAATATAACACTTTAACTTATTATAATGCGAATATATTTAAATATTTTATTATATTTCCGTAGTTATTTCTCTGTCATTATTATTAATTTTATAACTTTTAAAACGTATTAGGTAACAAGACTGTACAGGATCGTGTGCATATTACTGATTGTTTAGACGTAAATCATTTGTATGTAATTAGTTATGAGTATTATTGTGTATCGCCGTGATTTTATTTGCAATCTACCTTTTTTAAGGAAATATAGGGCATCTTTAGCTAATACAATGATATAGGACGTAATTCTTAATGTTATAGGAATTATACGCGTGCAAAGCCTTAGTGTTTCCTCACACTCCCCAAAAAACCTTTAAAATCAGCCAATTTCAAATTACTACACCCAGTAGTTTAATCTTTGCGTTGTCTGTCAGTAAGGGAACAGTTCTATATACTTATACAGAGTACAGAGTAACGACGCGCTCGCGGTTTCGCTGCGTGAACTATAGCTGTTTCGTATTTTCGGCGACCATTTCATTAAATTCCTGGCAAAATTAAAAAATAGGAGAAAAAAGAAGCTTTTGTTCATCCCAAGACCCTCAAGTATCTCTATATAAAATATCATCACAATCGGCTCAGCAGTTTGGCCCCGATGACGTCATATACAGACAAAGTTACTTTCGCATTTATAATATGAGTATGGATTACAGATATAAATTTGATTATGATTGTAAATACATAAGTCGTTGTAAGCATTTTTATTATAGTTTGCCTTATTTGTAAAGCTTTACGTCCACACTCAACAGTTACCAGATTAATTTTATAATGTTAAACCTGTCCAATATGTTGAAACTTATCGACATCGTAACTGATGAAAGCGCAGTCACCTACATACATCACAATGGCTAATAAACACCTACGATGGCGACATAACTCTTTGAAGGACAGTTTCTGTTGTGATTTTAATACTTACGTAAGTTATTAACATTTTTCATATATATAATTTTTTTCTATTTAAATACGATTGAAAGGTTACTTAAAAAATGCTTTTGACTCTCCACTTCTCGCCCGTTTAAAATACATCGTGTATTTGGGTTGTTAAACCGTAGAATAAAGATTTACTGCCCGGGAATCGAATTCATAACCATTGGGCAAACCTGTCTCAAGTACGCTACGATAGCGTCATGCTTAATAAATTTAATATTGTTTAATTATGATATTAAGCCAGATGATTTGTTAATATTTAATTTAATTGTGGTTGATTTGTTGTGGGTTTGATTCCCACGGAATTGTTATATTTAAGATATTTTCATTTCTTCTGTCTGGTAACTAAGGCGTTGAGTCTTGCCACTCAATATGTAATATCTCGATATCGTACAGAAAGTAAAGAACGGCGTATCTTGACGCTTGGTTCTCTCTGACTGCCCTGTTATGAAGAAAAAAGCGTGGGCTGAAAAAACTTATTCAATGAGCAAATGCGAGTAAAAAAGTTTTACAGTAAAGAAATTTCAGCTCAATATTTTTCAATATAAACTATAAAATTCTGAAAAGTCTTTAATGAATAATACGTAATATTTTGTGAAGCCTTAATTAAAAGTTTGCTCCTCTAATTGGATGGTTAGTTAAAACACTCACACACTCTTTTTAGAAATTACTTATTTTCGACGTTCAGCTTGTGGCGTGTTTTTAGAGAGGTATTTGACCTGAGCCCAACGAAGCTCTTTACTAGTCAAATTATAATTTCGAGTGATTATCTTCTTTTATACTATTGGGGCTAGGGACATACAACTTAGAATGCTAACAGAAATTGATAAACATATCTATTTGTAGATAAAATTTAAGAAATTTCCTATTTAGCGTCATCAAATAAGACCTAAGAACACAAGAGTAAGGTTCTTAACCCTTAATTTTAAGGTTCCTCAGGAACCTGAGTTTATTACTTGTGTATTAGTAATATTAATAGGAGTAAAATTTTATGTTATTATTTAGAGTACCGTTAAAATGAATGAAATATGTAAAGTTGTTATGGATACTACATTGGAAAAACCGAGAACATGGGCCTTTTTCAGTGAAACGGTAAGTTTTAAAATAAAAAATACTGACATCTCGATCGAAACGGTTTTTTGTCCTTCCTAAGTATAAAAGTATTATCAATTTCAGAACAGTCATTCTCAAAGAGAACGAAGTGTCTTGACACTAGGTTTGCGCTTTCCGTCCGAATTCGGGACTTTTGTCTTGTACCCTCTGGTGCAAGACAAAAGAAAATATTTAAATTATGATCATAATCGTTCCGAGTTGGGATCGAATTCAGGACCAATCGCGTTTCCAGTCAGACAGGTCGCCTCTAGAACACATGAGTATCATATACAGGTAAATTTTATAAACTGTATTTAGTACAATGGCTTAAATGTAAGTCACAGAAATAATTTTCATTGTTCATAAATATTCACATTCGTCCTTTAAATGGTGACAATTTAATTAGTAGGCTGTTAATCAGCCGCTGGAAACAATTAATACCTTTGGGATGAAAGCTGACATCATTTTACTGAATATATTTATATGAAGGATAATTTCTATAAATACTTATGCGTAGGCCATCGTGGCGCAGTGGGGTAGCGTCTGATTTTAAGCCATAGGTTGTGAGTTCATTTTGTATACGTTTACACACTTACAGCTTTCTTTTTTATAAATATCTAGATATTTTTGGTTCACTGAACCTACGACCACGTTACCTAATGAGAAATGTTTTCACTGCGCATCATATACCATTAATGCAGGCCATTTAACTGTAACCACAAAGTATGCGTCAGAATGGTAAAATTAACTTCAGCGGTTGAAGTTAATTTTACCATTTTACCATTCCCATTTAATGGGAAGCCCGAATTCAAACAATTGTGTGTTGAATGGTGACTCAACACACAATGTCTCGAATTCGGAAAAAAATGTGTCTTGACCATCTGCCTATTAAACACTTTCTGCTTATTAAACGTTTTTACGTGAGGAAATCCTTTACGGTTACCCGCCCGATTGGGGACTCGGACGAGGTTATGTGGGACTCCGGACCGGCATATGTAGGCCGTCCGTTTACCCACTGAAACCTCACGGTGCTCCTCCTCTACCGCCCCTGGCCAGGCCACAGGAACTACAATCTTCCGTGCACCCTGGCGGTGGGACATCCTATTTTCCTTTCCTAAGTTAATTCATCCAATTTATGATGTCCTTCCTCAAAAAGTTTCCCGTCCCCTTAATGTTCAATGTTTGTGTTTAGTCGTTTATTTCATTTTTTATGTAAATATGTTAGAAATAACAAAATCAAATTATAAGCTAACCTTTTAGTTAAATATTATTCATTATTAATCTATAATGTCAATGCTACTGGATCTCTTTTAACATGCCATCGATCATAGTTTGACTTTAAATCTCTTTTTACTGATCAATCCCCTTCACGTGTTCTCCATACAACGTAACATTGGCGAAGTGACTTGTGCTTTACTGACACGTTCGAAGGGCCATAATGAAATAAATGAACTGGACTTAAATGACTGCTCGTTAGGAGGCGAAATTCAACTACAAACTTTATTGAATTCTAAGCGTACCTAGGCGTGAGGTCAAATTACCCCTTTTAAACTTCGATCAAAATTTAAAAATTGCTGGTTTTGTTTTTTTTATAACTTACTGACTTTGCTCCTACTAAGCTTATCTTTATTATAGAAAAAGACACTTCATTCTCCACTTTCCGAACGAATTCGAGATATTGCGTGTTAAGTGCCGGAGCTTAACGCCGCGCTTTGGTACCATAGGGGAGAAATGGAAATAATTTAAATATCATCATTCCCCCGAGGGGGAATCGAATCCACAACCGATAGCGCTTACAAACAGACGCTGACCTCATTATACTTAATTTAATACCGTTGATTTCTGGTCTGATTGATTTGGAATCGTTCTAGAAACCGCTCTAATTAGCTAAGTGCTAATTAAATGCAAAACACATACAATTTAAAGTGCTTCCCTTCAGATAGCATGGACGGATTTTAAGAGGTGCCGGTTCAGATGATATTGTTAGTTACGTTTTTTAGTTTCACGCCTTTTCTTGTTCAATTGTTTTGTCTTGTCCCCAGAGCGAAGAAACAAAAATAATATAAATATAACCATTTCCCGAGTAGGAATCGAACCCACAACCAATCGCGTTTACAGTCAGACGCTGACATATTGCGCGATGGCTTCAGATCATAACAAAGTACGACAAAATACTTTAAAATGCGTTAAAATATTCTAAAAGTTTAATAACTAAAATTATAATTTCGATTTAAAATTGAAATAATATGTTATGTATTCAATTTAATTTCTGTATGTTGGTATAATTAGTCCAACGATACACGCTGCGCACGCTATAGAACCATTCGCGAGCAATAGCGTGTCAACTATTATCGTCACAGATAAAATCTTTAGCCCATGGTAATTGCAAAGCCTATGATCGTAGTCAATTTTCCAAGTACTACTGACTATACAAACTAGAGAATATACAGGCGAAGAAATAAGTCATACGTCACTACTGGTGTTGTGACTTGTCACGTCAAAATGATTATTAAAATCTATATCTATACATATAATAAAAATGTAACTGATCGCTGTCTGTACATGGAAGGTAAATGAAAAACAAATATTATTAGGGGCATTTATGAATATAATAGAACTCAATCGACTTCAAAGTCTGTAATTAATACTTGGCAGAGCCGTCCCATAAATTAGAGCAGTTCTCCAGACACCTGCGCTTATTGCAGAATAAGAAAATGTTGAGGTGCAAAGTACTATCTCCCCTTAGAGAGGGTGTCAAGTTTATTAGCAGACGATTAAACTCTGAATTCTATATAATAACCAATGTTACGAATCGATGAGAGAGTCATGCCTAAAAGCACAAGGTGGTCCTTTTTCAGGACCGACACTTCTCGGAAAGAGGATACAAAATGAAGTACTGGGAATCAACGCAAGTCCGTATAGACGGTCAGTTACTACAAAATATCCATAAAAAAGATGAATCCCTGAATTAGCCACAGAATAAGTAATGAAAAATTCCGTGCTCTTTTCAATCAGACCGAATTTGTAGTTGCAAATAAAACACGAAATAGTTAATATTTACGAATATTTACAAAATGTTTATATATATGATACATTGGAGTGCCGCCCCCTGGAGTGCCGCCCAGAGCAAGCCGCCCCTGGAGGCCACTACGCTACGCCACTGGTTAGAAATACGTCTAATTAATAACAATAATATACCAAAAGGTCGTTTGCCTTGACTATAGTATAAAAAAAACACTACCGTTGCCTTTAGCACACATCTTAGTATCAAGTGACATACACGTTACTTACGCAATACTATAATACGAGTATTAATGTAGAGACAAATCAATAATGCGTTTTAAATTTTCCCTTTCTACTAGTCGATAAATACTGTCCGTAAGAAAACTAATAGAATCCACTGTATATACTGATTTTGATAATGGTTTCGTTTAATACTCCGAATTGTGACTAAAACGAACCATCATTTTTTTCAAATGCAAGCTTAGTCAAAGTAGTTCAATTGAGTTATTTAATTATGCGCTTCGATAGTGGCAATACAGCACAGGTTACTTTGACAATGGCACGTTGTATGCAGGACAAACGAAGGGAAATGATCGGTAAAAAATATATATAGTTAGTCAAAGTATATTAAATAAATTAACTTTGACATTGTATGATTTTTTAAATCTTCATTTTCTGTAGTGGTTATAATACATAGGAATTTCAAGTCATATCACTTATTGTCTTCTTTTGGGGGAATGCCCCTTATTAACACTCTTCGGTATACCATACTTTTAAAAATCGGTCAAATAGAATATTTGACGGTCAAAATATGTAGAGAAAAACAAGTTTTACTTTTAAATAGAAATGATTTTTTTGTTTCCAGATATAATTTACCTGTAATTTATAAAAAATACATAAAAAGTACCTGCAATATAGACGCAGTCAACGCCGCCATAGCAACCAATAATAGAAGTACTTAGAGTAACTTCCATGTAACAAGCTCTACACAGCCTGGTACAGTATGGAGCAGTCAGACGTGTAGGGCTTTTGTATAGAGTCCAGAGGACCCTGGCCGCAGCATGAGAAGGGAACATGGCCCTTTGTACTGTAGTCGTTAGGCCCACTCACTCCACAGCATTCGAACTGTAAATATGTAAATATTATTTACCATTTGACGGCATCGTGGTGCCGAGAGACAGTCTAACTATAAACGCATTGGTTGTGGGTTCGATATACACTCGGGGAAGTTTAAATTATGTAAATTTTTCCGGTTTGCTAAGACGAAGGACGCACGCAACTCGAATTCGGGAGGATAGTTGAGAACAGGGTGTCCTGGCCCTACTATGAGGGAATAAGTGGGAATAAGTAATCATTTTGTGGGACACCCTACCCTTATTCACCGACCAAACATATTTTACATAATATATAAGTACAGTGTAAAACCAATGCTATGTTTATCTACTATAATGCGGTCAACGTAAAGGTTTATTTTAAATATAATAATAAATAACGATTTCCCTCAAACACGGCGGGCAGGCACACGCTTCTTTTTAACATTTTTCTTTAAATATTCACACACAAAATGTATAAATATTTGAACGCAGCAGTATTTGAACCCGCGCCTCTTGAATGGTTTTCAAATTCTTTCAACATGCTTCTTTGACAACGCCATGATGAAACTTGGCAATGTCCTATATATTTTGCCTATTACTTATATATTTTGTTTAGTATATATTATCACTATATGCCATCGTGGGACAGCGTCTGACTGTTAACGCAATTAGTAGTGAGTTTGATTTCCACTAGGGTGAAGATAATTATTTTTTTCATTTCTCCGCTCAGGTACTATTCTGGTACTATGCTTCTTTTACTATACTATGAGGAAAACAGCGATGGTGTAAAAGTAATCTTCATAAAGAGCATTCATATTTATTAATAACATATCTTTACGGCGCTTCACATAACATAGAATCAAATAATACCTCCTCTGTTACATATATATAAATATTATGCATTATATCAAAACTTCTACTAACTTTACTTTGGTACGGTAGAGATAAATGAGAAAGTTAGATTAACTTTTTAATGTGCTAGTCTTGAGTGTGAAGTACTGAAACGTTATTTCATTATAATTTTGTAGGTATTAAAAATTGTTTATTTTTAATAGATGCTTTCTACACGCAATTAAAAAATATATAAAAATATATATATATATATTTATAGCGGGACTCAACACCGCGTTATGCTTTACAGAAGCGTGAAAATGACAATTTAAATAAAATCGTTTCCCCAATTACTTACGGCCAATCACGTTTACAATGAAAAGTTATCCCACTACACTGCGATAGCCTCTATAATAGTGATAGGTACACATTTTTATTCAATTACGCCTTATCTTGCATAGCCAGGTAGGCTGAGAGAAATTTCACGACACACCGTTATCGGCTTTTCGCTCAAAAACAAAACATTACGTGTTGAGTGACAGAAATGAAAACCGCATTTAGTTTTACCAAAAAAATAAAATTTTAATATAATAATATGCGCCGTCTTATGATCAAACCCACAAGCAATCGAGTTTACAATCAGAAACGACCCACTGCGCCACGATGACCTCTATAAGATTAATATCTTTTATCATATAATAATCCATATCACATCCTTACCCTCACATGCAATCTGTCCCAGCGGACAGAGTCAGTGTTAGCCTCTTTGTTTTCACCGGTGAGCATAAAGTACGATGTCATGGTCGTCTTGATGTCTATCTCGATGTTGTCCCATACCACCATCGCCCACACAAAACACGAGAACTCGATTACAACAACTAGTATTATTAGTAGGCCAGCCTGGAAACCAAAATTAATGTCTTATCATCATCGTCAATATATATATATACAAGGCGGAAAATTTTGTAATTAGTGTAAGGAAACTCTAAGAGAGGATTTTGAAATGAAACTATTTTAACCGGATTAATCCGGTAGCATTAATCGTGTATATCGAAAATTCGTATTACAAAACCCGACGTTTCGGATATTTTACGATACCCAGTCTGTGGTTACAGGTTTACGTTTTTATCGAAAATCGAAAGGTAACATTGAAAATATTAAATTGAAACTAACAAAGTCGACAGAAACGACGTGTTGTGGGCGACAACTACTCAATCGACAACTACAATAAATATTTGGTCGCAACATAATTATTTAATTCAAATGCTGTATATAATATTTTCTACGCATTATTTTTAGTATTTAAATTTTATTTTGTATTATATTCAAAAATAATATTAATTTAATTCCAATTATTTTATTATTTATTACCGAATAAATATTGAAAGCTAAATACTTTTTAATATTATCTACAGAAATAATTGCAGTTGTTTCTCTTGTTCCATAATAGATGGCGTTAACAATCAAATATATTTAAAAAACATTAAATATATTTTCTATTAAAATTAATGTATAATATATTTTCATATAAAAATCAAAATAATTTAATATATATAAAATACTTATGACAAAAATTACCATAATAACGTGAATTTGATGCATCGATTTCGCAGTCCTCCATCCTATCCATGCTATTGAGCATGTTATAATGGCCATCATGAGCAACAGTGAAGAAGCTGTGGTACTCCACGCTGACACCATGAAGTGGCGTAGACGTGCCGGTAGCGTTAAAACCGCTTACGCCGAATAACACCAAGGCCGACATCTAGTGGAAAATGGAAGAATCTCTATGAAACAAGCTTTTTACGTAAATCGCATAGTGAAATATTATCTGGGACTCCTTTTTATTCGCCTGCTCATTCGTGTTAACTAAACAGCTACTAGCGCCATTGTGCAAGGGAAACTTGTGAAAAGTAAGTTTTTTATTAAAAAGTTATTATATATTTCTTGAATTTAAATTAAAAATGGTTTTATTCCATTCAAATATACAGAAATTTAAAGTGAAAAACAATTTTCAGTGGGACCGTAAAATATTATAAAGTATACCTTAATAAGTTGTTATGACAACATGCCGCTGATTCAGCATAATGACACACAAAAGCTCTGGAGTTTATTTCTATACTACAATAAAACTTCCACGCGAACATGGCGTTGAAGGTCAGCACGAGATATTTCCAGCAATTCGACGAGAGAGAGCCATTGTTCTTTGTTCACATGTTCATACAAAAACAAGCAAAAGAAACGTTACGCCTGAGATGCGTGGGCTAATTGGCGTATACGGCTCCGCTCGCGTAGCTCACGACTGACGGTGTACGGACACACCTGACATACAGAATTGTAATCGACATTTGGGTGCGTCCTCGGCCAATTGTTAGAATATAACCTGGTCGAAGTTACCGGGAAATTATTTTTCACATTGTTCTTATCAGATTATCGTAGCGATAATATATGTATTGCACTAGCAAAAGTAATATTGATGATATCAGTGCCCTAGTTTTTCATACGACAGTTGACTTTCAGCATTACGAGTTTAAAGAGATGTATTAATAGCTAATGACATTTCTATTTTACACGTTTGTTACAGTGCTTCTTATTATTTATTTCACATATTTTCGGGAATTAATATTAAATATGTAAATGTTAAATATTTTCCCATTTTTTTTTGTAATACAGCATTATATAATCACTTATTTATTATAGTAAACACACACTTAATTTTATTAAACTTATAGTTTAATGTATTAAGTTTCTAAAGATTTTAACATTAAAAGTAAAGTGTTTGAGCGAATGTGGATTCAAATCCCGAACCAAGGAGTATATTTATTAAATAATATTTCCTATATAATAAAATGAATCATGGAACCTACATTACAATGTTTGGAGTTTTAAGAAAACATCTCTAGGCTCTCTTGATATATTTACACTGCAAAAGACGGCAGGTGCGTGAATAAATATAAAAATATATTTAATGTTAAAAACATAAGTTACAAGCTTAGGTCAAATCAATCTATCAATATAATATATAAAAATACCACAACATTATGTAAACACGGATAGAAACTGTTTAACACCTGTTTGTATAAAGACAATAGAAAACATAATAAACTCGAGATCCTCTAATTAATCCATCCGGCAATTGAAGACGTTTATCCAGTTAACATTCTGACAAATAATTTTAACAGATATCTTTAATGGAAACTACACGTTTTATGCCTCCAATTTTTTATTTTATATGATACGTACAAATGTATGCAGATATAAATCTGATAATGACGGAAATTGGCGAGCGACATTCAATTTAGTATAAACCTCGCATAATACGGGATACGTGATAATAAAAATATATATAATAACTAATAATATTCGCAAAAACATAAGTCCTTCACTAACGCATCTGGCAATGTGTCCACACGTAAAATTTTCCGAAGTTTTCTTAAGTCATCCTCTATATCAGGACTTATTGGTCCCGCCTGTTTCGCCGTACGTAGCATTGCTGCTGCTTTATTAATATTTCTATCGTTCATTGCCAAGTACGCTAGAAATGCCCATCCATCCGAGAGTAGAGGTTCCAAATTAACCGCTGCTGCTGCCCACCGTTCAGCTAATTTGTCTTCTCCTAATTTTGCATAAGCACGACCTATACTGAGAGCTGAATGGGCAGAAGGTGCAATTTTATGAGCTCGTGCAGCTCGCTGTAGTGACGATGAAGGATCATTCGTAAGACTACCCAATGCAGCCTTTAGAAGTAAAAAAGAGCAAATATTTGCTCCTGCGCGATCCGATTCAATCAAAGCGCTCTCACATATTTCATCCCATCCTCTTATACAGGTCAAACAAACTGCTCGCATTTGGGACATCATAGGTGAAGGGCCAAACTTTTTAATACCTTTCTCGGTCACATCTAGAGCAGGGTTTAGCTGTCGCCGCAAAATAAATGATGCTGCACGTAAATAATAGATGTCAACAGTATCATTAATTTTTGTATTAAATCGAGAACCTTTTATAAAGCAGCCTTCCTCTACACACTTAAAAAGCTTTTCAGTAAACTTAAAACATCGCAAACAAAGAAAAAACGCTGCGGCTATTAAAATTGGATTCTTTGAATCTACAATATCTGGAATCCAAAAAACTTCCTCTTCTCCACTTATGTCAACCCAGTGACGATAAAACTTTTTCCATTCTTTCGGCAACTCAAAAGATTTCCGCATTTTGCGCGCTGCTACAAATGCCGCGTATGTGTTTCCTTTATGATGATAGAGCGTATGTAAAGCTGCCCAACCAATTGCTCCGGTGGTTCCATCAGAAGTATCACCTTTGGCAGCGATACGTAACGCCGCTGATGCTATTTCACCTGAATTGTCGGTACTAAAATCCATACCCCCAAATATCCACAGCAGATATCGGTTCTTAGTTTGAATGCTCAAAGCTTTCAATAGCGAATTCCGAGCATCTTCATCATTTCTTTCTTCCAAGTGCCGTAAAACTTGTACAAGTAATGGCCGAGGGTGTTTGGGGTTTGCTTCTAAATTATTCTGAATGTGATACTCAGCAATTCGATTGTCTCCAGCTATTCGATTTCTAGCAGAAGTAACAGGAGAAGAGGCATGTGGTGGTGGCGGCTGTGGTGCAAACGAAGCTGTCACAGCGCGGCGACAAGCAGCATGCTGCGCTGTGATTATATCTTGACATTCAATTGAAGAACAATTATCTGGTGGAAATTGCTTAAGCATAGATCTAACTCGATATAAAAGACGATTTGCAGCCGTTCGCTTAACACCTTGAGGAACTTGTGTAGGGCCTTTTCGAGATAGGAAACTTAATTCTTTATGCACAGAGAGAGCCCCGCATTCTTTTTTTATAATTTTGACATTAATGCTAGTGTCTTCATTGGAAACGCCTGCATACAATTCACTAACAGGTATTTGAGAATCTTGAGGAGAAGGGAACCCTATAACATTATAGAGAGAAGATATCTTGGCCTTTGCAGTCAATGGATAGAATAAATCAAATCTTAATATTACATAAGCAGAATGGCCATTTTCATCTACTACAAAATCAGTTTCTCTGGCACTTATTTTTGCACTTGTCGGTGGAAGCTCTAACAAACCTTGAAAATCATTAGGCAAGTTACATTCATTATAGTATAAAAGCTTTGCGCATGTTGTTACACCAAATTGTCCTGGTTCTAACAAAACCCCTGCATCCACAAAAGCCATATATCGCCCCCTAACGTCTATCTTGCCTGCTCTTGGCACTCCAGCAATGTCAATTAAAAATGGAGATCTTAATCTTTCACGTAGTTTATTAGAATCTACAAGGACTCGTTTCATTGCATTCCAATAATATGAATTACAAAATTTATTGTCTTGTAACTGTAAATCTGGTGGTACAAATACATCTTCATTGGGTATGATAAAACTTGTACTAGCAGCAGACCCCCCATTATTTGTAGAAGCCCATAATATATTTTTTACGTCACTATTACTCAAAGACATTCCGAAATTTGCAGCTACAGGTGAAGAGACGCCATTTAAGCCAATGGCACTTATAAATACAGTTCCTTCTCTCACTGGAGGAAAACAATGCGCTGAAATCATTGTTATCATAATAGAAATTCTTGTTCTATCAGGTTCTCCTACAGACTTAGCATATGCTTTGATTGCACAATCAGTTTTCGTTCCTGTATTAAAATTTATAAAAGGCACTTCCACAAAAACTTCTTCTTCACCCAAAACTAAAGGAAACAAATCTACAGATGCTCCGGCACGATTATCAACATTAAGCAAAGGATCTGGATCCTTCGTGCCTTTCCCACCAGCCACACGTATCAAAAATATTAAAGGCTGGTCCGCAATTAAAGTTTACTGACATATAAGATGGTCGCATAATTATGACTGTCATAGTGGAAACTGTCTATCAAAATTCACTGTTGAATGAATTTGACAGCCTTGATATCTATGCCATTTTGATTTCCATTAAAATCATCGGACCGTTGAACGGACAATCAAAAATTTACCCAATCTCCTAGGATCCAAGCCCTTCTGCCTATAAGTAGAGCAAAGAATAGCGTCTAACTAGAACGAGGCGATATCAAGATATCATCATATTCTCCATATGTACTTGATTTTTCAGTTATAGATGTTTTCTGACCTTTTTTTATATCCTTAGATGCCATGTTTCAAATTACTAGTAAACAGTAAATATAAAATAATCGTGACCATAGTTACTGAATAATATATAAATAAGAATCGAAAATAAATTATTGAATGTTTGAAAAATATTTACACAAAAATATTTATTTATTTTTTTAAATATGATTGAAATTATCAAATTAATTACTCGTCATTATACAAAATTGTTTTTTCTTCCCATTAACAATTTTTTTGAACTGACACCACTGCTGAAACCTCAACATGACAATCAACGTCAAATGTCAATGTCAACAAATATACATACGTGACATAAATATATTTTTATTTGATTTGTGGTTTTATTCACTTTGTTTTTATCTTGTAATATTTTATATTTACATTTATCTATAAATAAACTTTCTATATTTTATTAATGATAAAATTTAAAATGTTAAAAAATGTATACTCTTCTTCATGGATTTTATAAATATGTCATTCAAAAAGACGAGTATTGTGTGTTAATTTTAGGTCTTGATAATGCGGGTAAAACGGTACCTATAGACATTGACTACGTTCATACATTTAAAAAGAGAAAATAACTAAGTTTACTAACGATTTATATTTTTTATACAGACATATTTGGAGGCTACTAAAACGAAATTTACCAAAAAATACAAAGCAATGAACCCTAGTAGAATCACTACCACAGTAGGACTAAATATAGGAAAAATAGATGTAGATGGTGTTAGGCTTAATTTTTGGGACCTTGGTGGACAGCAAGAACTGCAATCATTATGGGACAAAGTACTTATTTGATAAAAAATGACATGATTATTTTAATATACAGTCTGTTTATTATTTTTCATAAAATTTTCAGTATTATGCAGAGTGTCATGCTGTTATTTACATTGTAGATTCTTCAGATAGAGAAAGGGTATCAGAATCCAAAGAAACATTTGGTAAGTTAATATGTAAAGTGAACTTTATTGTGTTGAATTTTTTTTTATAACTACCAACAATATATATAAAGTTTATTGATAAAATTTTCATGTTTTGTAAAATGTATATTCCACAATTAAATCAATTTCCTATTAATAAATATTGATATAAAAAAGTAGAAAATTAAGTAGCTTCATCTTTTTTTTGCACTTATTAAAAATTATCTAAAAATATTAGATACATAAAACATAGTAATATATGTCTTTTTATCTTTTATCTTAACAAAGTTTGTATTTTTTGTAGAATTAGATTTCTCATTGTGTAATAAAAATAAAATATAAAAAACCTTTTATTATATTTTTGTCATTATTGCAATTTTTATTAATGAATTTCTGCTGTGAATATACTAAGTAATTCTAAATTTTAAATAAAACAAAAGTAATAAAAAAGCCTGATTATGTTTACTTAAATCACTACTTGTCAATGCATATTTATTTACATTATTAGTCAATCACACTTTGCTTATATGATTTTTGTATAAACTTTCAAATATATCATATTTTCTTTATACAGACAGAATGATAGCTTCTGAACATTTATCCGGGGTTCCCCTTTTGGTGCTAGCAAATAAACAAGACATTCCAGACTGTATGGGAGTGCATACAGTAAAGCCAATATTTAATCAAAATGCTCATTTGATTGGTGCTAGAGACATTATGTTAATGGCTACATCTGCACTAACAGGGTAATTACAATAATTATAATTATTAATTGAATAACATTTGTTTATTATTTCTACTTAAGAAAATTAAAGTATGGACTTAACAGCATATTAATTCTAATCTAGACTTAGGTCTAGACAGGTCTAGCACATATGTAGCATTGAAATAAATCATGTTAAGAAAATATAAATAGAAGCTCCGCTGAGTTTCTTGCATCAGTTCTCAGGTCTAAGTACTTTATTGAGCCAGTGGTAAATTGTTTGACGTTCGAAAAATGAAGCATGTAACTTCTTATTTTGCATAAAATGATTTAACTTTGACTTTGAATTAATTTTAAATATTTTCTATTAGCAAAACTTATTTGACAATGGTTTTTAAATAATTTTAAATATATTAAAATGACGCTCTTTAACACATATGTTTATCTTTTTGTAACTGTATTAAAATGTAAATCTATTTTACTTTCAGTGATGGAGTAGACGAGGGAATCAGGTGGCTAGTGGATTGTATAAAACGAAACAGTGTAGAGAGACCGGCCCGAAATCATGACGACACATTATAAATCCGGACGATTGCGACATCAACCATATTTATTATAATGTTCGCACTACTAATACAATGAATAATAATTAGCTTTCCTATTAAGATAATGATGTGACGCTCCATTGTTTTGTACATACAGTATTGACATTTGAAAATAAAACATTAAACGAACCGTGTCTATATTGCTATCCTTTTTTAGTGATAAATTGTACTTTTGATAAGAGATACGTAATTACTGGATATTTGAGGAGCACCTGCACCTGATAAAACACCTGATAACACTACAGTTTGTACTCGTAAACTTGTTGTGACATACTTGTAAAATGTTTTAGTGAATTTTACGTGTTTTGTGCGATATTTAATTGCAATTATGGCCTATCCTATGTACGAAGTTGATTGGAGTGTTTTACCGCCAGAACAAAACCGAAGGTAGGTAATAAAACGCGTTAAAGTACGCAGTTTGAATTTTTTTTTATAATTTACAAACACTGATAAGATTTTAGCGATTATAATTGCGTCTAAGAATTTTATATAAAAGTAAATACCTATACTAATGTTAATATATTACATATATATGATATAATAGAATTGCAAAAAGATCCACGTACTCCTTTAAATACGGACAAGATGTGTTGTCAGTTTTAGATAGTCATAACAAGTACTTGTTAAGTAATGTTTCACCAAAAATGTATAAATAAATGTCCTGTAGATTTGACATATTAAACTTGATTTAAAAAACATAAAAAAAAGATGAAATTTGTAAATAATGATAAAAAATAGTTTATTTGACTAGTATTTTTATGAAACGTCATGTGTGTATGCGAGAACGAGCAAGCTGCGAGTCATGTCATGTCGATCGGCCATGTTGAATTTCTTGCAACGCAGGAAATGTCAGCTGGCGGCTGCCGTAATTTTTCGACATAAAATCTGTGATAAAACATTTATCCTTAATTTACAGTGATAATTAATCAGAATCAAAATACAACTAATATTACGATTAAGTTTTGTTCTGAAGTGAAAATATGATATTGTTGTTTGAAAGAGTGGCATGCGATTTCTCTTGCATTTTTATGGTTTGTGACAAGATAAAATGGTTATAAGCCTGATTAAATTCTTCTAATTACTCTTATTTTCTTTACGTTGTTTTTTTAAGTGTTTTCAAGTGATAACTACTCGTTTAGTTTGGTTTCGTTTTGCTAAGTTACGTTACACCTGTCATTTTGAAGACCGATTATCCTGTACTCGTAATCTCAAAGGAAGATCTGTGTTATAAGTAACCCTTCGAGGATCCAAGATGAACGGCTCGGAATCTGGGTAATTCTTACCAAACTTGATATAATTATATTAAAAAGGCCTAACACTAAAACTCTCATCTATTGAAATTACCTGTAGGTAACAATAACACCTTAAGTAATAATTTAATAGACAAACTATTTTATATAATAATGGAAAGGAGATATTTAAATTCATGACATAACAAATAAACACTATAATATTGTGTTTTACTAAGATATCAAATGTAGGGTTACTGTGGTTTTACCCAAGTCCAGTACCTGTATATTAGTTTTATACTAGTAATTGATAGTATGTTATCTGATATAAACATTGGATTGAATTATTTCTTACTTGCAATATATAATTTGTTTAAATAAAGGTTTGAAAAGTATAGTATTTAAATAGCATTAAATCTATTAGGAAATAATGCTATGTTGGTTATATACAACTGTGAAATATTAATGACTGTTACAAGAATACACTCTGTTATTACAATACTGTTGTATTTACAAAATTCTTAATTTTTTTTATCTTCATATGTGTCACATTTCTAATGAGTAAAGACTTAGAACAACCTTGCCTAAAATCTCAACATTTTTAAAATTAATAAAGTTAACAGTCTCATAAAAATATTTTCATAATAACAATAAAAGTATCACAGAAGCCATTTACTTTTTTAACTGAAATAATATCCTGGATTGATAAACAGATTAAACCATAGCTTTAGTACTTAGTTTATATTACCTACTAGTGACCTGCTTGTGACTTTGCCTGCTTAAACTATTTATTTGTTTCTTACTTAAATCATATACTTAAATTTACAGTTTAAATACAACTTTTTATTTATAAACCGATGTAAATTATTTCAATAATTATCCACAATACAATAATTAAAATTGCATTTAAATAGGTTAACCTGTTTCTGATATAAGTGTGACAAACAAACAGACTCTCATACAAACAGAAAAGAAAATTTTAAATCATTGTTTTGGGTTCTATTACATTGATCAATCCCCTAATAATATTTTTATTCCTCTTCCATGTAGAGACAGTTATCAGTTACTTTTTTATTATATGTGTAGATATTTTCCTGGAAATATATATTTGGTTCTGATAGAATCAAATATTTATAAAATATGTATGAATGAATGCAATATAGATATTTTTTCATATCAATGTTAATATATACAATATTGTCATGCATATATAAATTATATTTTATCTTTACAATTTTTCTCACGTAGCAGGGACTTTAGAGAAAACCTAGTGTCAAGACACTCCATTCTCCAATTTCAACCCAAAATAGAGACATTGCATGTTGATTGCACAATACTAAAATAGTTGTTTGCTTAAACATCATTCAATTTTATAATTATATTCAGTTATTTGAAAATAAAATAATTTCCTTAATTTTGTTGATTGTAATATTATTATTACAGATAATTGAAGGTAATTGGCAATATTAGGTTAAAATAAGTATATTAACAATTGTTAATTAAATTTGAATCCCTCTTAGAAATATGTATTTACTTATATTTTAATATTGATATTTGTTCATGTTAGAAAAAGGTAATTTAAATACACTCTTTATTTAAAAAATAAATTGTATTATTAGCATTTTAATTTTTTTAATTTTTATTCACACAGGAAATTGAAAACCATATTATTAGAAAACAAAAAATTATACTCCGTTGGATTTGACCCCAAACCCTATTAGAAACCATCCAAGCATTCTGACCATTAGGCCATGTGTTCAAATACCATGCCAAAAGATATCTTATGAAATAGAAAATTGTAATTTAAATTATATTTTGTTTGCCCACTCAACACACACAAGTCTCAAATTTGGGCAAAAAATAATGGAGTATTCTGACACTGATTTCTCAATATTTACAGGAAAAAGTGAATCTGCTCAAATAGTATTGATCAGTACATTTTTTTAAATGTTCATCATGTTCAATAGATTGCCACAAATAGATTTATATAACATAGTTCTATTGTAACAGCCAACAAAGGCATGACATTCTATACTGCATTCATCAAACTAAGTACAATACCATCCAAAGTTATATTTATTTCTGTAGTAGAAGGCTTAATTAGGGCATGTTTATGCTCTTATTATCACACTGAAAAGGAATATGTATGACAAGATCTGTTACTATCCTGGTTTTTGTTTGTTTTTCATTTTTTAAATTAATGGCTAACAACAAAATGGTGAAGATATTCAAATAATAATTTAATGGTTTTAGTTCTAATTATTCATATATAACATGTTATAACTGTGCCACGACGTGGTGCAGTGAGACAGACTAGTCTAGCTGCAAATGCGATTGATTGTAGGTCTAATTCTTACTCAGTGGAATAATCAGAATTTAATCATTTTTATTTTTCCGCTCTACTGGAACATCACCAACACAAGTGAACACAGCACATGTTCAGTTCCACCAGTCAACATGTAATGTCTCGAATTCAGGCTGAAAGTCAAGAATGGAGTGTCTTGTCACTAGGTCCTTTCTGACTACCAAAAAAATACATATACATTATAACACTTAATGTTATATATTTAAACAATATGATATTTAAACCCACTATTATATTTAATCTGTAACTTTTGTATTGATAGTTTTACTAAATAATTCTAATTTTATTAGTTTCCTCAGTAGAAACCAAATTATTTTAATGTAAATTAGTACAATTTGAAGTATAGCTTTATTAAATGTTATTTAAATTAAAAAGCTATAAATTGCAACCTACTTAGAGTTTTTAGCACAAGCCTCCTTCAATTTAGGTCACAGCATACCAAGTTCATTGAACTATAACTCAGTATATCTTTCTTTTCCCAGGTTTAACCCAGCATTTAACATTGCCACCATAAAGCAAGTGGTAAATGAGGCCATTGAGAGAGGTGAGTACCAACCATAGGCTAAAGTAATTTGTTCTAATTCCCCAGGTACAGTTTGTTAAATATGTTATTAACTTTTATTTGTAATTTTTTGAATATAATATTTAACACATAAAATAGTTTTTAGATTTTTCCCTATTATGTATTAGAAAAGCAAGTATACTAAACATATTAAAAAAAAAAAATCATCTAACTAAATATGGTGATGGCTGCTGTACTCTTATGCTTTTTGGCTATATGGGACTATCAACTTTTAAAGTACTCTCTTACATATTAGATTTAAAAAAAAACATGCAGCTTCTAATATAAACGTAAAATACAAATAATTTGCCAAGTGATAGTATATATATATTAATCTTCGTTCGCACTTTAGGAGTACTTTAAAAGTTCATTGATTCTTATAACAATTTCCTACAAAATTTTGAATCGTATTCTTTTTTAGCTTGTATTTATCTTATTCTAACCCGGAATGTTTTGTCGATACTTGCGCAAACTGCACATGCATTTTATGTAAAGAAATGTTAAATTACACAGGTATATGCATAAACTTAATTCTTGAAAGGACGAAAGCGTAAATTACCTTATACAAATTATTACATAATTTAGAAAAAATAACCACAATTTTTTATTCCAAATGCAGTATACCCATTACTCATGCAGTATACAAAAGTTTCGTCAAATCACCCACCACGCTTATATGAATTTAACAAACAATGCACTGATCTATGCTTTTTTGTGTGTGTGTCGTGTAACAGTCGCGCCGGTTTCAGTGCGGATGCAGACGCCGACGCGGTTGCGAGATCTGATCCGTCAGATACGGGCTGCGAGGACCGCAGCTGAGGAGCGTAGCGTCGTCAATAAGGAATGCGCGTATATTAGGTCCACTTTTAGGGAAGAGGATAGTGTTTGGAGGTAGGTTGAAGCTATTTTTTGTATATAATACAGAGGCCCCAATCGATACGTGATGACCACCTGAGAGGTTGGCAACACACCTGTAACTCCCCTGGTGTTACATGGAGTTGTGGGCGGCGGTGTTCACTAACCAGGAGCTGATCCGAACGCTCGTTTGCCTTGTCTATACTATAAAAAAGAGTCTCTAAATATGAACAAAACGCAGAAAGACATAGGAGTCTTTAAATAACAGATTATATCTGACTTTCCTAAATATGGAAAATGGATTAAGTTACAAATTATGTTATGAATCAAAATAATGTAAACACTTTTTTGTCCGTTACATTTATCCATATTTTCTGGGGAACCTTGTGTTAAATTTAGGTTTAATATTTACTGCTCAAAGTATTCGCCTATTATAAGCATGGATCTGAAAGCACTAGGACTATTTCTGATCAGACACAGTTTGACCTTTTCTTTGTATTAGATGAAAATATAAATTTGTCAATATAGCGAACTTATTGTTAAATACTCCGTTTTCCACTATCCCCTCTTTTTAGTGTAACGTTCTACCATGCTATATCCAACCAGTCCGGAGAACCGACATCTTTTTTTTAATTATTAAGAACCTCAACCATTGCTTATTCAGTCAGATGTTTCTGCACAGTTTAAATATCAATATGTAAAAGATTATAAAAAAGCGGGATTTCAGACTTTTCTACTAGCAGGGTAAGCAGAGTATACCTAGTGTCAACTGAGATTTCCCACTCTGTCAAAATAAAAAAAATAACGATAGTTTGACACTGTCCATCGTGGTGAATGCTATGACACTATCTGACTGAAATCGCGATTGGTCGTGGGTTCGATTCCCACGCAGGGAAATGGCCATAACTTAATTTTTTTAGTTCTTCCCGCAGTGCAGTGAAACTAAAAGTGGAAAACGGAGTGTCTTGACACTAGGTTCTTGAAGGTTGTTCATGAAAATAAATAAAAAATAATATTTGACACAGATGTAGAAACATCGCAAAACTCCTCTACATCCACATGCTTGGATATCCAGCGCACTTTGGCCAGCTCGAGTGCTTAAAACTAATCGCGAGTCCGCGATTCACGGACAAGAGAGTTGGCTACTTGGGCGCCATGTTGCTACTTGATGAGCGTCAAGATGTGCATTTGCTGATCACGAACTGTTTGAAGAAGTAAGTCTATTTTTAATACTCATACTAGCTAATAGGTTTTTACTTTAAACGCTTTTAAATCAAGAAATGCATACATGAAGGTAAATAAATATATTGCGTTTTGGACAAAATATATAATTATTGTCAGTTTTTTGTAATAGAGTTCTAAAATATATATTTTAATAGCGATCCGCTTGCGCTTTGCGGCGGTTTGGCCGTGATGACGTCACAGACATACAATAGTTACTTTCGCAATTGTAGTATTAGTATGGATACAGTTTGATTTATCTGGTATTAACCAGATAATATGCCAAAATAAATGTACGAAAACTTGAAACACGACTTTCTAGAAATTCTAATTATGCGATGTATTACATCCGGGCTTGTGTTCATATGAAACTATACTTATAAATTTTTTTTTATAGTGATATTCACACACTTGGGAAATAGAATAACATTTTTAGAAAAAATATATTTGAACGCAGCGGGATTCGAACCTGCGCTTCTTGGAAACCGTCCAAGGACTCTGATGTTGAGAAATATTTAATAAATAGCAAATTAGCATTTACTCTTGCCATTTTCGTAAAATAATCTTTGCATAGAAGAAATTTGTAAAATCTCTACAGAGATGCTAACAACAAAAATAAATTGTAATAAGCGTATAAGAATTTCAACGTAGCCGGATGTATAACGTTTAAGCTTAGCGGTTGCTTGGACCAAGTCCAAGAGGCGCGGGTTTAAATCCAGCTGCGTGTTATGTATTTTCTAAAAATATTTTTTTGAATCTATTCTAAAAAGATAGCTAGTCTAACTGTACCGGACTACTGTAAAGTTAGCAATTTTAGATTGTTATATGGTTTTCATATGCCTTATTCTGTGCGATAAATTTTAGTTTTAAATGTTTATTAAGTTATTAAGGTCTCAAGTTTGATTCCTGAGAATACAATAAAAAATTTAGTAAGAGAAGGTAATGATCATTTTTTTTATTTAGTTATTAATTGACTCACATATAGTTTTCAGCTATACAGATTTTATTAAAACTTGGCTATCTGTATAACTAAGTTGGAACGTGTCCCTAATCTCTCTTGAATTACAATCTAAATATGTTCTCTTGATTTAATGAAAAAAAAAATAAGGCTAAATTTCTCCAACAATTATCCTGTTAGTCTGTTTAGGTAATCTTTGCACACCCTGCAATATACTAAGCGGGAAAAAGCGTGAAGCTGAAAAAGAAATAATAATTATTTTATCTTAATTTGCCTTAAATAGTACTCCTTTTGTTGCAATTATTTAACATTAATCTTTATATATACTATAACTTTGAACAACAATGTATTCAATGTATTACGATACGATACGAGAAATCGCATCTAGACGCCAGTATCGAATAACATTGATCGCCTCGCTTCAAGACTAATCAACGAAGATTGATATTTCCTGACCTTTGCTAGCTACCGTTTAGAATTGCTATAGCATGATTTATTTCATATTACATTGAACTAAAATAGAATAGAGACATGAAAGAATAAAGGGCATTTGTTATTGAACTTTCCTTTTTTTTCACTACACTATTATCGGTTTCGCATGTATCGATCTATCGATTAATCCATGTATCATACTGCAATGCTATTTTAATACACATGTTGCTGTCTGATTTGCTAGAAAATTGGCACAAGTATCCGATCAGTATACAATAGAGGCAAAACACAACCTGTAACTGTTGGGTTGATATGGGCATTGATTTCAATCATTTTGGGCGTATTCAAATAATTATTTTAATGTTTTATGAATTAAAGAATATTTTTTCTTAAGTCAATATAATGCTAATTTTACATGATTCCTTTACTTTGTTTTTATTATGTTCATTTGTATATAAGTAACGGTATTTCGGGCCACTTATAGCTTCATGGCAGTGGTTCTTCATGGTTTGTGTATATGTGTACGGATCCGTTGACCATATAATACGCATAATCTTCTTTAAACTAATTTGCTATTATCTTCCCCTTGTTGTACGTACTGTCAAATTAATTTACGGAACATATAAGTTCAAGATCTCCAGTCCTAAATGGCATTTAAACTAGCAAAATTTTATGCCATCACCAGATATACCAGAGAGCAAATTACAGTCAGCTCATTCTGCAAGAATCCATAAGGCAATTTAGAAATCGTTGGCGGTAGTTTGATATAATAATTGTATGAAATGACACAGACACATTTTTTTTTCTTTAAAATATAACGTAAATCTGTGTCAAAACTCGTAATGTTGGCTTTAAAATATTGTATTTTTATTCAAAACTAATGTAAGCTTCGAGGAAAAATATTAAACTTTAAAAAAATAATGTATGAAATGTATTACATATTCAATATGTATGAAAATATATAAAGTTTCAATGTTTTAGTGTCAATGTAAGATTCATTCATTATTTACTTTCGAGCCGAGGATAAAAGTTGAAAGTTTAAATTATACTTGAAATATTTATAAAATATACGCAATTGTGACCTGATTGTTTGATGATGGTTATGATTTCTGATCATCATGATGAATACCACTCTTGTCAATGTATCAATACATATATAGAACTCTTAATTTACTCACTAAAACAGACTTCAGCTAGAACACATTGAGACTTACGACTTTAGAATCTTCCTTTCATACAATATTATATGTTTTTTTTTGTTTTGTCAATCCCGAAATAAACCATGAAATTGAATCACGAAGTTATCGATCAAAACGATTTTGGTTCCGGGCATCGTATACAGTACAGAAAACACACTACGAGTATTTTCTGAAATTCCTAAAGAAACAAGAAAAATATTATTTCGCGTTTATTAGTCATATATACATGTTCATTAATAAAAATGAAAATTGAGTCAACAAGTCCATGCCAGGGAAGTTGCGGTTGGCATCTCATAATTTTATATTTCTAATTTAGGTATAATCCTGACGTTATTAATATTAAGTAACGCTCAAAACCTCTTGGGTGCCACCTTTTGACACGCTATTGTTCTAATAAAGTCGGATAACGTGACTAAGCTCTAAGCTAAGCTCTGTGGGAATATCTGATGAAAAAATATATATTACTAAGTTTAATATTGCTTAGGGGTTGCAAGTTTAATAAAGAATCAATTAAGCCTAAGCTTCGCACTGAACAAAGTTGAAGGCGATAAAGAGGAAAGGTTAAACATATAAGTAAATAGATGCCTTTATAGGTGAAACGGAAATCACATGTCGACGGATACTGACTGCAGTATAGATTTATGTTCACTTTAGTTTAGTCTACAATATTCGTAAAGAGAATGACAGTTTTTCGATTTCGAGAGCGAAGAACAGTATCTTGTTTGGTGCTGACTATAGTTTTAGTAACCTGCTTTGTAGGGTAATCGTATAGCTGATAAAAAAAATAGGTTTTTTGTCGACTATTAATGAAACATTACTTCATGTAATCTATCTAGGAGTTTTATTTTCAAATTGAAGAAGACTTATTTATAAAAATTTAAACGCAGCAGATTCAAGGTCTTGCACCGTTTTCAAGAGGAGCGGTTTCTAATCCCGCTGCGTTCAAATTTTTATAGGTTTTTTAAATATGTCTTTGTCTAGGGTTTTATTTATTTATTTTTATTAAGAATACCAACGGTTGTTACATTATTATATATCCAGTAAATTCATCATATAACTAATACAACTATTGTAATACCACTTAAAGGTAAACATGCAAAAGAGAAATGAAAAAGCAAAGCTAACACAAGGGCACAATACAATATAACTGTAATAATATTAATAAAATCATTGCTGTATTTTATAAGCGAGTAAGTAATATGGTAAACTTAAACATAAAAAAAAAATTAAACATATATTCGAATATCAAATAAATAAATTCACGTGAAGTTGGCGAAGCGATTTTTCGCTTAACTCGCACCTTCTAAAGTCATAACTATAGTTTTATTAATAGTATTAATTTTCGCACTATCTGGCAATTGAACTCTCGTAACCGTCACACACGACTGTTTACAGAGTAAACTGCGAATATCACTTTATTCGTACATTACAGAAATAATCTCAAGACATTAAAGTATATTAATAAATATAATAATAAATTAGACGCCATTGTGGCGCAATGGGACGATGTCGGATTGCAAATGTCATTGGTTGTAGGTTCGATCCCCACTCGGGGAATTTTGTATATTTAAAATATTTTCGTTTGTACCGCCCTGGTACCTAAGACAAAGCGTGCCGTGACTTACGCCACTCAAAACGCAACATCTCGATTTCGCTTGAGAACGGTGTATCTACGTTCTCGGAAATAAGCGTGTAGCTGTAATAATCAATTAATTTTAAATATAGTAGGTACTTACTTCATCAAAAGACATTACCTTAATTTAATTAAAAAAAATAAAGTTTAATTTTGCCACCGATTACGTTGAGACTGTTAAGGTTTCTTTTTGCATACCACCCAGGTGTGTTACATAATAACTAGAGCAGCTTTACACTTTTTCCCGCAAAGGTGTGTAGACTGAGAGAACCTAGTATACAGAGGAAACTGCGCACTATATATCATACGTAAAAAGAAATTACTTCTATACATGACGTTCCACCTTTTAAATTATAAATTTATACAAAGTTTCACTTTGTGATTTAGGTGAGAACGCGGGCAGGCGAAATAACGAAATAGTTTAGTTGACGCAGGCGAAGCCGCAAGCGGGTCGCTAGTACAATAATATAGCTAATATAAGCATAGGTATCAATATTGTAAAATATTCTTAGGCGGTTTTCTAACAAGGAATATAGCAAAGTTCTAAGTAAATCCTAGCAACTCCCTCGGGGAATGTATAAACTGCTGCCCCCCTAATATGGTTTGCAAAAGGTTTCCCCTATTTCGTGTGATCTTTATTTAACATTGTTAGAGATTAGATAAGATTGCGTTGCGGGTACTTAATTTACATGGTAGGTTTCGTATTACTTTATGTAGATACTAGTTGTCGTCTACTACTTTATTTATGGAATGATGTTCATTATATCCCCTTACCCGAGAGGAGGAGGAGGACTGTTTAAATAAAAAAATCTTTGGTTTCGAATGACCCATGCTTGCTATATTGTGCTCGTTTACCACCTGTCGTCAAATAAACTTAACACTTACTTTGCTATTACCTTTTTTTTACTTAGAATAATTAGCGGGAATTCTTTTTTTCAAATCCTACTGGTAGTTTCAGAGATAACCGCGTTCTAACAAACAGTCAAACTCCCCATTTTTTTTACATTAGTTTTACATAGCATATCTTTATTAGAAAGACATCGAGTGTTAATATTTAGAAACGTCAAGAAAAGTGGCCATTATAAATTTTAGACATATTCTGGCATTAATTCAAGTGGCATGTAGTTAAGAACTATAATAAGAAATAATCATTGCATTACGCTCTTTGGGGTTATTAATATATCTGTGGAAATGTTTAATAGAGATGCCTTTTTAACTTGAAAAGGCACGTAAGTTTATAAGTAAAAAATCTATTAACTCTGTCTTGGTGCAGTGAATTTGTGGGTTCGATCCCGGCGAGGAAGTGATTTTATATATTTAAAGTTATATTAATTTCGCTGATAGAAACATAGTGGGGCGTTAGAGTTACCACTCAACACACGATATTTCGATGTGGGTGGAAAGTCGAAGAACGGAGTTACACCCTATATTATGCAAGAACCAGCGTTATATTAAATAATCCTTTTAAAAACAATTTACTTAAATTTGATGGTGTCCTATTAAAATATATTATTCACGTACATACATACACATTATCTACTTAATATAAGATGGTTCATAATTATGACTGTCATCTGACACTGTCTATCAAAATTCACTGTTGAATGACTTTGACAGCCTTGATATTTATAACAAAGAGATTTGAAATAAGGTCAGCGGACCGTTTCAGGGAAATTGTAATTTTATTCAAATAATAGGATCGATGCCGTTGTGGCACAGTAGAGCCGTGTTTAGCGTCTAACTGAACGAACACGGATTTATATATTGTTCGGTGAAATATATAACTCCTTATATTAAGTATTTTCTTTAATTTTGTGAATTGTATTCAAGTACAATGTTTACTAAATATTTGCTCGTTTAATAAATTGCAACTCACAATATCCTTGAATGGAGTAAAATTAAAGGAATTAAGTGAGTATATACTAGTATGAATGTATAGTACGGTACTAGTATGAAAAATGTTAGGTGTAAAAAAGTCATCAGTTCTTATTTTTCGCCCCAAAATCGAGGCATTGCATATTAAAGTGGCGGAACTCATCGCCGTGCTTAATCTCACCAGAACGAACAAATGATAATAATTTAATTCTAATTTTATTTACTCATGCTGGTGGGGATCGAACCTAAAACCTATCGCGTTTACAGCCAGACGCCGTCTCTCTGCGCCTCGATGGCCTCTTAATAAGGCAAAATACGTATATCGTTGTATTCAATGTATTATATATGTTATATGTAACATCATTGTGAAGTTTATCGTGACACTATTAACGAGAGCATCACGAGGATTATATCTTGTTGACTGAGCGCCGGTCGCACTCTGATTAAAGTTTTAATTAAAACGTATTAAGGAAAATCGTTTTATTTGTAGCATTTCTATTTTTAATTGCCGAATAACAGCGAAGCTTTAATTTAATATGAGAATCTTAGTTTGTGTATTTTTTTAATTTATATCTAAAATGTAATTATTTTGAAATTGGCTCTGGAATTACTGGAAATCTGGAAACGCTATATAAACTGTATCTAAGCATCTATAAAACGGCATTTTTATATAACTATATATATTTATATAAACGATTGTATATATTAATATAATCTATTTTTTTTTTAATTATTACTTATTATATGGCGAGTACATTTTGGATACCTTTTTACGTAGATAATACGCTAAAGTTTATTATGACACGCGTTACTCAGAAGTGACAATCTTTCTGTATTCGGATTAATTTATTTTTATGCGATTACTATTTTTCATGTATTAGCAACTGCTCGATTATTTTATATTGACATTTGTAAGGCGATAATAAATTTCTAATGAGCTTCAATAGTTACGCTTTTCTATTACATACATCAATACAGTCAGATATAATCCTAAAGTATGTAAAAACAGCTGCTACACGCTTTTTCCGCATACAATACAATACAATACAATAAAAATATACTTTATTGTAGACACATAATATTATCCACAAAGAAATAGAACGAAAAGTACAATAAGGCGGCCTTATCGCTTAAAGAGAGACCCTAGCGTCCAGACACACCGTTCTCTTCTGCCTAGACATTGGGTGTCGACTGGTGGGATTCAACGCCGCGCTATGTCTATCCAAAGCAGGGAAATGTTTTTTCTTTTTAAATGTAATAATTGTCCCGAGTGATAATTGAACACATAACTAATCGCGGCACAACATTTATTCTCAGTAATAAATTTAAATTAGTCTATATATTATATATGTGTGAATGTAATTCTACGAAACGTACAAAATATCACTCGTGTGCAATGTAAAGTATGTCATAGTTAATTTGCATGAATTATGCGATATATACCAATTGCCAATACCTGGCGTGACTATCGCCCAACTAATTGCATGTCTAAAACGTTTTGGTACTTATAATTTTAAAACTTCGTGTTTTTTTTTTGTATTTAGTTAAATATTATGTTATTTAATAGACAGCGCCTGACTGTAAATGCTATTGGTTGTGGGTTCGATCCCCACTCGCGCGAATGCCTATAATCATATTATTATTTTTTTTTGCTCTGGTAAGACAATGCCGGTGTGGTAAATGGTCGTTGAGTTCTGTCACTCAACACGCAATGACTGGATTTTGCGGCGGAAAATGGAATGACCAGTGTCTTGACACACAAGAAAAGAAATAGTTGAACAGTTTTTGTTTGTCTTAATAATTCTATATTTCGCACGAAATATAGGATGGTTTTGACTAACTCCGTTATACCCTTTGATAATTTTTTACTGCACAGTGTCTTTCTGTTGTGTGACGGAATTTCTTTATCGAAATAATATATTGCACTAATGGCTATGGACTATGGAGTATGCATTTAATTTAAGCAGATGATAAACGTGATATCGACAGCAATTAATATTTTTTTGTTAGCTTCACCTATATCTTATCTTTCTTCTTTCTATCAATCTATCTGTATAAGATCTTGTCGTCCGATTGGCTTGAAAATTTACACGCATTTCCGGATCCGGTGACCATGCAATATTTTCATAGCATTATCCTATCAGGATACCAATCCTTGCCAGGATCATCAGGATAATGAGGAAATACTTTTAAGTGTGTTACTTTTAGTTTATTTTTTAAACAAATTTAGGTTAACTACGCATGTCATAAAATATAAAAATATTACTTTGCCTAAAAAAACAGTTAAGTATTCATGTATTCTAGTAGGTATCTCATGTTATATTGAAAGCTTCTAGTACATCTCTATATATATATTTTAGAAAATAACGAACCTCTTCGTCGCCTGTTGGTTTTCTTGTTAATTGTATTATTCGTTTGGTATTCGGTGCTCCTGAGAGTCGACGTAATTCTGTTTCTCTAACGAATTGCTTTGGAACGTTCAAGCAATATTATATATTCTAACATCAATACTCTAATATCAAACTTTTTAATGGGAGATCAATTGAAGTACTGTTTTCGTTTGAAAATAATATATAGTGGCCGGCCTTTATGGCTCAGTAGGACAGCATCTGAACAGCGGGGCTAAAAAGCGGGGCGAAATCAAAGAACGGAATGTCTTGACATTAGGTTCTCTCAGACTCTACTATTCAGGGAAAAGCGTAAAGTTAAAAAAATATATTTCATAACCTGTATATATTATGTATGTGTAATTTGTGTAATATGTAAAATATATTTAAGGCATAAATGTCCTTCTTATTTTTTATGGTAACTCGTAAACTGTAAGAAGTCAAAACGCGTGTTATAAAAATACGTTCATTGTTTAATATATAAACTAGGCTATACATCTTTGAATTAAATCAAGCGGAAAATACCTTCACTATCTAACAGATACATTTTACTTAAAAAAATCTGTAGAATAATATGTATATCAATACCCAAGGTATTATTTAACTTTCACGTCACTATCTGAAAAAACCTTCAATTCTAGGCTCTATTTTATCATTACTTCTGAAAAACAAACTTGAGACTTGCCACAGTGTTAATTATACTATTCAAAGAAAATTCTCGATAACCAATATTCTTAACACAATTTCCCCTTTACAGTGACCTAAACAGTAGCACACAATTTGTAGTCGGGCTAGCCCTATGTACATTAGGCGCGATTGCCTCGCCGGAAATGGCCCGGGACCTCGCCTCGGAAGTGGAGAGACTAATAAAATCCCCTAACGCATACATAAAGAAGAAGGCGGCGTTGTGCGCCTTCAGGATAATACGACGTGTGCCAGACCTTATGGAAATGTTCCTGCCTGCTACGAGGAGTTTGTTGACGGAGAAAAATCACGGTGAGGTTCTTTTTGTTGTTTTTGTCCAAAGGAACGTACAACAAATATTTTAAAACACACATTCTAATTCATTTTAGTTAATATTTTTTCCAGCTTATTGTTTTTTTTTTTAGCTTGATGACCGCATAGCGGTATAGTCAGAGAGAACCTAGTGTCAAGACATTCCGGTCTCCACTTATCGCTCGAATCCGAGATAATGCGTGATCAAAAACGGAACTCAGCGCCGCGCTTTTCTTGCAAAGTGTATTTTTTTAGTGATTTTTAAATAAAAATATAATTAAGTGTATGTATTTGAATATTTTCTATTTCTCCGCTCTGGTGGAAATACAAAGTGCGGCGTTGAATTCCGCCAGTCAACACCTATTGTCTCGGATTCAGGTGAAAATTGGAGAACGGAGTGGCTTGACATTAGATTCTCTGTGCCCACTATGCTGCACTATTTGTATAGCTGTAAAAAGTTGTATGTAATATATTCCTCGCATAACATGGTCCTGAGATTGATTTTTAATAACAAAGAAAGTCGTGACTCTTACGTCGGTGTAATGTTGATTTATTTGAAAAATAATACAGTTCTCTATTGGTCTAATCACTAATATTTTTCTATTTCATTTACTCTCACTTCCATTAGATTGTGCTAGTGCAGTAATAACAGCGTTTCTATGTTGAGCGTCATTTGAATTGTTCGGATTGTAATTTCCGTTGCGTTACCTACTTTTGTAGGTATATTAGAATATTGAACAGATATTATGCATTTGCAAATACCTAAACGATTTGCCATCATAGCTTAACTGTTTTATATATATTTTTTTTACTCAGCTTCACGTTTCATCCCACATAACAGGAAAGGCAGTGAGAACCTAGAGTGTCCTGACACTTCTTTCTCCCACTTTCCTTCCAAATTGGAGACATTGCATGTTGAGTGATGGAACTCAAAGTCGCTCTCTGTCTTACCGTAGCAGGGAAATAAAAATAAATAATCATAATCATGTAGGTACTCTAGTGGTAATTGAACCCACAAACATCGCGTTTATAATAAATAAATTCATAAATGTCAGCATAAATTTTAGCATAATGTTCAGCATATTTATTTTAAATATTTTTCAAAACTAGGTGTCCTCATCACCGGTGTGACGCTAATCACGGAGATGTGCGAAAACAGTCCGGACACACTCAACCATTTCAAAAAGGTACGTCCTATTATACTTTTTACTCTGTTACAAGGGTCTTTTTAAAATAGCCATGTCATGACGTTGACGTTGTTTGTAAATTGATGTAACCCGATTTATTGTATTGTTTGACATAGAGTATTTATAATATAATTTTTGATGTCCTTATTTTACTAAATCCTTTGTTTTTCTTATGAAATATTATAGTAAATGAGACTTAATTTGTGTGATAAACAAATTATCATATAACTGTGTCTTATAGAATTGCTCATTGAAGACATGTCTAGATTAAGGTGATATGTTACTTAGAAGAAGAACTTTTGACTTAGAAGGTTTTAATCAAAATTTGTAGAGAATATACATTTAAACTATTAAATATTATTTCAAAACTACTATTATAATTAAAATGTTACAATATATTAATAGAACTTTATGGTTAAAATATTTAAAGATGTCTTTTTTTTTATAAAGATTTTGTGAAGTAAAAAAATGTATGATTCTGGTTGTTTTCATGCACTTAATGTCTTCATTTTAGTAATGAATTGCTGAAATATGAGACACAGGCACTATATAATACCCACATACATTCATAACTTCAATTATCGCCCGCGTTAACTACAGCGGTTTTGTATTTTCGGCGGACTTTTCGTAAAACAATGAACATTTTAAAATTTTAAAAGTGTTAAAAGTCAAGTCACATAGTCAGTTCAAGTATAGCCTATGTTCATCCCAAAACCCTTAAGTATCTCTACATAAAATTTCATAACAATCGGCTCAGCCGTTCGGCCACGATGACGTCACAGACAGCCAGAGTTACTTTCGCATTTATAATATTGGTATGGATGTTAGCAAACAAGAAAGATCCTAATAATAAGGTAATGTGACATAAAAACACAATTCTGTGATTAATCAACTAGACTTCGTAATATGATGACGGCGTTATTTATATGGCTTCGATTAGAAATTAACCTATTCATAAGTTGTAATAGCATACCTACATATACTAGCAAATAACTCGGCTTTGATTGTATCTACTTTAGTATTATAAGTTTAAGTAAATAATAGTAGTCTTATAAAGCATATCTATTATTTATTTATTATTAGTTTATTTGTAATCGTGATTAGTTGTGGTTTAGATTCCCGCTCGGTGGAAATTGATCATAATTTATATTTCTCTCTGACTTTAAAAGCTTTATTTATCGTAAAGCTTTATTTATATACAACATTAAATTGACAGAATAAAATAAAAATTTACGAAAGGCTTCTATCCTACGAAGTTTTCTTTTCTAATTTTTCGTTTTTTTACTTTTTTTTCTTAATTACCGAGCAGAAATAATTTTTTATAGAATATAAAAATTGATACATTCGCCATACTCTAGTAGAACTACAGAAAGCTGATATTTTTCATAATAATACATTTAATTAATAAAATACATATTACACACACTAATATCTGCTTGACGTACACGTTGCTGAAACGACGCGTGTTTTACAAGTCAATGTACAACTAGAAAGTGAAGAAATAATAACTAAATCAAAATCAATTCAATTGTATTATAAGTATAAATGAAATATGACATGCAAAAGATAAAGAAAGTCTTGCTATACGAGTATACACATTTGAAATGTAAAACGTATTCGTTTCGTGTGAGTCCGTCCGTCGATAGTTTTAATTGCACCTAGTGCAGTGACTCTGGAATCGGTGCCATAGTGTGGTAAAGAGTAATGTAGCTCGTCATTGTCGTGGACTACAAATTAACTATTATTAGTAGCTTTATTACTATTATTAGTAGCTTACTTATGATATGAAAAAAACATTATTACGAAACGAATAAAATTTTTCCCTCAGCGGATGCGAACCCGCGCCTCTTAGTAACCGACCGCTATGTACGCGTCGACCCCAGTTGCGAATTAACATTTTTTAGCTTTTAATTATTTATTTATATTATTTTCTTTTGTTTTCAATACAATATACCTAGTCCTTGTAAATAAATACAAAATATAATATAAAAACTATTTAGTTAAATAGTAGTTACCTTGACGTAACGTGTCCATTTTACCTACAAATTTATACTCATTATAAAATATAAAAACATATTTTATATTTGAAATGTGCTTCAATGCTTTTAAATTACAATCGATATTTGAATAAATGATTCAATGTTACTTGTCGCTTTTAATTTTCAAAGACATCATTATGTCATTTTTATGTAATTATTTATTTGTTTTAACTGCAGTTATATGAAATTTTATCATTATATTTTATTCAAGCAGAAAAATATAGTACCTTTTGTACAGAAGAATAGTTTTAATACATGATAGAACAAAGCAAATAAAAATATTCTCTTGTTTTTCTTTTAATAAAAGAATTTGTCCGTAAATTTAATTGGAATAATTTTGTGGTTTTATTATATTCACTTAAGTGAATATTGTTGTACTTATATAGAGAAGTTTAAGTATCACTATACAAAGGATAGTCAACTTTTCTATAAACATTTAACAGTCTGTTAAACATACAGTAGAAATTCTCTATTAACTGGACTAGTTGTTTGCGTCATACATCAGGATATTTGAATATCCGTATAATCGAATGTATGAGAACAAGTTTAAAAAATTAAATACTGCGGCCGTAATTATGAAAAATAAAAATATTAACTTTCATTTAAATACAATATTACTACATCTTATAAATCTGCGCGTCTCATAAATCGGTTCTGAATAATCGCGTATAAGTAAAGTCCGGGTAATCGCGTTTCTACTGATAAAGATAAAATTTAAGAACTATCAACGAAAATTTTAACGGTCATTTTGAAAATAATAAAGATTAGATAATAAAATAGGAGTCGAAATAGTCTATTTAGTACGTTTCAACTTATAAGTAGAGTAATTCGAGTTATTTCTCTTTAGATTCTTGAAAGTATAAAAAATATTATTATCATAAGTATCGAATATGTTTGTAATATCCTATTTGAATAGAACATATTTTGATATTGATGGACATGATATTACTTTATTAGTACAGTTAGGTTTTAATTTTTTTTTAAATTCGATACAAAAGTAGATGTGTGTATTAAATTAAGTAACTATGCGCTTGAAGATATTCCGAAAGGTGCGGGGTGAAATCCTGACACGATTAAATTAATAGAAATTTTAGTCGTTCATCTTCTAAGTCGGAAGTATAAGCCTTAGAACCTAAAGTCTTATCAAAGCACTAACTTAAGTGGGTACTAAAATATCAAGAAAATCCTCTAAAACCTCTAAAACATTTAAAATCTTCAAAACAGCAAATTGTGGCACAGTGGGATAGCTTCTGGCTGTTCACACAGGTGATTGATTGTACTTAAAATATTTTCATTTCTCCACTCTGATACCTAAGACATAGAGCGGCGTTCAGTTTCCCCACTTAACACGCAATGTCTCGATGTCTGACTGCCAAGCGTGAAGTTGGTAAAAAATAATTTCAAATAGTACTATAAAAGTACGTAAATTACTCTTGAGCCACTTTCAAAGAAATCGCTGAAAGACTCGTCGATCAATCTCGTTAGACGGGTTTCAATCAAAAAGAAATTGCTCCTCGACTTTTAGGTAGAAGCAGGTCTGGTCTGAATTTCTAAGTACCATTTACCGTTTAAAGAATTTTTATATACGTAATATTTTTAAAAGAAAAAGATTTATTTACTACATACTCTTTCAGCGGCGATGAAACTTAAAACCAATTGTTGTAAATAAAGGTGGTTCTCGTTTTACCCTCCAAAGCAGAGTAGGCAGAGAGAATCTAGTGTCAAGACCCTCCGTTTTCTACTTTCCGCTACTGCACGCTTAGTCTTAACAAAGCAAAATAATTTAAATATGATTATATTCCCTCGAGTGGGGATCGAACTCACATCCATGTTAAAATATATTGTTCGGGTATTTTCAGGGCATATTTTTAAAAAATCTATCCTAATCTTATAATTAGTTAATTGACTTGCAATAAAAGACTTCGTGACTTACATATTCGTGAAGCTTGTGACATTCAATAAATCAGCTTATCATTTACAAACACCCGGCCCCTATTTCTTCAAAGGTCAATCGAGGTTGGATACATTGAACCAATGAACCTAATATAAAGTACACTTTGTACACTGCTATGCCTGGGTAAAAAATATTTGAAAACTATGAAATTAGTCATATTCATATTTTCCTTATTTTGCCCGGCATTCAGTTATTTTGGCATTGATTGGGCTTTAATTTGGTTAATTAAAATTAATAGGTGGATTAATCTTAATAATTCCATTTTTAGCATTAATAATGTATCAAATGTTGAACATTGAGATATAAGATCTCAATATGTCTACTTTCAGTACAAACATAATTATTTTATATAGACCACCATATTATTTAGATACAAAAGCTTCAGCTTCAATCTTTTTCCTGCATAGCAGAGAGTCGGAGAGAATCTAGTGTCAAGACACTCTGATCATCACTTTCCATATGAATTCGAGACATTGCGTTTAGCGAACCTCGACGCCGCGCTGTGTGTTGGTGGTAACCAGCACGGAAAATTGATAATAATTTAATAATGATCAATCCTCCAAGTGGGCTTCGAACCCGCAACCAATATTGCTACAGTCAGACGCTGTTCCACTGCGCCACGTTGGACTTTAGATACTAAAGCCAAAGAACATTTTTACAAGCTTTTATTTACTTGCTGTGTTAGTTAGTGTGGGTTAAATCTACTGACCTTCCGAAATTTGAACTTCCCAGTGACCGATTAAGCTGAAATTGGGAATACATTTTGAGATTTGAAGACAACTTAATTATAAACTATTAGCATTATTGTTAATCCAAAATGGCGGAAATCCACAACAAAATGGCGGATTACATGTGTATTTTTGGACATGTCTGTCAATATGGGTATCAAAAGAACTTGTAGAATACAATGAACTATGAAAACAAATTCAAAAGTTTGTCGTAAAGACGATTTTTTAAATATTCTATGTATGTCGCTACCATTATTTAGAATACTAGATAATGATAGCGATATTATGATAATTATATTTTTATTTTAAGTAGCATTTTTTTTCAAATTGAGGTTAAAACTAAGTAATACTATAAGTTTCATTTAGTTAATTTTTTTAATTCCAACTTGTAATATAATATGCCAACTATGTAGAGATAATGTGGTTGGTGTGATAACAGATAAGAACCCGATAAAAGTGTAATGTAAATAGAACGTCACTTTATCGTCTCAACGTGCTTGATAATGATCGCTTATCAGTGCCACTATTGTTTCCTTTGCTTGATTTTATATATAATAATATAGAAATTTAAATTTAAGATTGAATTTTTAGATCTATTTTTTCAGTAATGCTAATGACCTAATAATAAAATTGTTATTATAAATCGATTTTAACTTGCCATTTGTTGCCATGTTATTTTTATAAAACAAAATATGTATTTTAATATAAAAATAACTTTACCAGTTAACTTTATCAGATAAAAAATGTTTTAGATATATTTTTTTATATAAGACGAATATAATGTCATACACTAATATTATTTATTTTGTGTTGTCCCGTAGGAGAGCGGACAGCGCGAGGTAAACACTACCGCTGATCCTTGCACTAGTAATTTGGCCTGTCGATTAAAAATGTTGCCAGTATAAATATATTGGTGTCTTTTCAATATTATTAAAAAATAATAACTTCTTTTGAGTCATAGCTACATATATCCTAAATATTTTAATGCATATTGATTGTGATAAAATCCTTTTAAAATATTTTCGGCAGACCAAATTACGGATTCGCATGAATGTATAACTATTGTGTCGGTAACATTGTATTGTATGTATACGTTTAGGCCATATTCAAGTCTTACAGTCCATTAGTTCTGAACTTTGACGATTGCCCTTTAACGCTTTCTTCTTCTAACCTATGCAAAATGAAGGTGTGAGAATGTCCAAGTATAATAAATAAATCATCTTAATTTTATTATATTATATGGCATATTAAATTATTTTGGTGTGAAATTATATTTATACAGCTTCTAGTCTAGTCTTAAGATACATCGTTCTCCACTTTCCGCTCCAAATCGAATACTGCGTGTTGAGTGGCGAAATTTAACGCCGCATCTCTTTAAAATGGAGAAGTGAAAACATAGTCATTTATATGTGTGGTGATCGAACCTACAGCCAATCGCGATTACAGTCAGCTCTCCCACTGAACCACAACTGTCTTAATTGTACAATATGGCACGTTCGTTATATCGAACGTTTATGTACACTCTTACTTGCGTTGAAAATATTTTATTTGTGGCAAATGGTAGTAAACAAGATAAATTACAATTCTAATTTACTTTGATTTTAATCAAACAGTTTTTTGTTTTATTTCTTTAATTATATCTTTTTTTAAATAATGGGCTGCAAGGCTTTTTAATTAATTTTGTCGGGGTTATTTATATATAATATATAGCAATAATAGTTTTATAAGATATATCTACATGACATTTCACAATAGGACTTCAGCATTATATTAGTTTATGTAATTAGTATGCTTGTTAGGTTTGTTATGTAATAACAATATCGTCAAATTATATTATATAGTTAGATTTATATTTTCAATCGTTTCACTTAAATAATAAATAATGTACACACATTAACATAGAATATGTGTTATGTAATAAATGTACACAAGGTTGACATTCGCACAAACACGTGACTAAAAATTAAATAAAATCAGGGCTTTTTTTTTATTTATTCGTATTTTTTTGTTCTTTTACGTATTTTAGCATTAGTATAATCGATAGTATGCCTTTGTAATGTGTTAAATTATTGTAGGTATATTTAGCGTGAGTAATTTATATATTTTTTTGTTTATTTATGTAGATCTAAATGCCTGATATTGTACTTGTGTAAATATAAGCTTTCTATGTATTTTGTGTGCATTTGGGGGGTGATGTAGTTGTGTGATTTTTTTTTGTTATAATATTTTTCTAATTCTTCTAGATCGTACCTAATTTGGTGAGGATCTTGAAGAATCTTATTTTGGCTGGATATTCCCCGGAGCACGATGTTAGTGGCGTTTCGGATCCTTTCCTACAGGTAATATTTGAATATTTCATAATTAAAATTTTAACACAGCGGGATTTAAATCCCGCGCCTCTTGGAAACCCGCCTTTTTAAAATATTTAATAAATAGCATTCTCTCTTACCAAACGATTGTTCATAGAATAATGTTTGGGTAGCAGAAATTTGTAAAAATATATCTACAGAGATGCTAAGAACATATTTAAGTTGTAATAAGCGTATAAGAATTTTGACGTAGCTGGATGTAGAACGCATGGCTTAGCGGTGAGAGCGCTTGAACGGTTCAAGAGGCGCGGCTTCAAATCCCGCTTCGTTTAAATTTTTATACGTTTTTTAAATATGTTTATTTCATAATAGTTTTAAGTATTTATTATTCACACATATATTACAAATATGTTGATATTGCCTTTAAACGTAGGATTAATTATATTTGTTATTTTTGTATATATTATTGGTATCCCTACTGTAGTATGAGATAAGCGCGACATTGAGGTCCGCCACTCAATACGCAATGTCTCGAATTCCGACGAAAAGTGGAGAATGTAGTGTATTGACAAAAAAGTCAAATGCCCCTTTAGCATATGATTAGTCAAATGTTTCTTTCATAATGATTATATAATGAAATTGCTTAAAACACACACACACACACACACAATTTCAGGTGAAAATCCTCCGTCTACTCCGAATATTAGGTAAAAACGATGCAGAAGCATCGGAGGCGATGAACGACATTCTCGCGCAAGTCGCCACCAACACGGAGACCAGCAAGAATGTCGGCAATACCATTCTCTACGAAACAGTCCTATCTATAATGGACATTAAGTCTGAATGCAGTTTGAGAGTCCTGGCTATTAATATATTGGGAAGATTCCTTCTGAACAACGATAAGAATATACGCTACGTGGCCTTGAACACGCTACTGCGGACCGTACACGTTGACACGTCGGCTGTGCAACGCCATAGGACTACTATATTGGAGTGTTTAAAGGTAAAATTTTCCTTTTTTTTTTTTTTGCATTTTATTAATACTAGTAACTGCCTGCAACTTCGTTTGTGTGAACATGACCCACACTAATTTTGCGTTTCACGTTGAATAACGTGCGCTAAGACGGATATTTGGCTTTAATATGTCAACGGAAAATGCTCATCACACTGAAAACCATTTATTAATTACTTTGTGTAATTTTTTATAATTTACCTGGACTTTTATGGTTTCTTATTAGGTGTTCCAGTCATCAGTGATTAAAGTCATTTATAGTCATTACTTCTGCTAAAAAAAATGTAATTAAACTAATATAGTCATTATTATTGCTAGTTTAACTTAAATATTGATTTTAATTCTCGGTTTTATTGTCCAAGTTGGGGCGTTAGGTATTTCTGCCAAACATACGGTATCTTCGGACTAGTCTGAAAATGGATGGCATTGCGAAACTCAACGCCGCTCTATTTCTGGCCCACAAGCAATTTTCTAAACCAGACGCTGTCCCACTGCGCCCAAGCCCTGTCCTAGTGTTTTATTAGAATTTAATGAATACAGGACCCAGACGTGTCCATCCGTCGCCGCGCCATGGAGCTGTCGTTCGCTCTGGTCAACGGCCAGAACATCCGCGCCATGATGAAGGAGCTGCTCTCCTTCCTGGAGCGCTCCGACGCGGAGTTCAAGGCGCACTGCTCCAGCGCGATGGTGCTCGCCGCGGAGAGGTACGCGCCCTCCAGCAAGTGGCATTTGGACACGCTGTTCCAGGTGCTTTTGAAGGTGAGTCTGTTTTCAAATATGCCATCTTTTATTCATCCATTATGCATTTGCTTCTGTTTTTATAAGGCTAAGTTCATTGAAATGTACGATATGTTCATATTTAATTGCTAAGAATGCTTTAAGTATTTTTTCGGTTCTATTAAAAATATACAGATTTTAATATTTACCTATTATATTTTAGACACTAATTTTACAGTACAAATGTGTTATTTAATAATTTAGCTTTACATTCACTTTCTTCAATGAATATAGTGTGTAATATATGCTTGAAGGCGGGCAACTACCTGCGCGACGACACGGTGTCGTCCACCATCCAGATCGTGTCGGCGGCGCCGGGAGAGCGCCAGGCCTACGCCGCCATGCGCCTCTGGACCTCGCTGGAGCGCTCCGCCCTCTCCGCTGACGCCACCGAGAAGCAGCCGCTCATACAGGCAAGCCCCACCCTACCTCGGCACAGCACATGCCATATGCCATTTATTTTGCCTAATAATATTTATTTTTTCATATATCTTCCATATACAGACAGCGATCAGTTACAGTGTTATTTTATTCTCCTCCACTAAATACGAATTGTTTCGATTTCGGGAGGAAAGTGTGGAACGGACTGTCTTGGCAATAGTTTGTCGCTCACTACTAGAGAAAATAAGTTTTTATGTTGCAGGTGGCTGCATGGACTATCGGAGAATACGGCGACATGTTGGTTTCAGAAGCCAGTAACGCTATATCAATGGTGGACGACGACGGTGTTGGTACGTTATTTATATGTAATACAAACATTTCACTATTGTGTAGGATTTGCATTCGACCTATGAACAAATAAATTATAAATATTAGAAAAATAATAATTATTAAGCTTATTATTAGCGTAAAAAAGTAATTGTTGTTATCTTTATTCTCTAGACCAAGGTCGAATAACCCGCGAACTGCTTCATAACATGAAGCGGCCCGCCAAGCGTTTATGTATATATTAGAGACTAGTGAAGAGCTCGCGGCTTTGGTATTTCGCCTGCCCGCGTTCCCACTTCATTCACACATTTTGCTTAAATTTATAATTTAAATGATTTTAACTTATTTATTTATGAACCGATTGCAATAAAATGAACAATAAATGTTAAGAGAAGGTTTATCACAATACAGTAGTCAAAACTGAACTGATAAATACACAAACAGAACAGAAAATTAAAAATAATTCTTTTGTGTTAACTCAAGTGATAAATGTCCACAATAATATATTTTTTCATATATCCTGTGTACAGACAGCGATCAGTATTGTCCCGCTAATATATTAAGTTTTATCAAATGTATGCAACTTTTTCCAACATACAATATATGATTTGTTTCTTCTTCTTTTCTTAATTTTTTTGTTTCACATTTCCATTTCGTTTTATTATGTTATGCTTATTATATGAATACAATTTTAAATACTATGAAGAATGTGATTTTTTCCAATAAAAATTTACCAAATTCAGGTAATTTAAAAAAGGTTACTTGCCTCTGTTCTAAATAAATCATATCGTTATTGACTTATTATCTGTGTATATCTAGTAAATTTTGTGTATTATATTGAGGTTCCTCACATTTAATGTCTCGATTTCTCGGAAAAGGCGGAGAATAAAGAAAAAATACATATTCCACTTTCAGACGATTTCACCCGTCCCTCGGAAGAGTATGTGATAGACATATATCAGAAGCTGCTCTGGTCTACGCAACTCTCTATCACCACCAAGGAGTATTTGCTGCTCTCCCTGGCTAAACTCTCCACTCGTTTCACCACACGACCTGGCCAAGAGTGAGTGGATTTTTTATATATAAAAATAATCATTAATCGCTGTTTTTGTTTATTAATAATATGTAATTATGTTTTAAATTTTATAAGTGTTGTGTGGAAATGTAATGTAGTTTTTATGTTTAAAAACTAGAATAACGCTGAATTTGTAAATTAATTGTTTGTTGGAATATCTTTTTAAACTGGATATATCTTATTTTTATTTATTTAGCTATCGTATATTAATGTAATTTTATTTTTTTTTTCAGTAAAATTCGTGTAATAATTGATACATTTGGCTCACATATCCACATTGAATTGCAACAAAGAGGCGTCGAGTTGTCGCAATTATACAAGTAAGTTTTGTCATGTGAAAATAATGTATAATAGTATCATTTCCTACATTTATCCAGTTAAAGAACATGATATTGATATATGTTTTTTTGATTCTAATTGACATTATAAAAAATATATATTCTTTTTGAGCTTTATTAAAAAAAATGTACATTTATAAGCTACTTTTTGTATTCTCAGTTAGTGAAATATACATTTATTTTAAGAAAATAAAATTATTTAACCGTAATATACAAAAATAAATGTACATTTTTTTTAAATCAGCCTCAAAAAGAATATATATTTTTATAAGTTATGTCTTAATTATTGTGAGCGTTGTCATAAAGCTAAATAATGCTGTACAAAGTTACATATACAATAAAAAAACAAATACATTCTCTTAGACATTACATTACTAATAGCGGGTATTTTAGTATTGTACTGGATTTGCTTTTGTGAAATTACCCACATTTAAACAATATACATATGTGTTTTGAAATTATAAAAATTTTGAGATGATTTTGTATTTTTAGGCAAATTATTATGAATTTGAGCTCCTTCGTAAGTAAATACATTGCTTTTCGTAATTGTTTCGTGTTTCCGGTAGATATAAATTATTGCCACTTCGAAATGGTCTATTTCCCTTTTGTATGCTTATTAAAAAAGATAATTCAGTTTGTAAATAAGTTGTACCCCGCAGACAGTACGCGCACCTGCGGCCCGCTCTGCTGGAGCGGATGCCGCCCATGGAGGCGGCGGCGCCCGAGCGCGACGACAGCGACGCCGAGGCCGACGCGCCCGCGCACGCGCACGCGCATGCGCCCCACGCGCAGCCGGAGCCGGTCATTACCGCTTCCTTTTCTCTTGGAAATGCTAACAACAAGTTGTAATAAGCGTAAAAGAATTTCGACGTAGCCGGATATAGAATGGCTTAGCGATCAGAGCGCTTGGACGGTTTCCAAGTGGCGCAGGTTCGAATCCCGCTGCGTTCAAATTTTTATACGTTGTCTAAAAAATATTTTAACTTTCTAAGTGTGTAAATAACACTTAAAAAATGCTAAAATAACCCCTTAAGATCAAATGATCTCTGAAATGAATACTGATTTGTCTTGAGACAAAAAAAAAATCTTTAAGACTTCCACATGAGATGGTCCAGATTTATAGACAGGGCGTATGATTTTTTATCTTTATTACCTACTAGTTGATGCCCGCAACTCTCTTCTATTATCTATTATGAATATGGTAGAACCTAGTGTCAAGATTGTAGTGTACAGATCTCAACTTTCCACCTTATTTTGAAACTCAACACTGAGCATTCTTTTGACATAGTGGTGTAATAATTTAAATATAATCATTATCACGAGTGGGGATCGAACTCGTAACCATCGCATTCATAATGTGCCGCAAGTTACTCGCCCCTACTCTTCTAGCAATTTGCAATAATTTCATTTTATATACATTTATATGAACTTTTAATTTACTAATACACGTTTTCTAATTTCAGGACGCCTTATTAGACCTAATCAATGGATCGGAGTTATTATCGAATGGCGATGTGGAGCACACACCACCCCCGCCTTCTAACAACAATTCTAATACTAATGTAAGTTTATATATATATATATTTTTTTTTAAACCTTTAAATTGCTTCAGAATGTCGATTCTCTAAGAAATATAACTCACAAAATGCACGTTTTATAATGCCTTAGAATAATAATTAGCATAAAAATATGCAAAATGATTAAATAAATATACAAGCTTTTTTTATTATTATTGTGTATATACTACACACTTATGGTATATATATTTGTTTTATTGTAAAATAAATGTTACATTTTTTCTGACTTTTTTAGTACTTTTAACTAGGTTTATAAGTCTTATAGAGAGTGTCTATGTGTTATACCCTAAGAGAGTTTAGGTTTTGTAATTAATTGCCCTTGCCCTAGTATAAATTTTAATTTGAAGCTATGGAAATGTTGAGCCCAGCGTGGCGCAGTGGCACATTGTATGACTGTAAATGAGATTCGTTTGATTCCCACTCGGGGGATATATATATATATAATATTTATCTGTTTTTTCTACTTGGTACTAGTTCCGGCCTAGCCATGGTCTGCCTTACTACTCAATCTTCTCCACTTTCCACTATCCTTGACATATATATGTTTATATATATGACAGATAACGCACAATCAAAACTGTTGGGTTCTTTTGTTTAAAAAAAAATAAGATTAAGGAGAGAACTAACAATTTCAATTGATTAACTTATTATATGACGAGTAATATTATCTATATAATTCATACGTGTAGCATAAATGTTGACCCTCTTATGAAAATTACGCGTACGGAGGAGTATGAAATTTGGCTTGCACTTTATAGTGAATATAGGTAAGGAGTGCAGAAACCCTATATTCTTTATAATAATGCAAAACAAATACATAAAAAAATAAATTCAACCATATGTTTGACATACAAGTTGCGAAGGCAACACGTGTTTAAATAAACAAGGTGGTCTTCGTAGTGTTTATTAATATAGCATATGTTAAAAAATTTAAATTAATACTATTCTTTGATATTTTCCAGGATATTCTAGATCTACTAAGCGGTCTAGACCTGAGCACGCCCACAATTCCCACGCCCACTACTGCGGTGAGCGTTGCCAATAACAACGTGACATCACCGTCTTTGCTGTTAGACGGACTGTTCGCATCACCGCCTGTTACGCAGCCGCAAGGTATTTGAAAATGTGACCATTCTAGTCCCAACTTGTTCCTTTGTAATGACACCCTCTTAACTGCCACGTAGTGCTTGCAATTCGCAGGGACAAAGTTGCCTCTTGCCTCATCCCAGCATACATTGACTCTCACGTTCGAAAACGGAGAGGATATTGTGCTTTGTGATTGATTTTATATATTATTTCTGTAAATATTTTCAATAAAAAATTAGTAGTTAGTAATGTGGTGGGATTTGAAACTGCGACCTATATGGCATGTACAATGTGTTTAATGTTGCAAATTAACTAGTTATGTTGGTTAAATGTTGTAAATATATATATAATTTAAAGTTTTTTTATATATAATAATTGTTTGTATATGAATTTTGAATGTTATTTTGGCCTAAAATTGTGGACCAAAAGTCATAAAAATTGGTAAATTTAATACAGATTAAACATATCTCTTAAATCTAAGGTTCTATGGACTGGGCCTCACTAATGACTTACCCTTTTTTATGTTTTATCTTTTATTTACATAACATTTTGTAATCTTGTTCCTTTTCCATGCAGAATCAACAGTAAAAGCACTGGAGCGTAATGGCGTGACGGTGGAGCTAGTGGCGGTGCGCGGCGGCGAGACCGCAACGCTCACGATGCGCGCGCGCTCGCACTCGCCGCTCACCGACTTCCTGTTCCAGGCGGCCGTGCCCAGGGTCTGTGACAATCCGTGGCGTTCGACCGGAATTTGAGATCAATTGACGCCCCTTGTATCACCAAAACTGGAAATGAAAATGATTTCAATATATTCACATCCTCCCCAACAGGGATCTTAGCAAAGTTTATTGTATGTTTTTTAGCATTTTAAAGTGTTATTTACACACTCGGGAAATTGAAAAACATATTTTAAAACAATGTATAAAAATTTGAACCCGCGTCTCTTAAAAACCTTCCATGCGCTCTGACTGCTAAGCCATTAGTTCATTTCATTCATTTATTGTATGTGTTAAACGCTGGCCCACGAGGGATGCTAATAATTTAAAACAAAAAAAAAACTAGCGAAAATCTAGACACTATATTCTACATTGAAATATAAGCAGACTTTGAAGTACCCACAAAATATATATAATATGTGATTACAGACGTTCCGGTTGGACATGATGTCGCCGTCGGGCACGGTGCTCACGCCACAGGGGGAGATCACACAGGTCCTCAAAATTACTAATCCATCCAAGGTAATTTAACTATATTCTATATAAAATACACTTATTATTTTAATAACGATTACGCCATTATTAATGTCAAAAACATTATTATAAGCTTTATTTCTCTGTAGATATTAATAATCTAGGAATGAATATCATTTTCATGTGATTTCTGTTACAAACAGTTTGTTTAAATTTAATATTTTACAAAACGAAAATTCTAATCTAGTAGTTGTTCAAACGTACCCCTAGATTGTACCTTCTCGCTTTTTCCCGCATAGCAGGTTAAGCAAAGAGAACCTTGTGTCAAGACACTCCGTTCTCCACTTTGCGCCGGAAATCGAGACATTACGTGATGAGTGGCGGAACACAACGCCTCGCTTTGTCTTGTTCACCAGAGCGGATAATTGAAAATAATTAAATTATGATAATTTAACAGAGTGTGAATCGAACTCACGACCTATCCCCATTACGGGCAGACGTTCTACTGCGCAACGATGGCCCCATAGAATAATTAATTAAGGTATTTTAAAATAACATTTTCAGACACCACTCCGCCTTAGAATAAGAGTGTCGTACAATATAGAGGGAAATCCAGTGTTGGAACAAGCAGAGGTCAACAACTTTCCACCAGACCTCTTCAACTGACGAGACCTTGGACCTGATCGCTGAACAGCCTGAAACAATATCTTGGTACATCTACATATATTTGTTTGTATTTATATAACGTTATATAATGTGAAAAAATCGTTATAGCATTTTTTGTTTTTGTATGAATTTGAAAATATAGAGCATGTCATACAAATTTTCATATAATAGAGATTTTACTATTTTAAAATATTGAAATGGTATATCAGTGTTTGTAATAAATCTAATAATGCTTTAAAACTATTTTACTTTAGAAATTTAAGTGGATGAAATTATGTAAATTATATTTTTTATTACTATTATTATATAAATAATACCAACATGTACATGACATTGTAGATGTTCTAAGATATATTCATATTTGTTCCACTAACAAAAACTTTTTTAGATAAGCATATTTAAATATCAACTAACAGCCTTATTTAAATATTAATTAGTACATAACTGGCATTAACTCAGTCCACAAATATTTGTATAATTTAATGTCAGTAAAAAGCTAAAATACCTCTGATCGCGTTTGTAATTCACATTATATTATATATATGTGTTATGGAAGGTATAAATATTTTTTTTATATATATATATGTATCTTTAAAATGTATAATTTTACAGTTTAATCAAAGGTTTTAAACTAGTGGGAAAAAATATGAATGATAGATTTGTAAGGCAATAAGAACTTTCAAGTGTTCAGCGAAATATGGTTTAATATAATAATAGAATAACTAAAACAACAGAATGGTTGTAAATTTACTAATAAAGGCAGCTTTTTTATTATTTTCGCGGAACTAAATTGATAAGTTAAATTTCAATCGGCTTTGAATTTGAATGTTGGCAACATTGAAATGTATTAAAAAATAACATTATTATTTTTCTTTATTATTAATAATATTTTATAAAATTAAAAAGAATACTTCAAATTCACGGTCAAATTACGTAAATAAAATTTTGGGAATCTATTAATATTGTTTCTCTTTTAATTCACATTTAAATTCAAAGCTATTTTAAAAGCACTGAGTTCCAATAGAGCGTGAATGTAGACTAGCGTCACTTCTAGAGATTATATTGAACATTCCACATTAGTTATGATTTATGAAGACTTTGTCTTGTATTGCTATGAGGGCCCAATCGCAAGAATAAAGCCCCCTATTCACCACTTACAAATTCTTGTTAAATTATTTGACATATGTATCTGTCAGTTAAATTATCAAGTAGTAAGTGAAATAGGTTCTAAATGTTTTTTTATTAAAAAACTGCTTTAAAATTTCTTCAATAGTTTGTTAAAAATATATTAATTTTGTTTTTAAAAGAAAAAAAGCTTATGCAAAAAGATAACTATTCTGTGTTTCAGTATTACGAAAATCTCATTGAAACCATTCTTAATATATTATGATGCTTATTAAATATGTTTTTCTTTTAATCTGTTTTATTAAAAGAGAAATAGAAATATTACTATTTTTTTCGTAAAATAAAAATGCTAAACTCATTTTAATGGAATGTTGTTTTGACATTTGATTTAATAGTAAATATATATGAAATCCCTGTGTCTTTCTGTACATATTTGTAACTGTAACATATATATATGTATAGTTAGGGAACGGATCGCGTCAAATGTACTTAATAAATTATTATAACTGAAGAGAAGATGATGGATTCTTTCAAAGGAAAATCTATGTTACAACAATTATTCGATTCGTTCAAATTATAACAAACAATTATTATATATATAGATAGTAAAGTTGAAGATCCATTGTCGTCTCGAGTTCATTATTACGTGTGATACATTAGATATATGTCAAATTGTTTGGAGTCGTAAAACATTGCGTTTTTGACATTATTTCTTTTATTTATTATGATGTGAATTTCAACTTATTTTAAACAGTTATTATTCATAATTATACTTTAATAAATATAATGCCAATATAAAGTTTAAATTTTAATTGCATTTTAAACATTATTTCTTTATTTAGTTATTTTATGGCTTCTGGTTTAGTTATATATGCTATATTACTGCTTTACTTTTTTTTTTATAATGTAAATATAACCAGCGTTTTGCATTTGTGGTTTTTATGTAATAAGCCTGACGCAGAATAGTGTTTTAAACGATATCTAACATAATTTTCATATTTCTTATTAAGTTATTAACCAGCGCATATAAATAAACTTGTGTTATTGTAAATTACAGCGGAGTTCACATGATTGTGACTGTTTAAGCGATGTTTACATTTTTACTATTTTATCGGCTAGTTCCTAAGTTTAAAGTGTATTATTTAAAGAATTCATTAGATTTCTATATTAAATTGCAAATTTTGTTTCAGTCCTGAAGGTCTATTTTGTTTGTATGAGGATATAATTAGATGTGTAACGTAGCCCGTTTCAATTATCATCATATTCATATAAAAAGAGCTTGGCAAGAGAGTATATCGCAATTTGGTGCTTGTTTTTTACCTTACCTGGATAGAAAGCCCTCCACGACGTGAGATGTTATGATTTATGTAACTAAACTAAAGCTATGAAAGATGTACATAATGATAATGATTTTATGTAAATTGGTTAATAAATATTTGAGAATGTTTATATAATCACATTATTGGTTTTCTTTTTTGTTTAAAGTGTTATTCACACACTTAGGAAATAAAAATTTTTAGGAAACCGTCCAAGCGCTCTGACCGCTTAGCCATGCGTTGATTAGCGCGGGTTTGAATCCCGCTGCATTAAAATTTTTATGTTTCCTAGAAATGTTTTATTTCTTTTCTTTCCTCTAAAACTTATTTTTTTAACATAACCTAATAGATACCCACTTTAAACTAATAGAAACAGGGAAAATGCCTTTTTCTGTTTTTTACACTTATTTTAAATAATTACGGTTCAAGTAGGAGAGGGTAGTTGCTTTGTCTGACCAGAACAGAAATTAAAATTGTTTAAATGTAATCTTTCCAAGTAGGAATCATACCCACAACCATCGCGTTTACATTCCGTCGCTGTCTCACTCCACTGCCACTTTGGTTTCATTCATCTAAATATAATAAATTTTGCAACACTATTTTGATTAATTTTATGCTGTCGAATGACAATTCAATATTTTCATATCATAAAGCAACAAGATTCTAATTTTTAGTTAAAATTGCAATTAATGGTTGTGGGTTCGATTCCTACTGGGGGGAATTATAATTTTAAACTATTTCCATTTCTCTTACACTATGAGAGAAAAACCGTGATACTGGAAAAAAAGAAAACATTTTAGCTTAAATATAAAAAAAAATCCTCAAAAAACAATAATCAGGGTTAAAAAATAAGAAACAACTATACAAGACATCAATTATTTATTTTAAACAAATAATACATAAGGAGTACATAAATAACTAAAGTTATATCTTCACTCAATCATAGGTGTAGGAGGAGCAGGTCGTCCACTCACACTGTTGAACAGCCTGTCCTTGATCATTTGTGCCATCAGTCCATGAATCACTTCTATAGTAGTTTTACACGCATCTTTAGTTGCTTTTCCCAGTTTATCCTCAGTGCGTTTTTCATTTGGATCATTGCCTACAACTATATAGCCGCTACGACCTGTGCAAGTGAAAATTTAAGTATGGTAAGATAATGAAATGTGTGAAGAAAAGATTTATGTTCCCATTTAATTTTTAAGCAAAATCTATATTAAATGATAGACTATAAAGAGATACATTTTCAACAAGCACACATATCAACCTATGTATTTATGTACATATATTAATACTATTCAAAACTTTTCTCAAAATCTACCTTTCAATCATATGTTGCGAATATGTACCTACTAACAGTGACCACATAAATATGCATAGCAGAGGATTGGATCATCGAATTTACTGTTTTGTTTAAACACAATATATTGCAATTTATACATAATATTATTTATGAAATAAGATATATTTTTTCAGCTTTACATATATATTGCTTATACAAAGCAGAATATCCTATTCACATACTATTCTCCAATTATGGTACATTTTAAATATATCCTACTGGGGGCGGAGTTTAACTCTGTTCTTTGAAGCAAATATAACAATATTCAATTGTATTAAGAATAAAACATAAATTACCTAAACAAACTTCACTTTGCTCCAATTTATCAGACAGATCAAATATCTGACCGGTTGTGTAATCTGCATTTGTTATCAAACTGGAGCTACTGAGAGTGTTAACCCAATATTTATTCCAGAGGGAGTCTAGCAACCTCCTGTCCAAAGAAGACTTAAAGTACGACACCTCAAGGGAATAATATTGCTTGCAGTGAACACCAAAATCTTCTATTTTATTAAGTGGAATTGTTTGATACTCTGATGGCTCTTCATTAGCTGGTTTGTAACCCTAAATAGAAAATGGTAAATATATTGAAATATAAATAGAACTTCAATGTTACTTTGAAGTTATTTATTAGATGTTTAGAATTAAATAATTTATTCATTCCCATTAATTAGAAGAAATTATATTAATATCAATGTATTTACAATGTAGATAATATTTCAACAAATGCTATCTAAGAGAGTAAAATATATTATAATAATAATTAATCCTGATAACATAATAACTAATCCTTGGTGGGATATATAAATTAAGAATTACAACATCTCAATTTAAAATATTTATAATAATTAATTATTATTGATATACAGTTTTTACAAATCCTACCTTGGGATATGTCCTAAAAGCTCCCAAACATACTTTTCCTGCTGAGATAGTTCTGACAGGGTCAATAACAATAGCTACAAATGGTTCCTGGAAGTTCTGATTCAGCATCTGTGTGGAGACATCAATACCTGAAAGCCAGCAGCCATAGCCAGGGTGACTGTGGTACCAACCAATTGCGTTTTCATGTCTGCCAACCTAAGAAATTACATTAAAAAACCTATTATTAATTGTCAAAACAATCAGAATCAATTTATACTCATTTACTTTCATTTAAGGTAAAATAAAATATTAAATAAATAATGGACACTAGATTTTTCCTTTAATATACTTATTTTGATAATCAACTGTAATAATATTGTCATTTGATTACCTGTTTAGCAGCTTCTATATAAGCAGTCATGTATTCGTAAGCTTGAGCCTGGGCATTTACTCTGGTTTCAGTACCTTCCACTGGCAATGCAAAAGAGTCCATTACAATCATTGTGTTTGCATCCACTTTACCTGTAACAGAAAACAAAACAAGCTAAAGTTTACAAATGTTATGTATGGCTATTAAATGAAAAATAAAATTCAATTTATTTTTCTTACCTAAAAGAAGCCCCATAACTTCTAAAGTACCTCCAGATCTAGCATGCATTACCATTTTCAATAAGGCTAGTGCCGATATTTTAATGTCTTTGAAAAAATGTGGGCTGTAATAAAAAAAAATAGTAAGTATCTATAGTGATTATTAGTAAAATAATGATTAAATTTAATAACTTACTCTTTCTCCCATGGTTTTGCAGCTAAAATGTCCTGTTGTTGTTTTTTGTCGTAACGATATATATCGTCCACACTCGATATTGCATCTATATTGTTGGCCATTACCCATGTTTTCTGTGCAATGGAAGACTGCGAATCCGCACTCGTAGATGCCATATTAAACGAAGAATGTGATATTTAAAAGGACTATGGCACACAAAATCAATAACACCCGCAAGAACAATTGTCCAAAAAATATTGGCAAGTTGTATTTGTCAAATGTCAACTATCATATGCATGTAGTATTCTCTGTGGTTTAATGTGACTACTATTATTGGGCTGAGTAGACCAAGTACTAGATAATCTATAACACAGATTATCTAGTACTTACAATTTAAAAACTTAAAACGCAAAATTTATGTTGAATATAATATAATTTAATAAAATTGAATTTTAACATAAAATAAATTTTTTGGAAATTCAATTTCCAACTTGAGAATCCTATGTAGAAAGTTTCAAGTTTCAAGTGACCATTAAAGTGACACTCTGTCTTAGTAATGTACTAGTAATTTATAATTTAAGTAAATAATCAACTTTCAGTTTGCAATTTTAGATCTTCAGTTACAGTTACACTTTCAGTTACAATGTGCATACCATAAATGTCAAATACATGACCTTGTTCAAGTGTTCCTTTTTCAAGTGTGAGAAAACATACTATGTCATCTTCAATGGCTATATTGATTTGCATCGCAGCGCGAACGTTATCCAAATCTGACTCATAGTTTTAGATTTGCACAAACAAATGTTTGCTGCAGCGCCCCCTGGTGAGCAGTCATCGTAACACATATTTAATAACATGCACCAAACAAACTCTATAGCACTGAATGTCGCATCAATATGGGACTTGTAGATTTGGTGATAAATGGCAACATTGGTTTGCACAAAGCACAAAGACACGCATTGGTCATTTTAAAACTGATAATTTAAAAAGAATAGGGTAAAATAAAAAAATAATTAATATTTTAACAAACAAAATGACCGTGTTTATGCTGAAAGTTCTAAAGCAGCTTCCCAATTAGTCAACAGAGCACAACGTGGGCATTTCCCGACTTCAATGATGGTTTGGTGGGGTGCTAGTGAGCTATATTGTTGTGAAAGATGTATGAAAACATCGGCACAAGTGTATCTAGATACCATTTTAGAGAAGGTAGTTAAACCGCTTAACAACACCATGTTCAATAACCAAGAATGCTACTTTCAGCAAGACTCGACGCTGGATCATAAATCGCCGGGACGCTCGATCAACCCAATCTATTTATTAAACTAACACAATGTTATAGTATAAATGTGTCTGTACAATAAAAAGAAATTATTTTTGTTTGTAACAATATTTATGGCGATCGGGGTACGTTACGCGTTCCGTTTCGTGGTCGCCAGTCGAGAACTTTACTCCCAAATCGGTTGTCGGTTCCCGAACCATGTGGCCTGCCCATTGCTGCTTCAACTTGCATATTTTAAGAGTTATATCGGTGACTTTAGGTTTCTTAATTTCATCGCGCAGAGAAACTCCGAGCATAGCCCTGTCCATAGCTCGTCGAGCGGTTTTATGGAGCTAACAGTAGGAGACCACGCCTCAGTGTCATAATCCATCACTGACAATACACACTGGTGGAAAACCTTGGTTTTCAGGGCCTGGGGTATTGTGGACATGAAAATAGACCGAAGTGTTGAGCTGAGGTTCTCAAGTGACTACGCCATTATGACAACAGCATCGGCAAAACGAAGCTTTGTTATGTACTCGCCATTTATCCTTTTTGCAATGAGATTTGTTCCGTGCAATATAAATACTTCAACACTCCGATAAACCTATATCCAATTTGTTATTGCTGTAGGGACTGCAGTACTGCCCAAGTCACGATAGAATCAAAAGCTTTCTCATAGCCCACAAATAACGCGGAAATATTCCTCAGTTTTCTGGATAATCTGCCGTAGCATATTTATGTGGTCCACGGTACTAAAATATTTTCGGAAACTGGCTTGCTTGCGAGGATGGAATTCATTAAACCTTCGGGTGAGACGGTTCGTAATGACCCTCAATAATAGCTTGTATACGTCGCTTAACAGCCAAATGGGTCTATAATTTTTTAATAAGGTATTTACCCCTGTTTTAAAGTAAAGCACCACCACGCTCCTGCTACGTTTTAAGCGTTATGCCCTCAGAGATGACAGAATTTAATAACTCCTGTAGGACTACAAGTACTAATTTATCAACCTCTCTCAGAAGTCTAATCGAAATTTTGTCCTCACCTGGTGCCTTGTTGTTTTAAAGCTGTTTGAGAGCCTTTTTAATCTCATACAAGTCAATGTCCGGGATGTCTTAGGTATAGTTTCGTACTAACTTTGCTCTGGTATACTGAGCTACGTTAGTAACTGGGTTGCGAGTCTATGTATATAGAGGTAAGCATCTACTATAAACTGAAACGCAAAGTTAAAATAAAAAAATAAATCTAAATTACGCCTGCATATTTTCAGGGGCAAAATATTTACAAGGTGACCATGCTAATATTTTAAGCCGGTAGGTAATTGTAGCTTGTACGGTATTGTATATTGATGATGACATAATTCAATAATGTAAAGCAATCTCATAATATTATTTTATATTATGAAAACACATAGCTTGTAAGTCTCACGAATCATGCTCATGTAATTTTTTTAAACTTATATTTTATGTGTTTATTTCAGGGCAATAAATAAACACTATTAATCACTAATTGCATACGTTATTCTGTTTCCCTTTTCCAAATTTTTAAATTTGTACTGAAAACTGAAACTATTATTTCCATATTTTAGTCCCTTTGTTTTATATAGAGATGCCGGCTTTCTGTTCTCTGCCGCAACATCTTTATATAACATAAGCAAATTAATATAAAAAAAAGTTCTACAATAATATTACATTATAGAGAATATTTAAGCTAAAAAGGTCATTGCACTAGAGTTTCATACATTCACTTCACCATTATTGTAATAGTTAGTACAATACTTCAAGTACCGTTTTGTTTTTCCCCAACAAATACCTGTCTAATTATTGCAACTTATCTTTTACAGTTTGCGTCATTTTATTAGCACTTTGTTTCTCTAACTATATTGTTGTTTCGCTCTAAAATACAATAAATGCGCTTATCGGACACGCCCACTCGACCAAGAGCGCCAATCGCATAACGGCACGTACTCTTTTTCGAGAAACGCATAACTCGCTTATTATATGACAAGACCTCGAGTATGTACGACGCAAGTGTTTATTGTGAACGGACGATAAATTGTTATACAAATAATTTTTAGCAAACGTGTTTATGAAGCGTAGCATGCGATTTATAAGTTGAAAGTGGCGCGGGTTCGCAGCATAGTCGTTTTGTGTCATCAGTTACAATGAGTGGACCGATTATTATCACTGTTCCCAACAATTACCTGACGGTGGAGGAGATGGAGTCAAAGGTCGTGGTCGACGTGGCTGCCACTCCGTCCAGGAAACGCAGGCTGGACCACTTGTCGTGGGAAGAGAAAATGCAGAGAAAGTAAGTCAACCAAAATGTACATTTTGCGAATGTTTTCAAGAGTTCTTTTATCGTTCTAGAAACGGCAAAGAGATTGCGTGTGCAATCAATAAATTTAGAAGACTCTTCTCTGGTTTTATAATAATTTATGCTTGTCGGCAAATTTGAATAACTAATACAGTAGTAGGTTATAATTTATAAAACAAGACCTAACATAGCTTTTACATATATATTGCATCATGCAGGAAGCTTAAAAATCGTGTAGCGGCGCAAACATCGCGGGACAGGAAGAAGGCTAAAATGGACGAAATGGAGAGCAGAATAAAGCGATGTATGGATATGAACGAGCGTTTGATTGGCGAAGTAGAAAATTTAAAGGCGATGAATGAACGTCTGCTCAGTGAGAACGCAGCGCTACGCAACGCGGCCACGGCGCGGGCCGTCGTGGGAGCCCCAAGACCAGCAGAGTCTTCTCCTCAGCAGAAGGTATGTCGTATATTTATAATATTTGTTTATAGCTATTATAGCTAAATTGAAATGTTTTAATTTTAATGCGTGACACATGTCTTAACAGATTAAAAAAACTATTTATTTTAAGTGAACTTTTAAATTTGGTGGAATATATATATATTAAATGAAACATATTTAGGAAAGTTCTGTTCTGTTTCAAGTGTCTGATTGTTCCATAATCTATGATTACAAGATTGTTATCAAATAAAATAGTGTCCCAAATATTATTATCAATACTACAGTACATAAAATGTAATAACAGATAAACTTATATATAGATAAGATAAGGATGGTAATAAATGCTATTATATGGTACAAATATGGAACAACAATCAAATTGTTTGTTACCATTTAAAGTAATTAAGCATTGTATTTCTACATTGATTTGTTTTTTTTTATTTAATGGCCTGATTTTGAAATGACAAACAAAAATAATCTGCCAGTATCATATATAGTAGAGAAAACACAAATGAGATGAAGCAGTAAATTTCGAGTGATTAAATATAAAAAGTTGATAGACAGAACTGTCTACCGGGTTCAAACCTAAAACAAATAAAAATATATATTAGTAATATGTACAAAAATTACTAATAAAATCGTCATTGAGAACAAACAAGCGATGAGATTGTCTCAACTATAACTTAATTTCTAATAAACATGTTTATTGTTACAATATGAGATTGAGATTTTAAAATGTTCATTGTATTTCCATAACACAAAGAAACTATTTCAAGTTTAATGATATGCAAATATAATTTATACTTATTTTCAAATTTAGACATGTCCTTGAAATATTAATAAATTAATGCCATATGGTAGTGTTTGCTTAGCTTTCTACCATACAACACTAAGCTTATGCAATAAACAATATTGCCATTTACTAAGTAAAATATGCATGCACACTATATACTGTTAATTTCAAATCCTGATCTAAATAGCATAATTAAATAAATGTTCGTTTGCCAGGAGGGGCCCCCATCGGCGACCAGCGCGGTGCGCACACTGATGGCGCTGTTGACCCTATCGCAGACCTGCTCGCCCACCTCGACTCCCCCGAGTACCTTGACAACCTTCACGAACTTGCAGATTCACTCCTCAAGGAAATTATTGGAAATAATACAGGAGAGGATGAACATGTTAGTATTTATTTATTTTAATGTAAAATATATGTAACAGGAAGTATATTGATGAATATTACATTCTTAACATAGCTTGGTGAGTCACGCAACTCCACGCCGCGCTTTCTCATGTAAATATAATCATTTCCCGAGTGGTAATGGAACCCACAATCAGTGATGATTACAGTCAGATGCTGCCTCACTGCACCACCGTGGCCATAGACGCCACGGAGGTGATATTTAATTTGATGACTAAAAGTTTAGTGACGAATCATTGGCTGATGCAACAAGTGTGTTTTCTTTTCACACAGCTTCAGTTAAATCAATTTTCTAAAAAAGTCGACCATGTTTCGATGAATATAATAAAAATTATATTACATTTAAATAAATTATTAACATATAACAAACATATTTACATAACTTCATGAATAAAATATTTCTTATTTGAAATGTTTGTATTGCGAACATTAATTTTATTGTTATTCAAAATACATCTGACATTGAATATTGTGTAAATACAGCTGTAAACATCTTGACTTGTTTCAGCCTTGAATGTACATAATATATATGTATGTTCTTAACATATGTTAATTTTATACATTGATTTGTGTTTATTTTTTATTTACATAGAATAAAGCAGGGTAGGGCTGTTAATGGAAGACAATTGTACCTCAAGTTGATACTCAATTTTTAGATATTATATGTTATGTGGTCATTAATCTTAATAAGAATAAGGAAAAAGTAATAATTATCGCACCTCTAGAATTGTAGTGACCTCATCGAAAATTCAATGCCTAGTCTAATTAAATTAAAGAATTAGCTATCTGTTAGTTATTATAATACTTTAAGATAACCACTTTATTAGTATGTAAGTTCTTGGCTTTTCTTGCCTGAAATAATCAGTTTAGTTTAAATAATCTGATAGAATAAATGTTTACATACCTATCATTCAGTGTATTAAAGTAATTTTATTGAAAATTTTCGATAAGCCACTTTAATACAAGGTTCAATAAATAGTATTTTAATTAATGTTTACAATTTTTGTCTAACAGGAAAACAGGCATAGTTCCGAAGAAAATCAAGGAGGAGAAGTGGTGGGGACCGCAGCAGAGCAACTGGAACCCAGTGAAAGTGGAGTCTTAAGTAGTATAAAGCATGACATCAAAAGGATATTAGCGCAGCATTCGTACGCACAATCCTACCCTGACCCTCAGCCTGTAAAGGAGGAAAGCAATGACAAAGGCGACATGTTCTATGCCAGCTATGAAGCAAACGACTGTGTCACTGTAGAAGTTCCATGCGAAGACCAAGGTGAAGTACCAACTGATATTGAAACTGAATTTAATATATTAATAGACAATAGCTCGGAGATAACCTTAGAATGTGATATGAAACTGCTTTCACCTATGTCATTGTCACCCAAGTCTATGGAAGAGAACTTGTTTGGAGTATCACCGTCCCATACAAACTTCAGTTCGGACCTCGGCTATGAATCATTATCTTCACCGCTCAGTGAACATGAATCTATGGATTTGTCAGATTTTTGGTGTGATTCCTCTCCTCGGAACTGTTTTGGGACTAGCAGCTAGAAGTCCCAGTACCATTTCCCCACCAAAGACTGACTAGTTTATAGATTTTATTTTATTTAAGTTTTAAATTAAATGACAAACTAGTTTGTAGTAAGTTGTTCTTCTCGTGCTTTCTTATGTAATTATTTCCTTGTAATGTTAGTGTAGGATTTGTGTATGTAGATGTGTAAACTAATAAATTATATTGTGTCACTTTATGTTTTATTTTGCTTCTTAATAATATTGAGGTTAATTGGTACTGGAATTTTATAACCGGCAATTTCGAGGCCATAGTAGCGCAGTGGGACTGCTTTGATTGTAATAGCGATTGGTTGTGGGTTCGATATAAACTTGGGGGAATTAATCTTTTCAAATAATTTTCATTGCTCCGCTCTGAGAAAGTAAAGAAATTCGGGTGGACAGTGAAGAACGGAATGTCATGAGATTAGATTCTCTTAAAAATAAAAATCGTATGTACTTAAAATTTATCATAAATGCGAAAGCATGTGAGGTAGTATGGATATTGGATGTTAGTTTCTGTTGCACACAAAAACTACTGAACGGATGAACGGATTTAAGTAAAGCTTTACAATATATAGTTTATTTATGTCAGAAAAATACAGTTTAACATTTATTGAGCTCTTGCAAATTTGTCTATGACAACTAAGAATAAAGTGAATCGGAATAATTCTTATATGTTTTAAGGCTAACCTGCTGAGCCTTTTGCGATTAAAATTGATATAGTGAGCTATTTTGTTAGTTTGAAGCTTGGGGCTTATCTATTTTAGACATACCACAAATTCTAAACTACAATTTTTTTTATAGAGACTTCTTGAAATACTATTCTGCTTTAAATACTATTGGCGCATATTTGTTTGTGCGTTGATTTTGCACTTATAACTTTGCAATTCAATTCAAGGACCATTCAAGGAACCCATAAGGACGACTTTATATTTTAATCCTTATATTGTTTTACTCCATTTTTTTAAATAAAATTGATTAAACTAGTAACATTGAATTAAATGAAAACGATTTATAATAACATAGTTCATACAATATTCAAGTAATAAAGCATGAGTCCATAACGTACCGTACTAGGTATTAAGTAATTGTAGTATCGAAACGAGCCGATAAGGAATAATTGATGGCCTTTATCGATCCGTGCAGTAATTTCTAGCTAGATTTTATATAGCTTGTGTCGCTAACGAGAACGATAATGTGTGACCTTACGTACATATATTTAATTTAATAAGTGTATTTCCCAAGTTGTGCATAACTTGTTTAAAATATATATTTTAATTTTAACCAGCAGATACACCATTTTGTTATTTATTGGACGCAGTAGTTGTTACATTAAATATTACACTTAAATACAGACATACAAAGGTTTTAACAGTTAAATGCGTAACATTTTAAGGTCTAGCCACATCTAGCACATTTGGACTACGACCGGTAGAAATAGCCCAGTGTAAAGACACTTCATTCTGCACTCTCTGCTCGAATCCAGATATTGTGTGTTGAGTCTTAACTGCGTGTTGTCTTTCCAAAACAGTTCCTCCGAGTTTGAATCGAATTCGAACCCACCACCATCGCGTTTACACCTCAAGATCACGATGGCATGATTTGTAGTTATTATTATAAATTTATCATCGAAATAGTTTGCGTGTTTCGACTAGACTCTAGGAGTCTAGCAATATCTCTTATACCTTCGCTTCAAGTATGTCTTACCAATAACGTATTATAACTTTAAGCTCACTTTTTTTTTGTAGTTGTTGTAAGTAAGCTTAAATTTAATATCAACTATTTATATTACTTTTAGACTGCACAATGCCTGCACTTCTCGGTAAAACTTAACAAGTCGGTAACCTGGAAGAGATCGCTATTAGTGTTAATACTGCCTTTTTGCATATATTGTTATCTTAAAGGTCTCTTCAAATTATATTAAATATCTAAATTGTTATACATTTTACATAATCATACAAAATAAATGCTTATATTTTATATCTGTGAATAACCTTTAGATGAGATAAAAGTTAAACATTACGTCAATTTCCTGTGTAAGATAAGTGTGAGAATAGCACTTTATAAAATGTTAAAAACCATTATGTAAGTACATAAGTAGTAGTAGTACTGTGGTGTGGTGTTGTCGCTAGGGCACTTAGTTTTCCACTTTTCAAGGTTTACAACGTAATTATTGGTTAGTGATGAGAAATTTTTCTAATTTAATAAAAGTAATAATAATCTTTTTAGCAATGACCGTAATAATACATTGTTACATCTACAGATAATTATTTTTTAATTGAGTCTTTCGTGGCGCAGTGGGACAGAGTCTTGATTGATACGGAGCGTGTCAACACTAGGCTCCCCTCTAATAGAAAAAAAAATGTAACGCATAATATTAAGCTTCAAATATTTACGATATACGTGATTTATGTGGATGCCACAGTCACCGTTCTAGGGAACCTCTATTACGGCATACAGCACTAACCCAAATTTACCAATAGGTAACAAAGTACTATTAGCTGTCTAAAAAGTAATTTAGAGCAAATTTTTACATTGTGTACATGAAACTTAACGCTCTTAACGCTTTTGATAAAAAATCAATACCTAGATGCCAATGCGTATTTAAGCTACATACGTCTCAGTGTCTAAGGGTAAGAATGTGTTGAAATAACCGCTTTTTACTAAATGCATATGCATACACGGTACATATAGTAAAATATTTTTTTGTCTGTCTGTTTGTTCCGGCTAATCTCTGGCACAGTTGGACCTAATTTAACGGGACTTGCTCTGGCTGATGGCTGACGTAATAAAAGGTAGCTTAGGCTACTTTTATTTTGGAATTCCATGTAGACGTAGTCGCGGGTATAGCTGGTTTTTATCTTCTCAAGATTGAAGAGCTGGTTTTGATGTTCTCAAGATTTTTTATAAAACTTCACCCCTTGTCTATATATCAACCAATCATTGTAAGAAAATCTTGCAACGCTATTTTGACATCCTTATCGCCGCCCGATTTGCCTGAAACTGAACGCACAAGCAAGCCAGATGTCCTTGCCAGGACGATAGCAAGATAATTATTTCTAGGAAGTAAATACTATACACTATTTATAATTAAATTTTATTATTTATATATTCTTATAATCTAGATGATACAACACAATTGTGACAAAAGACAAAAACTGTGACTAACATTGTAAGATATAATAATATAATACATAATTTTAGTTTTTTCTTCTCAATAATAAGTTTAAGTTTATTTTATTTATCATTCCTTTTTAGATTTGAACTATATATATACATATAACCATTGCGTTAATTCAGCGACGTGCCAACGATAACCAGTTATGAAGCTAAACCATGATGTGTTTATTTTAAGGCCGGCGATATCTGGTGTTACACGGAGTCGTGGGCGGCGGTAATCACTTACCATCAGGTTACCCGAACGCCTTGTCTATAGAATAAAAAAGGTTCATGCTTTTTACATTTTTCATTTCAACTCCACAGCGTCTAGCTGTATATACGCGATGTTTATGGGGTCGGTTCCCAATCAGGGAAATGATTATTTTAATTATCTGCTCTGGTGGCATAACAAAGCGTGGCGTTGAGTTCCGCCACTCAACGCGCCATGTCTTGGGTTAGGATTAGTAGTCAGAGAGAGACTACTCTGCTATGCGGGAAAAAGCATGATGCAATAGTTAAAATACGTTTTATAGTACATAGTGGAATACAATAAGTTAAGACTTGAACTTTTTCTTTCAATAATGATTAGCGATATTATTTTATATTTATTTTATTAAGGCAGGGTAAAAACTTTTATTTTCTGTAACGTTTAAATTTATAATTCAAACATTGAAATGTGATAAAATAAAAGAATTAAAAAAAAACCTAAACGAAGTACTTTTCTAAAAATTTTAAAGAGAAATAGCACGAGTATTCTAACAATAAAAGACAGGAATCATCAAAAAACATTAAATATATTTGTTAAAATATTACAGATTCAATGAAAACGCGTCTAACGATACGAGCTAACCAGTAGTTTAACTCGTGGTTAATTTCACCCACTGACATGTGTTAATTAATTATTGAACGGCAGACATTTTTAAAATTAAACAAAAATTTTTCGTTTTTATGCTATTTATATATTCTTTAGGCAAGAAACGTTATGTTTCTAAAAATAATAATGAACAGCAAACTAAATTGATAATTTTTATTTATAGAAATAGATCTGTCAATTTGGACGTTTTTGTCTAATTTTATATATATTGTTGCAGATATACTATTAGTGTTCTGTTTAATAAAATGTATTCTTTATTTTTAATATTTCCAATAATAATATATACAAGACAAGCGTGCTTATTAAAAATATAATATTTCTGTTAGCATTAATGTCAAATAATAAATTGTATACAAATATTGCATATATTTTGTAGATTGATAAAAATCACTGTAAATAATAATGAAATTATACTAATAGAAAATAAGAAGAGCAAAAATTAACCCAGGTCTGTTCAGATTGAATTGATTCAAGAACAAGTCTGTATCGTAAAATATTTACAATAAAAAATATATCTTAATTTTTTATTTCGCATCGCGTGAACCTGTTTGGCTTTTGGTGAATTACAACATATTTTGAAAAATAACAGTATAGAAATCATATTGTAATACAACTGTACAGTACTCCTAATGGCGTAAGGAGGGCCTCGCTTATAAATATATTTGTCAGCGTTAATTCAAATGTTCATAAACAAAGCCATTATAAATACACGATAATCACACTATTTAATATTTGGAGGAACTAAGAAGAATGTTTAAATTCATATTATTATTTTTACCACCAATGCTAATGCCATTTTTTTATAAAACGCCCATACACGCTTAGTATTATTACGCACAATATGTACATAACCTTTCAATATAAGCTATTCACTTTCAATTTGAGAACAATCTCCTATATTGGCCGAGGTGTGTATTTGCCGCTTTATATTATTGCTGTAATTTATCAAATATGAAATATATTGTTTCTGATATTGTTCTTGTTACTGAACAATATCAGAAACTAATATCAGGAATTTAACAAAAACATATTCTTCCTATTTTTTATAAAGCTCCTTATTCGCGCTTCCTTCACTCGCGTTTTCTACACTATTCACTTGGTTAAAAATGGGCACCAATTCCTTTATTCACGTTCACTAATAAATATTCCTGTTTTTTACGTATCTACTTGTTTTTTATTTTGTGTCCTAGGAATGTGTCCCCTATATGTATAAACCCATATAAATTACCATTCTATACTTGCGGCATTTTTAAGGAACATATACCGCGCGAAAAAAGAGCTTTGATGGTATTTAAATTACAGCAACATGCCATAACATAATTTTATATTAAAAAAAACAATTTATGGTACTATTAATTTGCATTTTATAAATTTTTGGAATATAAATGATAAATTCTTGAAACGCACGTCTAAGACATATTTGCCGAAATCACATTTTTATCAACATTTTACTTATTTTTCCTATTAATTTCAGTATAATTATAAAGTAGTACCATAACTCACGAACACCTTTTATTTCATCACATGTTAATAACTAATCTACCGAAGATATTCTTACAAACTATTTGAGACCTTATAAATAAATGTAATGATCTCATATCTCGTATTTATTTTTTTCTATTTTTCTTACAATATAGACGTTATACATTAAACAATGTCTAATATATAAAAGATATATTAAATATTTAGCGTGAGCATTTTAGACCGGTTGTATATAATTTTTAAACTGTGGCAGTAGATTTTTGTAAACAATTTTAGAATTTCTTTTTTAATATGTTTAAGAATTTTAATACTTAGGAATCTAAAAAGATATTTTAATACTAGTTATAAAGTTTCATTTCCAAAGAATAAGTAATTAATAAAAGTATATTGTGCCATATATAAAATTGAACATAAATAAAAAGTATTCGATTATATTAATTATAGCATGTTCATGCCATGTACACGAGTTTATCAATTATTTATCATCTACAGACAAACAACGAAAACTACCGACAGATAATATTTATTACAGAGCGCCATCTTGTATTTAAAAACTATAAATTCCAAAAAAACAAACTAATGAAAACTACAACTTATTAACATACAATAAAATAAAATATTACTTAATTGATATTAAAGCAAGAGTTTACAGATAATAAATAAAAAATAACGGTTATTTAGCGCCAACTGTCACTGAGACAGATACATTTTTTTTCAGATCAGCGCCATCTGTCAAATTTATCCGAAGAGTTTATCAAAGCACGCATGACAGTAAGGCTTGTCGTTTTGTTCTTTAAACGTTCCTTTGTTAAGTTGTCGAAGGCAGAACGCGCAGACGAAGTGTTCTGGGTGGAATTTTCTGAACATGGCGGTGATGCATCTGCCTGCTATGGGTTTGTGGCATCCGGCGCAGAGAGAGCCGCGCTTGCCGTGGTAATGGGTCTCACAGTACGGCTGGCCTTCGTGCTCGAAGAATGATCCACCGTGGAAAGGCTCACGGCACTCCTAAAATGTAAATTGTTTATAAAATTAGCAAAATGGTTTAATTTGTAATCAATCTTATTTTTAATAATATGACATGAGTTGTATATTATATTAATTTCCGCCAAAAAGAAGGGTTATAAGTTTGACGTGAATTGTTATCTGTGTGCCTATCTGTGGCGTCGTAGCTCCTTAACGATACCTAATTTTGAGTTGAAGATGTAGCATTAAAAAGTCTGAGACTTGCTCAATTTCTCAATAGCTTATATTATATAAAAAAGGGCGTTAAGGTTTATAGAAATAATCTCAATCAAAAAGTTTAAAAGGCCATATGGTAAACTTGTAATATTACCATTTGAGTAGATGTTTGTACCTACAGAAAACATCGTCGTTATTAGAGAATGGTCCGTAAGATTTATTGTAATATGATATACATTTTTATCAGTTTAATGTGTTGTCTGTTTTCGTTTATATAAACGTCACAAATAGATGTAATTTAAAACTAATGTTTTATATTTGGATCATAACATAATTACGTATTTAATGTGTTTTGTTGGTGTCTATGTAAAAAAACACGTCATTGTGAAATGGCTTCGTTTGATTTACTTTCTTAACACGCCATTGGTTCTACTCCACTAGACGCGTTTAGTTAACAACAGATGTTAATAACCATCTATTTTTGAGCATTTCACTTTAGAATCTATTGAAATATCAGAAGAGCTTTAAAATGAGAAGAAACTAATTAGCATTCCATGATTTCACCGTGCCCATCGCGTTGCAGAAAGAGGAGCTCGCACTGGCACTTGCCACCCAAGTGAAGACTTAAGGGCCCTTTTAAAATGCAATAACGATCGCCTATTAATATTTTATTTTTAGCGTAATATCTTAGAACGCAAAACATACAGTTTAGACATTTCATCCTATCGCACAAAAATTATGTTTACGTAATTTTTTTTTAAATTTAAATTATAAAATTTAATAGTAATTTCTCAATCATTAGGTCATAAACTTTAATTTAACATTACTTCAGTAAATATATATATATTTACAATATTTTTTTACGTTACCATTTCAAAGCGATTTTTATTTTTAAATAACATATTGTATAACTCATATTAATTAGGAGACAAATTATAAATACACAATAAAATATAAGTTGATATTTAAAAATCGATATTCATCGGATATTCGTGTGGTGTGCATGACAACAGTGCAATCGATTGCATTGCATTGAACCGAATTAAAAATAGACACACCGTGTGTCCCATAAACAAACCGCCTGTTCCACATTAGCCGGAGTGGCGCGTGACGTTACTAGCTTATTTATACCACGCCGGGAAACCCTACACTAGCACTTGACCCCGATATCGATTTTTGGCGATTTTTGAAAACGGCCTTCACGTAATGCGTTGATAAAAGTTCATTGCCGCGCGTACGCATGCGACCTTGAGGGCCGATGCAGTCGTCGGTCTCATTCATATTTATATTGTTATTGTTTGTTTTTTTTAAATTTTATTTTTTCTTTTAATATATTTTTGTTCTCTTTATTATAAAACTTAACATTACAATATTATCAATAAAAAAATATATAACATAATTTTTAATTCCTTATCGAATTAGCTAAGACTAGATAGTTTTAATTGAATAGCATCTGTGTTTTGTGTCATGTTTTCATTCGTTTGTACATCACGTCGCTGGCATAGCTGAAAAAGAAACAGGGGGAGGGCATCCGTTTTAGGGGGGGGGGGGGCGCATTTGGGCATTTCATGTTTACTCCTCCTCATCAACGCCGGCGCATTTTGGGCATACCGGTTTTCCTTCCATTGCGTAGAATGTTTTACCTTTTACGGCACTTTGGCAATCCTGTGAGACCAAAATACTTATTTAATTACCCATGTTCCAAAGCTCTTTGTTTCATCATATGAAATTACCGATACCTATAATTGACCTGGCGTAAGGGACTAGATAACACTAGTAAAATCCACCTGATGATGTGTGTCTCGAGCTGCTAGAGCTATGTAAAGAGATACTGACCTTGCACACGAAGCAGTCTGGGTGCCACTGGGTGTTTAGTGCGGAAATGTAATTCTCCATGATGGGTTTATTGCATCCGCCGCACTTGGGCGCGAACATATCGAAGTAGTCAGCGCGGCAGTATGGCTTCCCATCCCTTTCATGAAACCCTTCCTCCCCAAACTGTTGGCCACATTGCGCGCAGAAGAAGTGCTCGGTGTGCCAAGTCTTCTCGAGAGCTGTTACGCATTTCTGTAAAATAATATTATTAGAAATTACTACTACATGAAGATTTTTTATTTTTCGATGATATCTCGTCAACACTAACATCGAGAATGGGTCCATTGCAGTAGGCACATCTCGGGGAGAACAGGTTATGGTAGTCCGGTTCGCAGTAGGGCCTTCCATCACGTTCGAAGAAGTTCCTCGTTCCAAGTTCTTGGTTGCAGTGGGCGCATGTGAAGTGCTCAGGATGCCATGTGCGGCCCAGCGCTGTAATGACCTGCAGCAGATAGTATTATTTGTATTATTCCACGCAATGGTTTTTTGTCTTCAATCATCGTTAGTATATCCACCTGTCCAACGATAGGTTTTTCACACGCGTTGCAGCATCCCTTCTGGGGTGTTTGGACTCCTTGGCGGCTCATGTCTGCTCGAAGGGATCCTAGCATATGTTCCAGAGAGGCGGATTCGGGTTGCCGCGGGTTGCTGCGGTACTGTTCCTGCCAGGCGCGCTTCTCCCTGTACACGTGGGTTCCGCTCTCCGGTTGGACCGCTGCTGCTCCGGTTACCTAACCAACAGATAGAAATTGATCAATTTCTTTATCGCTTCAAGTGCAAGCGATGAAGAAACTCATGAAAATCTGACTCTTATTTGAAGCTTAATTCAAAAATGTTTGGTTTTGGCAACGTACAAGGTAACCGATCGGACGGAGCGGGCTGGAGTGAATGCGGAGTGAAATCTGTGTCTATGTACTCTAATATTATAAGCTCGCGGCCCCACTACGCCTGTGATGTAACACCGGGACTATCTTTAGCTGCGAGCTTTGCAGCGGGTGCGAGCGAGACGGACGCGGCGCTGGAGTGACCACCGTTCGCAAGGCTGGAAATAGCCGTGGACCAAGAAAGGCGAGTAGTAAATATTATAATAATCGGAAAAGTGTAGTGCAGTGTGCCGAGGTGGCCATGATAGCTGCCGCCCTATATTGGACCTTACTCAGATGACTCATATCTGACTGTTAAAGAAAACTATACCGCTACAAATCAACTTTGTATCTTTTCTCAATAATTAATGAATGAAATTTGGGTTAGGGTATAGAGCGTAATTTACAATATTTTAGTCGACTGCGCTCGTGATACCAGGTCAAGTGTCGTTCTGGCAGCTGGCACTGTCCTCAAAACTCAAGATTTTCTAATAATTGCACGCAACATTATTAAACTTGGCGTACGATATATACACCGAAATATAAACAATAATCAAAAATTTCAGAAAGAGAAGTTTATTTATTTTGTTTCAAAGTATATGTTACTAAAGTAACATACATATACTTTTTTATTAGTAGCATTACAGAATAAAAGAAAAAATATACAAGGATTGATTTAAATTATACAATATAACATCTATGAGGTGAAGATCGACGAGCAGAAAAATTATACGTTTGCCATTGATATATGTTTACAAATAATATATAATTTATTCTATATTATCTTTATCTATACGTTTTGAAATGTTATAAATAATATAGTTTAGCTGATGCACATATAATTTTTTTAAACTACTTTCCACTTTCTTCTTCTTTCTGTCCACTTGCCAGTATCCAATTACGTATACATTTTTTCTTGCTCTCGCTTAACCCATATTTTGGTGGATAGACACCCTTATGAATGATAGTCCTTGTGAAATAATGTTGCAGCTGAACTTTGTCTAACATGATCGGAGTAATAAGGACATACATAAGAAGGACTATAATGGCACAGTGAGACCGTGTCTGTCTGTACACGCCATGGTCGTGGGCTACTACACACACAGGGGATAGATTATATTTCAATTATTTTTTAGTGTTTTGTAGTGTCTATTTATTGCAATATTATATTTATTCATATTATATAAGATGGTAATAAATTTAAAAAAGTATACAATTTGCTAAATTAAAACGCGGAATTAATACCACTCGAGACTCATCAGAATGAAGTCTCAAAGTTGAAAAAAAATAAAAACATCTGTTTAGTCCTGCTATTTGAGGAGAAAAGTGTAAAAAATTAAAAAAATGTAATATATGTTGTATATGTGCCAGTATAAAATACTAATTTATATTAGGTAACTACCAAGTAATGCTTCCCACTCACCTTAAAATCTGACAGAGACGCCATAAGCTCATCCAATTCCTTCGTAGCAGTAGACGCATGCTTCACAGTAGTGACTGTTTGAACTGGTGGCGGTGGAGGCTGAGCTGGTTCTACCACCGTCTCTTGTACGGTGACTGTCACTTGCTTCGTGCCGGGGCGAGGTAAAGTACCCGGTGAGGGTGGTGGTACCGGCGATACGGAAGCCCGACTGGGAATGTAAAAAACATAAGAATTTCTAAGTGCGATACAAGGAATGTTATGTTCTTCAAATTGAAAAAACTAAAAGTAATAATCTAGTTTATTATATTAATCTAGTTTAATTTAAGACTTAAACTACATTTCATAGGCTAGGTCTGATCGATTAAAATAGTGTTAGCTAATTTTTTCTTGCATAAGCACGGTTTTATTTTCATTTTTATAAGATTTGCATAAAACGTCAGTGTATAAGTAAAATAATTTTATCTAAGGTAATCTAAAGGAAGGCATTGTTTAATAATTTTACGTTAAATTACAATGTTAAGTTACATTTTAGGTCATTTCATAACAAGTGAATAGTCATTTCATTAAGAAAATTTATATATATATATATATATATATTTATTATAAATTCATCAATACAAATAAGAATGAGAAAAGAATGTCATTAACAAAACTAGCGACCAGCTCGCAGCTTCGTCTACGTAAACTACACGACTAAACCGTTTCATTTTTTCGCCCGCCCGAGTTCTTACTTTAATTACAAACTTTGCTTAAATTTATAATTTAAATGTTACTGGATGTAACTTTTTTATTTATGAATCGAAGAAAATGAAATAAACACTAAATGTTAAGTCAAAACTGCATTTAAATCGGTTAAGCCGTTTCCGAGATTAGCGTTTACAAACAGACAGGCAAACTGAAAATAATTGTTTCGGGTATTATGTTTTGGTATATTGGTTTTATTTTCATATATCTATAATATATTTATTTCTTTGTGTTATAGGCGCAATGTAAGTTTGTAAAGGTTTATAAGAACCCTAATTTAATTGTGTAATAAAACACGATGATCGCACAAAATTGACAATGTAAACAGTTTCTTTTTTTAATATTGTTTTTTATAAATTTCCAATTTGTTGGTATAACAATTAAATATATATTCACTTATAAAAGTTAAAATTTCTAGCTTATATATGCATAGCCAAGTTTTAGGACCGCGACTAAATAATTTGGCATAACACCGCGACGACGCATTGGACAGGCAGACACTCCCAGTTGTGATTTATTCCCCTACAAATAATATCGGTAATATCACGTCTCTCAATAATAGACAATTCGTAAATTAACAAAAACAAATTTGTTTTAATAGCGTGTACCTATAATAAATCTTTTGGAAACTTTGGACCAGGTGTATGAGGTATTAATGTACCAATTATGTAGACATTACAGACATGCGCAGGATTATATGGTGCCAAGATCGGATTATTACTACGTGAATAACAATTAAATATTATACGAGTGTAGATGTAATTATATATGAGCCGGATCAAACAGACAGACAGACAAAAATTGTAAAAAAAAAATATTTTTGTGTATACACCTTATACACATACGCATATGCATTTAGTAAAAAGGGATTATTTTATTATTACGAACAGACACACCAATTTTATTAATTTGTATAGATTAGATTTTTATATTTTGCTTCCTATCTGGTTAATCATTATTGGTTAGAATTTTTTTACACCTTCATGTTAATTTAGATTTACTCAAATAAAATAAAATACTACTACTATTAGCTACACTATTTTACCATATTGAAATACATTAAATCAATATGGCATCAAAAAAATTGTTAACATGTTTTACTTAAGCATTATTAAGTGTTCTCCATACAACGTGACATTGGCGAAGTGATTTGTGTTCGAAGTGCCATAATTAGAGAACTGAACTGAACTGAACATTATGAACCCGCAACCCCTCTCTCTCTTTCTAATTGTTTAATATGTAATTGTATAACAAAAATCATTATGAGGTAAACGGAAGTAATCAATCAAGTGTGATTCATTCATTTTCACTTTTAAATGTTATTGGGTAATATGGCATGTCAATACTCTGACACGTATTGTAAGCGAATTATTTTTAGGAATCTTTATTCTTAAAAATAATTAAGTATTCTTACACAAAATTACATTTTGTAAATACGCTCTTTAGCGTATTTACAAAATGTAATTTTGTGTAAGAATACTTAGGTGATATGCTTTGGGTACTTATTTATCAAATCTTTTATGTTATGTATAATGCATATTCTACATACTAAATCCTTTCTCAGGCAGTTCTGTGTTTATGAAACATATTATTTTGGTAATGTCAGTGGTAGTCGAGTTATTAAAATCAGAAATTATCCATTGTCAGTTCATCAAGATATAAAAAAAGCCATGGTGGCCGGCACTGGAATAACGTCTGACCGTAAACACGATTGGTTGTGGGTTCAATTCCCACTCGGGGTGATGATTATATTTAAATAATATTCATTTATCCGCTCTCCGGTACCTAAGACAAAGCGCGGTGTTGAATACCGCCACTCAACACGCAATATCTTGTTTTCGGACGGATAGTTAAGAACGGTACGGAAGGAGGATCGTAGTGCCATGACACTAGGTTCTCTCTGGCTACCCTTACTATGCATTAAAAAGTGTGAGGCTGTAAAAAGCTGTTTTGTAACTTAATGAGTTACACACCACCACGGATTTATTTCATCCGCGCCGTTTTTGCTCTGATTTCTTTGCCGTTAAAAGTTTGTTGAGTAATAATGTAATAATCAGGGTTTAACGAGTGTTATCTCTTAAGTATGTAAGAAGGATCATATCCGATGGATAAATTCAAGAAGGTTAAGTTCGCAGGCGGGCTCTGGCTAAGCGCTAAAATTAATGGAAGAAGAATAAGACCGATAATACCAACAATGAGAAAAAGTCAATGAACTTTGAATACGCGCAGATTTAGAATGGCAACAGCAAGCAATTTTATTAGTTATCGACTTCAGCTCTAGCAGGCGGAAATCGTAAATCAATGTCCGTGCCAAATAATATTCGAGGCCCTTTATTTATAAAACGGAAAAAAGCATCAATATTCAAAATAACACTGTTTTAATCGTATTAATCTTATATATTTCGGCATTCGAAAAACATTTTAGGAAACCCGACAACAAGCTTACCAAGATATAGCTCCTGCAACTACAGATTATTTATTATTTACATGAAAATGTGTAAATACAAATAAGCATTCTCTTTGATGTTATACAAAATACCTTGTATTTGTAAGAATTAGTGGTTTCGTTATCGAGCTAAAAATGTGTTTCGTCGAAATAAACTGTCATCAATAACATGTCATTATCGATTTTAACGATTCTTAGATGCTTTTGTAAACAATTCTTTTATTTCTGAGATTTAAATTTATAAAATAATGCTATAAACTTAAATCTCATAAACATAGATTTACTACTGTATAACTTTGGTACATATTTTGTAACAAAAACCCTACAAATGATTTCGACGATTCTCCGACGCTAAAATGTTTGTCGATAAAACAAACATTTTGAAAAAGACATATTTAGAAAACGTATAAAAATTTGAACGTAGCTGGATGTAGAACGCATGGCTTAGCGGTCAGAGCGCTTGAACGGTTTTTAAGAGGCGCTGGTTCAAATCCCGCTGCGTTAAAAATTTTATACGTTTTCTAAATATGTATTTTTTCATTTCCTTAGTGTGCGAATAACACTTTAAAAAATGTTAAAAAATAACTTAGAATTTACATAATGAAATAATATAAACATAAAAATATGAAACCTCAAAGCTATATTATTATAAGAACAAAGTAAACATGACATAAAAATATCAAATAAAAAAATGGTGTACATTACAATATAATAAAATTATTTGTGGCCCATCACTAATCATATTACTATAGGCATAAGACCTTCAATATTATCCTAGTTCTTGAAAACGAGTGACCATCGTCTGGCGATTGTTACATTACGCGTGACGTACTTCTCTATTTGTGGACTTGATACGAAAATATCTTTCCACACGGCTCTGAGCACGCGCCAAAACCCCCGTTGACTATATTGTTGAACAATTAAAAAGTTAGTTGCGGGTTCATAGTGTTTATGTTAAACATATTAACAATCTGTAATATTTCATATCGGTTTAATATATTTCAATATGGGAAGATTGTGTAGCTAGTATTTTATTTGAGTCAATCTCTAATAAAATGAAGGGGATTTTTTTTCAGTATTTTAAGGGTTTGCCTAAACTTAAGAAAACTAAGGGCTGCTCTTGATAATCGCTCCTTTGTTTAACCATATCGGGGAAAAATTTAAATATTAAATATATAGAAATTAATAAAATTGGAGTCTCTGTTTGTAATATTAAAATAACCACTTTTTACTATATGCATATGTGTATAAGGTATATATATATATATATATATATATTTTTACAACTTTTGTCTGTCTGTCTGTTTGATCTGACTAATCTTCGGAAGGGCTGGATTTATTTTGACAGGCAGATAGCTGATGTAATAAGTAACTTAGTCTACTTTTATTTTAGAATTCCACGGGGACGAAGTTGCAGGCACATCTTGTAATACATAAAATTGCCTCAATTTGAATTCGAATCCAAAACGTTAGTAACTATTTCTGTTATACCTTTGAAGAATAATTTAAAAATATGTATTTTAAATAACAATGAAGGCCTAAATTTATGTGAAAATAGTGTATATAATATAGTTAAGTGGTAATTTACCACTAATATAAAAAATAAGGGGCATTTGCGACTTTGTCCTTGATGTGAGTTGGCCAACGAATCATTTTGAAATCTTTGGAAACCCAGGGAGTATTTTGTTTTATTATAAATAGCTAGCATACAAATATTTACTTAACAAAACTCACAGATTTAGTGAGTAACGCCACTCCTCACAATCAGGCAATGTTAATGTCACACCTTGCTTGACAAGTTGGAAGCAAAGTTGCACACTTTGCTATACCGACATCATTTACCTTATAAAAATTTAAATTACTTACTATTAATTATATATATTATTAATTATATATATTTTTTTTTTTTTTTTTTTTTTTTTTTTTTTTTTTTTTTTTTTTTTTTTTTTTTTTTTTTTTTTTTTTTTTTTTTTTTTTTTTTTTTTTTTTTTTTTTTTTCTCACAATCAGGCAATGTTAATGTCACACCTTGCTTGACAAGTTGGAAGCAAAGTTGCACACTTTGCTATACCGACATCATTTACCTTATAAAAATTTAAATTACTTACTATTAATTATATATATTATTAATTATATATATATTATAAATTTTACTATAAATTATACATAAATATGTGCACTTAGACGAAAATATTAGGTATATCATTACAATTTACTATTTTCAAATATACTCAAAGGTTAATAAAGATAATATATTAATTAATAAAAAATAAAATAAAAATTAAATAATATATTAGTTAATTAAAAAAATATATATTAAAAAATAACATTAAATTGTAACTTTTTTTTAATATCTCTTTTTGTTTTTTTCTATTTCCTTTAGTACGAAATATTTCTTAATATAACCTTTTTATGTAAACTCGTTTTCTTCCTCTCATAGCTTTATCATAGCACTCGCCAACTTCAGAGTGAAAAAGATCCTTTATGTAGCTCCCTTAAAGCTCTGAGTGATAAATCTGAGATTACACAAAAACAAATACAGGAGCACATACTGGCAACAGCTGATTTGATTGATTTGTGCAACTACAATTAGAAAGATTCGAATCTTTAACTAATAAACATGAGACACCGGTGACACATTCGCAAACTAAGAAGCTCTGAGGTCTGGGGTGTCTCAAATACACAAAACAATCTATTACTTAATAATTCCTCCAATATCTTAATAAATAGTCAAAGAGACTATTCTCACACACTTGTGTAGACTGTCAGTCACACAAACAATTTTTATGTCGTTTCTGACTATTAAGAAAAGGCTTTGAGTACCTGCTTAGTAACCATATAAGTAGTGTATGTAATATATGTTCGCTTTGAGCCAGTTACCAACATAACGCAAAAAAAATATTATCTATGCTTTTGAATCAGAATATTACAGTTGTAGTATTGCATGTAGACAGTCTGTCTTTTAAAAAACAAGATTACATAAAAAGTATGATAAAATTACTTGATTTAAATAAGAAAACTAATTGTAAATTTGTAATTTGTTTATTTCTATAATCGTATTCTGTCACAAACAAACAAAATAGAAACATATTTAATTTAAATATGATAGCGAAATGTATATATTTAAGAAATATAATTTTAATTTTAGAAAATAAAATATGTACAACGTGGGACATAATAACTAGTACATCTGGGAGCTCTAAAGTTTGTAATAAACCGGTAGAATTAAAAATAGATAATAAGTTAATAAGTAAAGATCTAGAAATGGTAAATATTTTAGAAATTTACTTTAGAGAAATACCGGCTAAAGTTACTTCCTCGATGATAACTGCAGCTAGGTCACTATGGCGTTCAATGAGATAACTTGCGTGATCTCATTGCTTCGTCCCTTACTAAAAGGTTCAGCACGTTGCTATAAAAAATTTAAAGTCGTCCGGTTGCTATCTACAGATGTGTTACAAGAATCGTTTTTAGGAAAGGCCCTATTTTTAATGTGTATAAACGATTTTCCATTTTATGCTAGGAGTTTATGTGATATTGTATTATTAGCTGATGATACTTCTTTAATTTTTAAAGGAGATCGTAACAAAGATAATTATGACGAGGTGTACTATCGCCAATACTTTACTGGTTTACTATTAAATAGAATTTACTATGCCCAATGTGAAGAGACAAAAGCTTAACTTAAGTCTTAATAATGAAATTAACAATTTTAGTGACTCCGTTATATTTTTTAAGAATTACTCTGGATTCGAAACTTCGAAACAATGGGTCACCAACCTGTCTTCCCTTGCCAGTAGACTGAGTAGACCGACTTGATAATTTTAGTTACTTTCATTTCATCTTATCCTATAAAATACTGTTCTGGGGCAATGCTGCAACAATACTTGTAATTCAAAAAAGGGCAGTGCAGAACAGAGGAGGGCCATTTACAGCATGGGAATTTGGGATCCTCTGCGAGAAGTTTTTAATAAAACGGGTACCCTTATGGTTGCATCACAATATATATATATATATATATATATATATATATATATATATATATATATATATATATATATATAAGATGTTGTGTTTGTCCACAAAAAGATACACGATTATATAAAAAACAGTGATAGACATGGTATAAATACAAAAAGTAAAAGTAAGCTGATTACTCCTTGTTTTGGCCTTCAAAGATTGAATAAATCATTAATGTCACAAGATATACAGTATGTATAATAAAATTTCACAAATAATTTCAGACATGCCACTTGAACAATTTATAATCAAGATTAAAAACATATATTATTGAAGAAAGTATATTCTGTCCAGGCATACTACTCTGATGTTAATGTTTGGAATTAAATGCTGTCGATGCTCACTCGGGAGGCTACTTATTGTAAAACTATATTTGAAAAGAGCAACTGAGCAACTCGCTAGCTATTCCCAGCAGAACTGGCAACCAAGTCCGTGGTAGCTGCCGCTAGGACTGACAACACTGATGACTTTATGTTAATTGACGATTCGAAAGTGCTTGTAATAGCCTTTTTGAATAAAGAATATTTTGATTACACATTTTTTATTACAGCACAAAAGGTTATAATATATATTTTTTAATATACTAATGATATATACATTTACAAAAGAAACTAAAAGGATAATGAACGCGCTTTCAATTATTGTCATGTTACTCTGGTCGCCATGACAAGAAAATCAAGTTCATGGTTTAAAAAATTGGTAAAATGGCATTATAATTGGATTCAGACACGTGTAAAAATTTTCAATCAAATCAGACGGCAAGAAGCTAATAGAAGCAACCTAAAACAACGTTAATTAACCGTTAAATAATAAAAATAAATAATTTTATTTAGAACGATTTTTGGTACATTTGTGGTGTTCATCGTGGCGCTTTGGGACAACGTGGTACTGTAAAAGCGATTGCTTGTGGGTTAGACACTACTTAACTTAATTGTATTGTATGAAGATTTATTGTTAATTTACATTACGTATATTTAATATTTATTACTTTACTTGATTCTATATATTTTATATGTCTTTTCTGGCAACAACAAGACAAGGTTGGGAGGGAACGACAGCATTACGTAAAAATAATATTCGTTCAAAAACATTGGCATCCGTTGTCTGTTTGCTCTCAAAATATTTATTGAACTATTAAACGTAGTTACGTCGCGTCCACGCGTGTAATGTTTAACGGGACCGCTAATTACTCGTAATTAGTGCAGTCCTTATATACAAAATACAAAAATTAAGTATACATACAATAAGTAATCGTAACAATAACATTTAAATATATATTCTCTTACGTTTTTAACTATTTTAAGTTAATTTAAAAAGCATTTTTAGAAAACGTATAAAAATTCTGTAAACTACAAAAATAAGTTGTAATAAGCGTATAAGAATTTCCACGTAGCTGACTTTTATGACATTATTATAAATAATGATAAAGAAAGTCTTGTCAAACTGAAAAAGCGTAAAACTACAAAAACCTCTTACTCTGTGTATTGGGTGTTCTAGTATGTTTCGTCACAAAACTCAATGAAAATAAAGTATTTGATAGCTTGTACAAAATTAATTCTAAACTCACCCATTGGGAAGATCGGTGCTCAACTGATCGAGAAGTGAATCCACTGTCGGCCTGGTGGAAGCTGGACTTGTTGCCCCATTCGTCCGCGTATATCCATCTTTGACAAGAAATATCCTTATAAACATTTGATACTTCATCTTTTAAACATTAAAATATAGTTTATATCAATATATATTTTATACGAGTTATCGATTAGTGACCTACATTTTACTTTGAACACGTTTGTATTGTTATAAAGTAAAGCAGCTGTTCACTTTGATCTAAGGAAGGACGTTTTAAATTAGCACGACATTATGTTTCTTTAGTAGGTAATTGTGTCCATCAGGCAGGTTACCGGTTCTACGTCGTCAGCTTTAACTAAATTATACTTGTAATGTACAAATTGATGATTACTATATACTTTACCTACTATAAATGTGGTAGCAATATTATCTTTTATTTTGAGCAGATAATAAAACAACAGTTTTTTTATCTTCATGCTTCGTCAGCAGGTTACACATGAAGAATATAGCGACAGAACACTCCGTTCTCCACTTTCTGCCCGATTTCTACATGTTATGTGTTGAGTGGCAGAACCTAATGCCGCGCTTTGTCTCACCAATGCAAGGAAATGGAATTAGTTAAAATATAATCATTTCCTCGAGTGGGAATCGAACCCACAACCGTCGCGTTTACAAACAAACGTTGTTCCACTGCGCAACGGTAGCCTCATATACATATTTCTTTAAAAATAAATGTTGTAGCAAACTATATAGTTTCACTATTAATCGTAGATAAGCTGTATTTTATTTAGACTTAGCTTCGTTTTTAGCAGATTTAACGTCACTTAATGAAAAAACCAATGTCTCAGAGTTAAAAATGTTAAAGAACTGATTTTACATGGTACTCTACATTATATTTGTCTACGATATATAATACTAAAACGTCTATTATTATGAAAACTATGTTTCATATTTATGAAATTATAAATGTAACCGCAATATAGCTCCAGTAAGAACATATTAACAAGCGTGTCATATAGGCAATTTAGCGGTGATGTCAGTACGTCCTGATGGCTAATAAAGACTCGCGATAAAAATAGATATGGCTTATAAAAACTGCAGTCTATATCTCATTGATGTATGGATTCTGCGTCACTACTATAAAATACTGATCTCCATACTAATGTGAAAGTAGCACTGTCTATTTGTGACGTCATCACGTCCAAATCACTAAACCGATCTTATATAGAGATACTTAGGATATTGGGATGAACATAGGATCACTTTATCGTCCCATTTTTTCTTAGCTTTTCCAAGTTCCATTGTTGTACGAAAAGGCTGACGAAAATATGAAATAAATAAAGTTCAGCGAATTGATAGTTGGTTATAATTACGTATATATATGTGCGTAAATTTATTTATATAATATTTGAGTAAAAGTAAGTAAATCAATCAAACGACAAAATAAAGAAGATATCAGTGTATAATTTTGGACGGAAAATTAATAAGTGCCAGAATTTCATTGGTATATTCTTATTGCTTTCTATTAATATCCTTACTTGTAATTCCTAGCATCACACATGAAAGAGATTCATTTTTATAGCAAAATGGGAAAAAGGACACATATTGTTATTGCGTGTTGCGTGGCGGAACCCAACGCCGCGCTATATCTTACCAGAACGGGGTAATCGAAATAGTTTACTCATAATATACTCCCTAGTCGCAGCCATCGGGTTTACAGTTACGGAAATTTTAAATACTAAATGTAAAAAAGTAATTTATTAAAAAGAACATGGATTAAAGGTAAGAAAGGGTTTAAATATGCATAAGTATTAAAACTACGAGGACATTGAAAATATGTATATTATATATATTGATAATGCAAGTCAGTTTTACCAAGAAAATAAAAAAAAGTAGTCGCACATCTCTTATTTTTACGGGGAAAGGAGAGTATTAAGTCACTACGTTTTCCACACACATTATAAATGGAAATATTTGCCCAATAGAGTCTAAGACCGTCACGTAGAGTCTGCCAATTTACAGCTGCGCCATAAGGGCTTCTATGTTATAATAAGTTTAAAAAATATATATAGATTTTTATTACGAAAAAAATACGAGTTTAAAATTTTAATAAAGCATCTGTAGGCTGATTTATTTTACAAGTTTCATGATAGTCTTTTCACCATTCTAATATCTAATTCGTGCCAAAAGTACTAGTTAAGCTATTTATTGTGTCTAAAATACAAGATTTGTGGACTGATAAATGGCTTTTTTTCAACTATTAATAAATATATATTTTTATAGTCTCATGTACATTTTTAGACGTTTATGTCATTAAATGCAAATCTTTCTGAGTTCTCATAAACGATTATATGGCAAAACCTTTTATATTCTTTTGGTTCACTCATATAAAATATTAAGTACAATTAACTATGCATCGTGAGGCAAAGGGACAGGTTCAAATTACAAACGCGATTGGTTTAGATTCGATTTCTACTCGTAGTAATGATTTCCTTGCCTCTGATAAAATAAAGCACAGCGTCGAGTTCAATGTCTGATGATGAGAATTAAATGTCTTAAAGTGTGTGGGTAAGTTCTCTCTAACTACCCTACTATACGGGAAAAGTGCAAGTGAAGCTGCAGAACACAAGAATTATATATACAAGTAAAAATAAGTGAATATCATAAAAAATTAAAGAGCTATATAAACACTTCAAACTTTAAAACATCTATTATTCTAAAATCTAAACAATCTGTGCTCTATTTTTAAATCTTCCGTTTTAAAAAAAAACCGAAGTGACGTAGGCACTACCAGTTTGTTGAAAGATGTGTTAAAATAAAAAAAAGCTTCAAACTACATTCATAACGTGACACGTGTCATAATATTAAATATATTTTAAAGACAATGTACTGATGGGAATTGCGCCACATGTACCGTCTTTGAATTAACAATTAGATGCCTACTTGACTTTTCTTCCATGAATAATAGAAAACTAAATAATCATAATATAACTACCTAAAAAATTCAAGACCATTTGCAAGAAATATCGACTATCGATGAATTATACGAATGAAGGAGTGTGAAATTTGGGACAGTTAGAGTTTAAACTGCGAAGAAGTGGAAAAAGCTAATATTTTTTACAATTATGCATTGGAAATACATTCTCCAGCTTCATACTTTTTTCCGCATAGCAAGGCATAGTCAGAGAGTACATACCTACCTATCTAGTATCAAGACACTCCATCCACTTTCCGCCTGAATTACAAGACATTGCGTGTTGGGTGACGGAACTCAACCCCGCGTTTTGTTGTTGTATCAGAGCGAAGAAATAAAAATAATTTAAATATAATCATGCCTCCAAGTGGGGATGGAACCCAGAACCAGGCGCGATTGCGGTTAAACGCTGTCACACTGCGCCACGATGTCCTATTAATTGATTAAATATTACACACACTACTGTGAGTTAGACTGTCAGTTTTGTACAAAGTGACATACACGTTGCTAAGGACAAGCAACTCAGAACTTCCTCGCTTTTTCGTCGGTTAAAAGGTCTGAATAAAACAAAGTCCACTTAGCTGATGTTTTGTAGCCTGTATATTAACATTTATATGCTACTAAACGTCATGGATCACCGGCCGTTGCCAATTTATGCTAAAAGGCACATTTCACAAAGAAGTAAAAGGTCGAAAGTGGTTATTACATAAAACTTTGAATGTTTACAAAAGGGCGAATATAATATATTTTATGCGGTCTCAAAATTTATTGATAGCCTAATAAAAGTGGACAATTCAAAAACATGAGAAGAGAAGATACTCAGCATTCCATGGATTCACCATGCCATCGCGTTGCAGAGAGCGGAGCTTGAATCAATGCCGGGGGCCTTGTGACCCGAATGTGGGTTTAAGGAGCTCCTTTAAAATTAAAGCTCGCCTCCACTGTCAGCTCTACTCTTTACCTAACTACCTAAATTTGAAAAGATCCTACTAATGACGCCAACGAAGTACGTTCTAGAAATTAACTGATGATAGTTCTAGACAGGCCGAAACCTTTTAAAAGTGTACAGAGACATTTCACTGTTAAATCCCCTCACGCCTATTTCGACTGCATAGCAATAATGATGAAATAAAGAAATTAACAATAAAAGTCATACGTAAATATCAGTTTCTTTTTTTGTTTAATTATAGCCGTTTTAAAGTAATATGTTATAACTCAAAAGCTTGACTAGATAGTTCCGTTTGTAACTATTTTAGCGCACAGTTTGGTTTGGTAAGGAAGCGACGACCTTGTCAGCGACGAGCTTGACATTTGCTAACGATGTCAAAGAAAATATAAATTAAAGTAACTTAAGCTTTGCATTTAAATATGTATTCATTATATTATAATTACTTTCAATTTTCGGTGTAAATAGTATTACGTAACGCAATCTAGATTCGCCTATTTATAATAAAAATTATAATAATAAAAATGTAAATGATCGCTGTCTGTACTTGAAAGATATACGAATAATAATATATTATTAGGGGCATTTATCAATATAATAGAACCCAAAGCAATGATTTTTAATTTTTTTTTCTGTTTGTGCACGCTAATCTCAGAAAACTGCTTAATCGAATTAAACCAGAGGGCGCTGCAGTAAACATATATCTGTTGTAAAACCAAAACTACTATTCCGATTTGAAAGCCATCCCGCATATACCAATAATTAAAAGCCAAAATTAAAATTTTTGAAAAATCCTACGACGGTTAAAATGTTATAGAAAAAAGGGTGAAATAATTAAAAAAATGCGGCCGAATTTTATTTGTGCTAAGTCTTTAAATATTTCATAGTCTAAGCTATTTTTCTTGCTTAATCTGTACTGTGTACGTATCCGTTGTATGGGAAACGCACAGCTAGTATGGGAAAATAAATTTGTTTTTTTCTCTTCTCTTTTAACTATTCTCCGTGCAATTTCATTATGTTTCGTTATCGTTTCTGGCCTTTTATACCTTCTTTGGATTCTATAAATATTTTGAAACTAAAATTCATTTTCATTCATTACATTTTTATATACTTATAGATAGATAATTTTTACGTTTTTTTAATAATATTTGATTAGATGTGGCTTTAGATCACTATTCAACTGTCATTCGATAAAATATACCTATCGAATATCGACTGAGCGTAACGTCAAATGGGATTACGACCTGAATAATTCTATATTGCTTTTATATACTTAATGGAGCAGGTATGACGTTATAATTACGTTATTTTGTTACCGTCTTACTATCAGCTATTAGAGTAATTTAGATTATTGATAGACAGCCACGAGACATATCATTGAGAGCTCACATAATGTAACATACATGGATATTTTGAATCAGACATAAAATATGAAGAGAATTTTTTTTATTTTTTACAAAATCCTGTTATAGAATACATTTGAGAAATATATATACAATAAGTCACGTTGGCATATTGTAAAAATTTTTATTCGAACGAAGCATTTTCTTGCAGAAAAATATATTAGATACCTGATCTCCACTCTTCGATCAGATTAAAGGCAAATCCATATTAGGCAACGTTATCCAAAATCCCTGTTTATCTTACCAAAATCTGAACCCAAAAATATTTTCAAAAATAGATCGAACCCACATTAACAGCATGTATAAAAGTCACTTGGTCTTGGTCATATGACCATCGTGGCGCAGTGAAGTTCATATACATATGTATATAGATATGAAAATATAAATTATCATACAGTCAATCAATCAATAAAATATATAAAACTTCCGTTACTGACTGACTGACCGGAGCAACGCACAGCTTTAGGGAGTGTTAGGGGATATTTAGATTATATTTTCTGAAATTCCAACGGGAACAGGGAAAATCGGGATTTTACGTATTATAGTCGAAGACAAACGAAGTTGTGGTCTACCATTTTTGTAATTTACAAACTAATATAGAACTTAAAATAAACTTACCGGTTCTTTCGTTATACGTCGATGTTTTCTCAGCATAATTTCCATATCTCGCATTGCTAAGGTCATCCAAAAGAGTATCTAATTCTGATAAATTTCCCCGGCCTGTGGTCCTCCCGTAGCCAGGGGACTGATTCGTATAGCCAGGAGACTGAGCGGTGTAGCTGGAAGACTGGCTGATGTAGGCAGGGGAGTGACCGTAGCTGGTGAATTTCGACGGTGTTATTTTTTCATGTGCCGTTGTAGTGTTTTGGTATGTAGGCTGTAGGCAAAAGTTGTAATTAAAATTTCTTAAAAAATATCTATAGAATATACTAAGGATATCGATTTTCTATTTAAATCATAACTTTGTATGTCATATTTATAATATATTACTGAAGTTAATACTTTTGTCAATATAACTCTAAAAAAAAGTCAATAATATAACTCTGCATAGTACGTATTTCACTGGTACAAGTATTATTATACAAAATGCCAATGGTTTCACCATCCAGAATGTAATATTAAAAAAAATGCATCACGCTTTTTCCCGGAAAGCAGGGTAGACACTAAGCTATCCTAGTCTCAAGAAACGCCTAGCTCCACTTTCAGTTGGAATCAAACTCATAAAAATGTCGTTTAAGCTGTCCCACTGCAGCGCGACGACCCCTAATATTTAAAAAAGACCAATAAAAACGAAGCACTTATGAATATTTTTTTTCCCATGTTCTGAGTAAAGGTATGAAAAGATAATATAATAGTTCTTTAAAAAATATATAATTATTTTGAAAATTTTAATATAAAAAAAAAACAGTGACAGTGAGAGCCTGCCCTATAAAGTAGTATCAATTATTATTGATTGTAAGCAAATTTTTTATTTACGAGTCACTCATTTCACAAGGATGTGTGTGACTGAATATTGTGTGTTGAGATTCAAATGCCATTAGGTATATATTTAACATTATTGTAATCTGGGGCGTTTAGTGCTTATTTTATGTGTGAAGTAAAAAAAACGTATCTTTTTGACATAAGTATGTAAAAGACATATTTAAAAAACGTATAAAAAATTTTGAACGCAGCAGGATTTGAACCAGCGCCTCTTGAAAACGGGACTCTTTTTCAATTTCCTAAGTGTGCGATTAACACTTTAAAAAATGTTAAAAAATAAAAAAAAAAGTTAATATATTTAAATAAATTTTAGTGTTGCTAAAATAGTCTTTAATAGATTATTACAGGTAAATATTATTAGATTATGAAAGTAAGATATTCTTGTCAATTACGAGTAAAGCGACATCTAGCTTGAAACGGTGCATCTATCGTTGGCTGAACTTCAAGTCGATCACTAAGTATATCCCAGTGTAAAGATGAGTCTAGCTAATACTATTTGGTCGCACTAGGTGGTATTTCTTAAATAATAATAGATGGTAAGACCAGCTATATACAATACTAGCGACCCGCTCGCGGTTTCGTCTGCGTATACTATATGACTTAACTATTTAGTTTCAGTTCTTAGGTAAATCACAAACTTTGCTTAAATTTATAATTTAAATGGTTGTAACTTGTTTGTTTCTGAACCAATTAAAATGAAATAAACACTAAACGTTAAAGAAAGTTTACTATAAAACAATAGTTAAAATCGTTCAAGCCATTTCTGAGATTAGCGTGCACAAACAAAAAGATAATATTTTTTTAATATATCTTCCATGTTCCAACAGCGATAAGTTTTTTAATTTTTATTATATGTATAGACTATAAATGTGATAAAATCTCTCTGTCTTTTTCTGATGTCATTACGGCAAAATTGCTGAACCGATTGTGATTAAATTTTATATAGAGATACTTGATATACATATTTGTAATAACATTTAAAATTTAGATAAACGTTTATTTTCGAACGAGAACGAGAGAACTCCGAAGAGTAAGCTTTAAGTTGGAAAAGGTATGTCTATCGATAAACAATCTATGCATTTTAATACTTAGAATTTAGTATCAGTGACTGTATCGCTTTGGAATTCTCCGAAGCTCCGTCCAAGGGAGATTTTATTTAAGGGTTATTTTTAAAGAACACAAATTTAATCGACGCCGACCTAATAAAAAAAAATGCTTTATGCTTCTCTTAGCTAAATCTAGAGTGGTATTTTGCTACATTAATAAAAAATCTTTCTTCTTTTTGTCAAAAATTTATATAAAACAAATTATTAGTATACGACTTACATATGTTATTGAACTTTATATTATTGGATCTCTATTTTCTTATTTCCAAAATATCAGTGTTTTGTTTAACATATTATATAGAAGCATATACACTTTTTTTCACTCTTTTTCTCGCATAGCAGGGTAGTCACAGAGCACCTTGTGTCAAAGCACTCCGTTTACCAATTTCCGCCCGAATCCGAGACATTGCTTATCAAGTGGCTGACCTAATCGCTAAACGATATATCTATGAGTTTAAGGTTTCATTTTAGTTACGGCGACTTTATGACCTTTGCCTAGTTTGTTTTAAACACCTTTGTTAGTGTTTCATTTCTATTTCTAACTTATAATTTAGCTTGTTTTCCACTATCGAGTAGGTTTAGATGTACATTTTTATACTTATTAATTTATGAATCCAGCATACAGTTTTCAGGGATCTTTTTATAAAATTATACGTATGTATTTATAAAATTGTAATTGTATTCAATTTATATATAAACACTTTTTTGTGAAAAAAGATTTATTATTGTATTGAATAAACATCACATTTTTACTATATTAGGTTATCATGCATTATCGAATTCGAAGTGAAAATAACTCAATTTGCATGTTCATATAAGGATAATGAAAATTACTTTAAAATAAAAAAAAAATACTTTATTGTATGTTATTGAATCTGTAATCTGTAACTTAATTATTGTTTATATAACAATAATTAAGTTACAGATATTAACTTAATTATTGTTTATTGTTATATAAACAATAATTAAGTTACAGATTAGGGCAGCGACACCGCGTCTCTTGGAAACCGTCCAAAAAACACGGGTTCGAATCCCGCTGCGCTCAAAATTTTTATACGTTTTCTAAAAATATGTTTTTAAATATCCTAAGTGTGTGATTAACACTTTAAAAAAAATGTTACTGTTACGAAGTACAGACATACAACGGAGTTGTAAGGATTATTAGAAACTTGGAGAAGTACAACATCATAAGCTAAATTAGTTAAATATTATCTATATATACGTATATATATAATAATGATATAGATATACATATATTTATTTTTATGTCTTTTTATATATATATATATATCTATCTTTATATATATATATGTAGATATTATGTTAATGAATGCTGACAACTTATGAAAGGCCTCTTAGATAAATTAAACGCCACGTTGACTAATATCAATATGTAATTTGTGATAATAACTTCGAAGCAAACACAGTTTGTTATGAAACATTTATTATCTTGTAAATGACGTGGCCAAAGTTTTAACTTGCTTTTAACCTACAGTTCAAGATGTCCAACAAAATTGTTACATAAAAGAAGCACTATCTCAGATGTATTTTCCAATATTAAGTTGCGAAATAAAAGAATAAAACGAGTCATTTGGAGTCTCGCAGAGTTACCAATTCAGTTATTCTTATGTCTTTTAATTATGGCGCTTCGAACGTGCCTGTAGAACACAAGTCACTTCGCCAATGTCACGTATAAGTTTGAACACAACGCGATTCGAACCCGCGCCTCTTGTGAACCATCCAAGCGCTCTAACTACTAAGGCATGCGTTCTTCATCTGGCTACGTCGAAATTCTTATACAATTCATTACAATTTATTTCAAGTGTGCGAAGAACACTTTAAAAATGTATACATGACGGAGATAAAATAAAAATAAAGGTGTTTTATCTAATGACTATCTTTCAGAAGTAATGTAAATTTTTTTTTCAATTACATACATAGCAATGGAGATTATGGTTCAGACTTATCCGCAGTACATACATATATATTTTAAAATATGAACGTACCCCATAAATTACATATAAAAACAAATAAACTTCATACTTATTTTCCTTTCCATTTGGTCTCTCTAAGCAATAAAACTGAGAACAACTATCTTTATAATATATTAAGTACACCGTTATTGTACTTACTGAAGCAGGTTTTGCATAATCCGAGCCAATATTTCTTGAGCCATTAATTGAACCGTATCCAGTTGAAGTTGGGGAGCTTAGACTGCCTCCAGGCGAGCTCAGCCGACCCGGTGAGCTTCCACGCCCTAGTGGAGAAGCAGTTCTACCGGGGGAGTGTGTTCTAGCACCTGGTGAACTAGTTCTAGCGCCTGGACTGTTCACTCGACCGGGATTAATCGAGTTCTGCAGATCCGCAAGTAGGGCATCTGAAATTGATAAGCGTAACAATTAAATATTACTTTCAATTACCCAAAAATGGTAATAATTGTAATCGCGGTGCAGTGTTATAGCGTCTGACTGTATATCGCGTATACAGTGCGTGGTTGAGGGTTCCATTCAAACTCGGAGAACAATTATATTTAAATAACTAGTGACCCGCTCGCACCTTCGCTTGCGTAAACTATAGCTGTATTGTATTTTCGGCGGCCTTTTCGTAAAACAATGAAAGTCCTGGAAAAACAAAAAAATAATGGGAGAAATGGTTCATTCTACGACCCTCAAGTATTTCTATATCAAATTTTATCACAATCGGTTCAGCAGTTTTGTCGCGATGACCACTCTGACATGATGACACTGCACAACACGCAATGTTTCGAGTTACCGACACTAGGTTATTTTCCGTACCCTGCTATGCGGAAAAAAGTGTGAAGCTAAAAAAAAAATTGTACCGATAAAGTGCATGAAGTTTGTCTATAAGAGATTCACATCATTATGGCCCAATTTATGCCCACAAAATACATTCAAAGATTACCAAACTAAAACTTGTAGTAAAACTTTATGTAAAACGGCAAATTGTAAACAGAATTGTGTTGATTGACAATATTGAGAAACTTGCCATGAAAGTTATTTACGCAACTCACAAAGTAAACTTGTAAAATGGACCATTTAACTAGTGATGTCACATATGTAAAATAAATCGAGTATCTTTTAATTGACTATAACACTGGGGTCGCAGTTACTCATTTTAAACGCAAACATTTCAAATTGAAAACTAACACATGGTGGTATGAAAAAATATTTTGTTTTGTGTTTTATGCAATAAAATGCTGTGTTCACTTTGAAACTTTGTTCCTGAACTAAATTGTTTTAATAATATCAATTTCAAATACTTTCTCAGTTTTGGTTGGCCTTGATGTTATGTTTACCAAAAACAAGTTTTATTTCGAATGAGTTCGACGGCCTTTAAATATCCTTAAATACAGTTAGCGACTAAATACGAATGTAATAAATTCAAAGTTATAAGGCGCGTAAGGTGTAAGGCGTTATCAGTCAACTGGCGCAGAGAACCGAGTTATTCATGAGATACCACAGAGAGCTCTTAGTTGTAGCCGATTTCACATTTTATGGTCTTTGTCACTAAACGTATCAAAGACTTCTTTCTATTCTTATGAAACTTAAATTAGAGTAAGAGATAAAACATGATAGTTAAATTTTGTTTATATTTTAAGGATTCTTTGTGATGCCATAGAGTAAAATAGATTTAAAATAATACCTAGCCCTTCAACAGCTTCGAAGACATCGGCGTAATCCGTTTGTGGTTTTAAATTCGTGTGAGTTTTTAATATTTTTCCGTAAACATCATCGTTGACCGAATAATGAGCTTTCGACATAGTTGCACTACTAATGATTAACAAGCTTGTAATACTGTTAAATTAAGTATTAGGTAAAAAAAATATCACTGTCACAAAAATACACTCAAAAGTGTTAATTTGTTAATTTATATAATAATTTTGCATCCAAACTAGAGGCGCGAGCGACTGTCTTATGGACTAAGCCAGTACTGATTCACCTCGGGCGCAGACCGCAAAAATCGCGCACGGCCTAACACATTGTTCACATAAATATTTGGTATTCCAGTTTTATATTGAGTGAAAACGCTAATTTAGGCGTTTATAGTGCTATCTTTTTTATCTGTACGTTCAAATCGTAAGGTTATCGACCCCACATTTTACTCCTAATGTAATTCATCCCACGCTTCACTTATCTGTAATATCTAAGGTATTTCTTAAAGCATTTCACTTACGTAGCCTTGAAAGCGAATTGGCTTGCATATATTTTTTTATATTAATCCAAATAATTTGCATATAAACTTTATATGGCAATATTTAATACGCATAAAGGTATAGCAATCAATGGACGCTGACGCCGTCTTGATAATGAAGAGGCGTCATAGGATGACGCGTACTTTGCGGAATTTGTCTCGCTTGCTCTCAGGCTTGACTATAGAATTAGTATGTTTGTTGTGTATCGAATGGTCAACTCTACTAGTGTGAAAAGATATATATATAGAAAATTCGTGTAAATTCATATAATAAATAAAAGTTTTTAATTTAGTAACACTAAAAATAGTAAAAAAAACATTGTCTCTATAATGTATCTTGAATGTTTACTTCTGTTACAAATATAAACATGTAAGTTTATAAAATAATTATAATTGGGAAATTTGATATAAAACGTATTTCTTATGAACCACTTCTAATCAATCACATTGTGATTTCACTCAATCAATATCAATAAGCAATAAATTGTAATACAATACAATATATTTTATATGATAAAAACATTTGGGACATATAACCGAAAAATTAAAGTTAATGAAATAAGTTAATTCAGACTACTTGTCATTTTTTTTTATACAAATTAGTATGTAGGAAATATAATTATTAAAACTTTTATATATTTTGTATTACCCTCTACATCATAATACTAGTATATAATAGAGCGCCTGGCTGTTTTTGGATAGCAAAGTAACGAAGAAGTACGATTGCAAAAATTACTATATCGACACTGCTTTCACAATTGTTAAAAATATATATCTCGCGATGCCTAAAATATGTGCTAAAAATGGTACAACTAAATCTACATACTAGGTAGGTATGTGGCAAATCATAATGGTCATATATCAGTCATATAGACAGTATGATGAGACCTGGTGTTAAGACTCTCTGATCCCCCAACTTCCACCTGCTTTACATGAGGATAGGGGAGAGAGAGAGAGATGTAATGAGGAGTGTGTCACAAAGAGAGAGGTTTTCGGATTTAACGACGGAGATAAAAGCTTCGTTTCCCGTTCGTAGCTGAAGTTAATGAAAATAATTGATATGTAATAATTAAATTCTAGCTCACAACCATCGTAGTTGTCTCATTGGTAGGGAGAAACCATTATTCACTCAAATAAATTGAATGCAGATCACTACGAGTAATTAAGAGTGTGGCCACGTTAATTAAACATTCTTGGCTGTCGGATAAACATCGACTACATTCGTTTTTCTGTAAATTCAATTGTTTTGATACTAAATTTAGGCATATATAAATAATATCGTTAAATTAAACAGTTCGCGGTGCGAATTCTAACCGCAAGGTTATCTGCAAGTCGACACTACTTGATACATCGTGCTTCATTTCATTAGGCAATGCGTCACTTGTCACACTACAACATCATTGAGGTAAAATACAAACATATTATTACCGAAGAAAAACTACAAATTAATATAATTAAAAAAAGGTCTTTTATGAGTATTTATTATTTGTAGCGGGCTTAGTGACAAGACATTCCATTCTCCGATTTCGGCTCAACTTCATGAAAATTTCTGTTTTTCTAAAACAGTCCAGCCTAATATTAATATTAGGATTAGGATTAGGATTAATGTATGTGGATTAATGTAAAAGCTGTAATATTTTTTTAATACTAATATATAGGTATAAATCCTAAGGATGTGAAAGTAATAAAATAATGCATCTTATATCAGTCATCAACACATTAAATGGTTCTAAAGTCTTTTAAGTGGTGAATTGCAGAGGCGGCCATGTGCCTCGTATATAGAGTAAAAGCATTTTGTAATATATAGCGATAATTGTTACCGATACGAGCATTGCATATAGGGAATAGATAACGTCGAGTTATTTAATAATATTATTTATCATTATATTATATTTTAAGAGATATGTACATCATTTCAAATCTCTAAATAAATATACGTGAAATTTGATGCCATCCTGGCGCAGTGGAACTGCGTCTGACTGTGCGCGCAACTGATTGTGGGTTCGATTCCCATTCAGGAGGAAGATAGTATTTAAATATTAAACATTTTTAAAATGTTATTTACAAACTTAGGAATTTATTCACACGTATAAAAATTTGAACACAGCGGGATTTGAGCGGGGCGCTTATTGAAAACCGTTCAAGCGCTCTGACCGCTCTGAAGCCATGCGTTCTACATCCAGCTACAAGTGTCGAAATTCTTATAGGCTTATTACAACTTATAATTCGACTTCATTCTCTCTTACCAAACTATTGTTCGTAGAGTAATCTTTGGGTAGCAGAAATATGGAACTATCTCTCTACAGATATGCTAACAACAAATATAAGTTGTGAAGGTGAGAAATAAAATCACATGAAAATAGTTATAAATTAGGTGTAGTAAGTATATTCAATCATGAACACGACTTATGAATAGCTTAACTCAAAGCTTTGTTGTAATTTTTGATTTGTATAAAATTCGATAATAGACAATTAAAAAGAAAATCGAACAGAAGATTAGCAGTCTATTAGTTGCGATTGCGCAGTTTGTTTACGGCATGGTTTCCCAAACGCTCCAGTAATACGTTACGGATATAGAACAAGGTCGTATAATAAAAGCATCTTGACTCATTTCAGGCCACAATATTTCGTACACTTACCTAGATATGAACTGAAATCGGTAAAATATTTCCGCCAATCCGTAGAGTTCAACTCAGGTCTTTCCACTTGCCGTTCAACACTGTACTTTCGTTCCAGCACCGGTGAGAAGGAAACGCATTTTGGGGACGCAGAGCGCGTGCGCACCGACGACATCCCTCACGAGGGTATAAAAGGCGGTGGAAATTAAATTGGGAGGCAGTCGTGATGCGACTATGGTTTCGGGCAGACTGGTTATTTCAATGAGACGAAGGGTTATCGGCGCGAGTGATGCCGGATGATAGCGCGGTCACACTACAGCTGGCGACGGCGTTACGCGACGATCTATTCCCGTCAGGTTGATGCCATTGACGTTATATTTCATAACATCGCAAACTTCATTAACTAATTTGCTTCACTGGAGATAGCCATATAATATATATATATATATATATATATCAAATAATTTACCATCGGTTCATTCAAGCTAATAAATACCACAGCCCTGGGCGACCGGCGCACGAAACTCAGCGGGCTCTGTTTTTTTAGAGGCAATTTTAAAAAATTATAAATATTGTTATTAACTATTTCTTTTTATTAGTTACTTCTATTTATTAACTGTATTGTATAATATAAAAACAAAACCGATCTAAAGGTAAATTAATATCTATAGAAAAACAAAACACATCCTACACGATAACGATTAATCAATTACATAAAAAGAAAAGTCATTATGTACAGTGTGGTGGGCGGGCGACGCCCTACAATATCAGAGAAACTTATGTGGACGTGAATAAACAAAATATAACCCTTTTGTAAAGTTTTTAGCTTAGGAAACAAATAATTTCAATTTCTTAACAAACGTTAAATTATTAAAATGTTAATATATTATTAAATTTCTATTGAGAAAGAATCCTAAAAGGATATATTTAAGACATTTATTCAAGATTGAATTTTTTTTTTCATAACATGAATATTAAAAATGTCTAAGGTATTAAAAAATAAATAATTATCTATACATCAAAAGCCATTCGTGGGTGTAGATCATTTGAGTGGGTTTCAAGGCCTTTGCTATATTAAAAACAAATAATAAATAACTCTTACTTATAGAAATAATGAATCCCTTGTAAGAAATACTCGATAAACTTCTTAAAATACTTAAATATTATTTAAAGTAAAAATTTAAAAGTTACTTTTTGAGTTTACAAAATGAAACTAAAACATAAACAATAATCATTACGGCTTGACGACGTTTGCCATAAATTATGTATGAAGCTATTATACAAGGATCTACGTCAAATTTAACACGGTATCGAGAATAAATATTTTACATGTGCTCTATTATCTGGTATCTTATCAGTATAAGAGAACTAATATACAATAATAAATATTTATTCAAGTTTCAATACTTGGCTATATTTTGAGAAAATTTGACTATATGTATCATAATTTCTCAACGATTATAGTTCTCCTTAGTTCTCATATTACCATATCTCTAGCCAAAGTTCTTGTATAACAGAAACATCAAGCCTTATTTTGTTTCATCTATATTATTTTTGCTTAAGCTTCGTCAATAAAAGTACCTGGTCTTGTGTGTGGTAAAATGTTACAGCTTCACAAGCTTTCGCTGAATGTTGACATTCAGCATTATGAAAGAGCTTTGCACTTTTTCTAGGACACTTGCTTCCACAAAATCATTTGTTTGACCGTAGATAAATAAACGTTTGTCAAAATATAAAACCATGACATATTGCCTAAGTGGCCGTATAAAAATTTCAGAACATTTTTAGTTGAATACCGCCAGCTTGTAGTGTAACCGCATTGTCACACATTTACCTAATTCGTCTCGCGTATCATGAAATCCAATTACAAAACAAAACGACTTCACAGCACAATTTTCATTAAGAAACTAGCATACAAGACGTATGCGGCGTGTATGGTAGAGACGCGCGCGCATGCAGCGTTAACGGACTGATGTCGACGCTGCGACTGACAAGGCTCGAGCGATCTTCGATTCATCGTGGTACGGAATTGCGTTTAATGGGAGCGAGTGGGCGACATCACAACTAGGGTCCAATGCTGGAAGGTCTCTCATAGCGGATCTTGAGCGAATTTTCTCGGAAACCACCGCGAAAGGGAATACGGGACGCCATCGGTACTTCAAGGAATTTTACTGTGCTCCTATGTTGGTGGAAATGTCGTTGATAGGCCAGAGTCCTTGCTCATCATTAACGTTTACAATTTATGCTTTATTTATTAAAATGTGCTACATATATGTTTGTGTCTAATCACTTTCTATATGTCATTATCAGCGTCAACTTGTGTCAACCACACCAACACCATATTCAGTCAAAAACTTGTCAGTTGCGCTTCAATGGCGTCACATATTAATAAAAAATAATAAATAATATACAATACATAACGAAAATTCAATATCAAGGATACACTAAAATATATCAATTTCATGTAATTATAAAGCTTTACCCACAAAAGGTAATTTAAAACGCGTAACCAAAACGACAAACAAAGCATTCTAACGACGATGACGAAGAACAAACCGTAGCGAATCACGGTCATTGCCGCTCCCATGTCCAACTAGCCGTGAAGAAACTAAATACGACTAAGAGGCAGATGGCACAGATTAGCCGACACGTTCTCCCCATATCGTCGTCCTATTAACCGAAACATTTGGAATTTTACGTTCATACCTTCTAGATAACCATATTGCAAGAAAAGGCTAGATAAAAAAAAAAACAACTAAATTATAAGCATTACTTAATTTGAAAAAAATTGATGTACTTATATGTAATTTTATCCGGGTCAAAAATGGTCAGTGGGCGAGGACCAACTACGGAATGTTGGCTTGTAGCCGTCAGTAGGGCCTCACATATCGATTTATTATAACTATCATATTATGGAATACTTAATTTTAATGAGTCAGTGGAGAATGTCGATGAAATTAATGAAAGCTTTATATGGAAAGTTTCGAAAAGTTCTACTTTCGCACTGTATAAAGCTTTTCCTCAATTACATTGTATAGTTAGGATGTATCTAACGTAATGAGAAAAATCTTTGTGAGTTTAATTATTGGACGAGTATTTACAATTTACAAGATTTTTTCCCGATGTGGTATTCAGTCCAGCAACTCAACACGATAAGCGCGGGTATTGTCGAAAAAGATACGAGTGGTATTTTACCAGGTTTCATAGCTATATATTTGATACATGTCGTGGCTATTTATATAATATATCTGTCGTGAACCACGATTACATTCACGACACTTAAAAACATTTGACAAAAAACGGAATTGCAAGATCCCAATACAATCAGCATAAGAAATCATTCATTAATTCATTCCCTTTTAAGCCTGACTAAATTATTACAGCTATCACAGTAATATTTTTACAAATGAAATAATAATAATAAATATTAATAAGATTAAGCCGTGGCCCGCATTGCGACAGGTTCTGACTAAAAAGGTGATTTGTTGTAGGTTCGATTCCCACTTTTGGCAATGATTTAGGGCAAAATTGAGGCCATAGTGGCGCAGTGGAACTGCGTCTGACCGTAAAGGCGATGGATTCAATGCTCACTCGGGGAAATTATATTTAAATTATTTTCATTATCTCCGTTCGGATAACAAAACAGGGTGTTAGGCTGCGATATACAACACGGTAAGACTTTAAAATGGGCGAAATGCTGAGAACGGAGTGTTTTCACACTATATTTCTTACTCATTGGCATCGCCATCTCTTACGTGGATATAAGAAAATGCATGTATACTTTATATTGTTTTTACTGTAGCTATATATTTAAAAAATGCACACAAAGTCACGTAGTTTTTCATCACTCAACCCCGTAAAGTTTTTCTTGTAATTTCCTTTTTAAAGAAGTTGTAAAGGAATGTGTGCCGCGCCTGTTTACTAACAAGAGGGCTAACAGCATCTTATACAAGCACGGTGCTACGAGTAAAAGTTTGTTAATGAATGTAGACGATTACATAAAACAACTAAGACTAAAAGTAGCACGATAGGGAAATTAATTGATATCAAAAGTTATTATATATATATATTCATGAATATGAATATAAAGTAAATGTTAACTGTACAAAATAATTGTAATTGACAATTACTGTAGTGTGTAGTTGATTTTATTTTTCTCATATATCTTCATTAATGAAATCTAAGCGTCATGTAGACTATAAACAGTCTACTCAGTCTAGTCAAATGTGTAAAACCAACCAAAATAACTTACTTGCCATTTTTAAATGAAAAATCCACACTTTAAAATTAGCACAGTACTTATTCCTCAAAGATTAGGACCGAACTGAATGAGTCTTCCAGAATATTCGCTCTGGAATGTTCTCTCTCGCCATATGTTTTGTATTTCAATGTCGGGATAACAAGAAATGATTGGAAATTCTGTCTGTGATTTTAGTTTCTACCACTATTTTAGCACTATTGGTATTCTAGGAAATTTTATTGATTAGAAGTGTTGAATTTATGTGATTAATATTATTCCTAATTGACTTAACACTGTGTAATTTTTCATCAGTTAAAATTAACAGTAAGGAAGGTTCATAGCTATATGTACTGCAGTTTTTCCGGGCATTGCGCCACAGGTGCAATGATCGTATGACGTCACAGAATTAAAATAAATAAATTAAAAGGAAACAAAAACCTTGATTAAAGAAATTTTAATATAAGTATTTTTGTGTTCTAAATAAAATTAAATATAAAACGGTTATTTACTGGGCAGTTTATTTTTAAGCCTATAGAGAGCGCCCTCCTACGCTTTACAAGTGAAGCTGTTGGTTATACACTAAAGCCAAGGCAACAAGTGTGGCAGCCATGGCGAGTCACAATGACGCCATTGACTAATAGATGGCGTTTTAAAATTATAATAAAATTCATATGATACAGTGAAATATGTATGTTGTATGTATGTTGGTATTTAACGACAGTTCATAAAAAGATAATTTTATTTTAAAGTCTAAAAAAGTTACAAAAATTATTATTAAAATATTAGAAGTTTTAATCAACGAAACAAGTGACTATATATATTATTTCAAAACAAATGTTTGAAATCAATATATAACATACGCCTATTTATACGTATAGGTATTCCTATGAAAATATATAAAAAAAAATAAAAGTCGAAAAACAAAAGCTGCCAGGAAGATCGTGTTGAAAATATGATAAAGTGAGCTTTTTAACAAACTAATAATACCGACGACAAAAATAAAGGGCGAAGTGGAAAAGTATTTGGCGAGAGAGCCGCACTTAATGAGGCCGTTCACAGATTTTAGTAGAAACAAAATATTATTTTAAGATGAAAACTCGTCAACCGTTTCCTGGACGAGATGTTGAATGATTGCTTTTTGAAACCAACATCCTCTAACAGTTGATAATGTTAATTAGGGTATATATGTATTCTATTTTGTTAGTAAGCTTTATCAACCCATGAGGCCATCGTGGCGCAGTCGTAAAGCATCTGACTATACTCGTAAACGCGACTGATTGTGGGTCCGATCCCCAATGGCGTTGAGTTCCGCCACTCAACATGCGGAAAATCGACAGAGTGCCTAGACCCTAGGTTCTCTCTGACGTATCAGGGTATGATATGCGGTCTGTATTTCACACTGTATTAATATTTATCAATCGATTATTTAAACTGCTGTCATTTCAATATTATATTATTATGTCCTTGAAACTGGAACACAGTGCATGTTAATGCAAAATAAAATTTGTTTCTATAAAATTTTGAATACGACTTTCTGTTTTATTTTTTTAACCTATATTTGTTTCATTTATTACTTTTATTTTTACTTCAGTTTTATTGAATTATTTTATTGACGATTCAAATTGTCGTAAACAAAATATTTTACTTACATTGTAACTATATTATAACAAAAAATGATTTTATTATTAAGCATTCATTACATATGTCCCTATCAGAATAATGTTTCTTTGTCCTAACTGGGGATGAATATAACGAAAAAATATTTGTAAAACATACCATCTGTTTATTTTATTTGTAATCCGCCTTGAATTATATACAATAACCGCATATAACTGTAAGGTGGTCACGACGATATAGTCGACGAAATGACATTGGTCTGTCCGTTTAAGAGTTTTACTTAAGGTCAGGGACACACATATATAGTAAATAATGTTTTTTTTTATATAATATTTATTAAGTTGGTAAATAATTATACTAAATGAATAATATTTATTTGGTTTTTAGTGCCACCACACTTTTTCAGAGTTGCAATATATATATATATACTTGTATATTCAGTGTTATTTTCTTAAGTTCCAATAAACATTTTTTTATACGTCCGTAATATTGAAAAAAAGGACAAATATTTTTATCTTTAATATTCACGAAAAAAGAACGTGTTATTTCCTTATTCATACAAGAAAAAACGGATGTTACAGCTTTACGTTTCATGACAGGCTTTATTAAAAACAGATAATATTGTCAAATCTATATATTAATACGTGAAGGAAAAGCTTTGGAACTTTATTACGAAATTAAATCTGGCACCAATAATGCATTATAAATACATTTTCTTAATAAACCAAATATCAAACACGCTACCAAACTGTTTTTGTTTTCACCTTTTTAAAAAGAAACATACACGTTGCAAAGAGATCGTGTATTTTACGCGTCAAAAATGCATCTGGTATATTACGTCAAAAATGCATTATAAACTAACAAACAATTACAATTTACTTAGATGGCATACAAATTTCTATCATAAGTAATTTCTTAATGATAAGAAGGTTGTAATACGTAAGGATTGTACAATTTCCATGTACCGTGTGCTTGGTACTACAAAAAGTCGATTATAATGTCTTTAGACTCATGGTTATTTGCTTTCTAATATGAATATAAAAACATAATTACACTCAACAATAGTACTTTCTCCAAGTATCTTCCCGATTATTAATATTTTCTCAAGCGCTTCCTTACATTACGAGTTACGACACTACAAAAAGGTGAACGAATATACTCCGACTTCCCTGCTATGCTGGAAAAAAGCTTTCAAGCACCTCTTTCTTCATTAACCTCTGACTGATACACTACAGGAATTGAATTTATTTTAATATTCTTAATCTACACTTACATTATACGTAACTAGACACAATAATAAGTTACAATTTATACACAGTTACACAAAAAATAATAGTAATTAAACATTGAATCATCGGCTTCTATAGGTTTGGCCAAAAATAAATCAAAACAATCGAGTCCACATTAACCTACTAAAAGAATTAATGTAAATTAAATACTAATTGGACAAAACAGCGAAATTATTGTACTCCATGTTATTGACCTTTTTAATACACGACGATCGAGGATTGTATAAAAAAATATATTATTTTACAAAAAATATTATAATTTCATTTTGTTTCGCAGAGGCTAACGCAGTAAACGTTATGATGGGTTCAATTCCCGTTCGAGGGAAAGGTATTAAAGTTATTTGCATTTCTCCGATCTGGTAAGACAAAGCAGTGTTTAAGTTTCTCCACTGTACACGCTACAAGTCAACTTCGAGCGAATAGTGGAGAATGAAGTGTCTTAATACTAGGTTCTATCTGCATACCCTGACGCCGCAAAATTATTTTTAACTATTGAGTTAAGATCAAAGACAATCTTAAAAAAAACTATTATAACGTATATTTGACCGTAACCATTGTGTAGCTTAAGTTACTTGTTAAAATTTCAAATAATGAATAGTATTTCACATACAAATATGTGATACCCATCTAATTTTATAATTAAAGAAATGTGTGGCATTACTTTCACAGCTTACCTATTTCATAAATATAGAATAGAAGTATAGAATAGAATATTTTCTAAGTAATTTTTTGTTCAACTTATATTAGATGTACGCAAACGATGTGTGAACATATATATTTAAAGCGTCTAAAAGGCAGCTTGCGTTACGTACATGGTCAAAGAATTAAAGAAACACGTAAACTGCTCTAGAATAACCATCTATAATTTGCAAATAGCGAGGCGCCTAAATACCGCAAACTCAGACAGTTTTAATTACTTATTAGCGCGTACATCAGGCTCCATACTAATATTATGAATTCGAAAGTAAATCTGTTTGTCCGTCTGTCTCAGACGTTATCACGACCAAACCGCTGAACCGATTGTGATGACATTTAATATAGAGATACTTGAGGGTCTTGAGACGAACAAAGGCTACCTTTTTCTCCCATTTTTTTTAGCCTTCTAGAAATTTCGTTGCTTTAAGAAAATGCCGCCGAAAATACTAGACAGCTGTTTAAAGTTCAGAACACGGCCACTCCAGACGACTACTCATATATTATATGGAAAGAAACTCCTTAGCAATCCATGGATTCACCGTGGGCGTGCCCATCGCGAGGGGGGGGGGCATGACTAAAGGGGGGCTTGTAGTAATGCGCCAGGCATTACTTGTGACCTAAGTATAAGCTTAAGGTTCTCCTTTAAAATGCTATTTAATTCTCACCTCCACCGTCCAAGCTCCTCTCTCTACCCAACCAAATTTGAAAAGATCCTACAAATGCCGCTATCGAAATATACATATTAGAAATGAACTAATGATAGTTTTAGACAACTTATAATTACAAATTCATGAATTAAAGTCAAATTTATTTCAAAAGCTTTAGGCATTTAAAAGAAAAATATTCACATCACATGAAATGTACTTTCAAATAAATGGTAAAATAATTGACTGACTGTCTCATAAAATTAAATTTTAAATAGGATTAAAAATATAAGCAAATATTTTTTTCAAGTAGTTATCATTAAAAAGTGTTTGTTGCAGTGAATTCTCTTCACGGAATCTTTGTATCGAAACCGACGACTATAAACACAATTAATGATATACTAAATTATATGAAACGAAATGTAGATGTTTTTAACATATCTTATTTTATTGTTAACATACATATCGTGACTACTTAATTTCATGCCTCATTTATGAAAACAATACCTATATTATATATATATATATATATATATATATATATACTATTAAAATAGAGTAGCGCGTTGTATCGCTATATTAAAGACTACTATCTTCGGCTACTAGAGCCGCAATGATGCGTAAAATGTGCGTTGCCTTAGCAACGTGTATTACACATTATACAAACGTGTTGTTATGTTTAACAAACACACGGTGCAGTGTGTGTAATTATGTACATATGTCTCCCACACAAAAGGCTTGAGATGCTTGAAAGTAGTTATAAAAAAATAAAGCACTTTACAAGAAATTTACAATTTTGACTTTCAAGAATACAATTTTTATGTGATCTGCCAATACTAATACAATATTTATATTACAGAAGAAACCAAAGAAAATTACCATTCTCTAAGTACTCTCCATACAACGTGACATTGGCGAAGTGATAAGTGCTCAACTCGCGAGTTCGAAGCGCCATAACTAAAGAACTGGACTGAACTGAAAATAAGTGGAAAAACGTATACAAGAAGTTTTAGTTTAAAATGTTTCGTTCATAAAACAAATTGTTATAGTTATCGTTCCAGTTCAAAAGCATCTATACAGATTTTATTGAATATTTTTAGCACCATTATTTCAATTTAGTTTCTTAATTTTTTATTTTGTGTTTATTATATCTGCGTTCATTGTTATAGCTGTATTTTTATATAGCTTATTCGGACGTATGAAACGTTTGACCGGCAGTTTGTGTTTGTGAAATTATTTTAAATATTTCAACAAATTTAAACAATATTTCGTTTAGTTGCTCAATATATATGTAGAAGTTTAGAGATACATATGTATCTATATATGCACTGCTAATCTAGCAGTTATTTAAATTTTAAAACAACCAATAATTACAGGGGCAGTTACTACGCTGTGTTTGTCAATACATACAAGGTGGGCCAAAAGAAATCACCCTATTGGAAGATGCTGTTATTTTTGTAAATGGCGGCCAATGTCAAATCTGCTTTGATATTTGTGAACTAGACAGATGTAGGATACAAGTGTACAAGCCATAGAGAATACACTCTCCAAGAACGCGGAATAATCGTGTAATTTTTTTGTGTAACACTTCGTCTGTGGAGTTGGCGCAGTGCGAATTCGCCGATTCCCGGGCCGTCCGGCACCGACTGCGCCAACACTGCGCCGTTTGGCCACCAACCTTAAAGAGTATGGGACCACACGCGACGCTGCTAAGAGCGGCCGCAGTTGAACTAATTAGGACTGGAGGACATGTGGTTCCAAGAGGACGGAGCAACGGCATACACTGCGCGAGCCACAACCTATAATCTGATGGCGACGTTCCCGGGTCGCCTTATCTCTCGCTTTGACGATTTGCACTAGCCCGCAAGATCGCCCGATTAACCGTTCCAGACTTTTTTGTGGGGGTTTTATGAAGTCAAGTGTTTACGTTAACAAGCCTGGAACACCTTGGAATCTTTCGACACGAATGCGAGAATCTGTCGCCCGAAGTTCTCGCCGAAGTGATGAAAAATGCCATAAAACGAGCCCGTATAGCATAACAATTGTGACAGCGCCCATTTGGCCGATATCATCTTTTCGACTAGACCAGTAAAATTCTAAAGGTTTAAATAAACATAATCAATAACAGAATCGAAGTTTTTCATTTAGAAAAAAAATGACAGCCAAACAACATCGGATGACTTCTTTTGGCCTACCTTGTATAAGTCTAAAAACCTCTAACAATGTAAGCACTTAGAGCTTTGAAATATTAATGTGAAAAAAAGGTTTAAAGGGAACACGGATAAGTTCACTGCGTGAACGTGAATAGACAGTGTAAATCTGTGTTAGCAATGGAAAACTCATTACAAGGTTTTTCATTAAATTACTGTGATCAATCTTATTAAAAAATATAAATTAATAATCGCCACATAACACGCTTTCCAGCATATATAAAAAAGGGCGGGTCGCTTAAATAAAAAAGCGATAAAGCGTATCATAAATGTCAAAAGATATAAAATCTTAATTTTATAAATATTGTCATATTTAACTGAATCTTACACAATACACGCCACATTTCCATGTATGGCGTGTTTTTGATTGACCTTCCGGAGTAAAATGAGTCAGCCAGTCTTTTTGTATTCTACTTATTGTGTAGATACTGATATAGTAGCGAAATTGAGGCAACAGCTACCTTAATTTTTCATCTACATATATCAAATATGTCGACTAGTATTGAGATACTTCTTAGATAGTAATAATTATATTAAGTTATTTAAATAAGGCCACCGTGGCGCAGGGGGCCATCTGTCTGACTGTAAACAAGATTGGATTGTTTGATTCCCACTCTGGGAATTATATATTATATAATTATATTTAAAATATTCGTATTTCTCCGCCCTGGACATTTAAGACAAAGCGCGGCGTTTAGTTCTGCAACTCAACAAGCAATGACTCGATGTTGGGCGGAAAGTGGAAAACGGAGTGTCAAGACACATTGGTTTTCTACCGTGAAGATGTACGAAAAATCTTTTAAGCAACACTCAGAGATAATAATTAGAGATGTTACGCATCTAACATTTCGGATATCGATACGGATAAGGATATAAAAACAATACTATATCGATTTCAGTTACGGATAGAAAATTATTTAGGATTATCCGTTAGTTTCGGATAACTTTGGTTACGGATATTACATTTTTAAGGAATGTACGAGTAAATTTCGCTAATTGATCAATTTTTGTTTGAAATTACTTCCATCCCAGGTGTTTTTACTTTTTAAATTTAAAACTTTTATATCGGGTTCGGTTACAGTTACAGATAGTTTCTTATTTCGGATATCCCGATAGTTCGTTAACAGAACTCCATAGCATCCCTGTTATAAATTAGCACAAAATATATTTGTACAATATTTTGTATGGCATGTGATATGTGCAAATGGCATTTTTTGAATAACACATTTTAATTGAAAAAAAACGAGAGTTTGTAAATGCTGTTTTCTTATAAAAAAATAAATGTAGAATAAGACAAGGTTTAGTATAAATTATTACGTGAAGAAAAAGCGTAGAAACGAAACGTTTCAAATTTGTCTCATTTTAACTTTAAATAAGGAAGAAGTGAAGAAAGTAATTCTTTAAAAAATGCATATTTTATACATTCAATTATTAAAATCAATATTACACATACTACCATGTATTTGAAATACACTGTAGTAAAAAGAACATATGTGTGACATACGTACACGCTGCGAAGGTATCGCGTATCAACACTGATCCACTAAATAGTTTAATAAGGTTATATACCTATGTAATTCCCAAAACACAATATATAACGACATAACTCTTTAAGGAACTAAGAGTGTCAATTGTGACTCTAAGCACATACCTAATGGAATATTACAATACAATTTATTCTTTATTCTCTGCGACATTATTCCACAGGGTGGTCTCCGCATCCTAGTATAAGTGTGGTATTTACACATGACCGTTGCATACGCAATTTCAAACGTCATTGCAGTATGAAAAAATGGGAAAATGTTACCCTATATTGCAGTATGTAAAAATGTAATGTAATGTAAAGTTAAAATTGAGGTTGCTAATAAGCTTTTGAACAGGGACATAACTTTTTATATATTAAGATCATGGCTCGGCATCAGATGAAAAGTCTCTGTCTTATCGTAATGCATTCACAAGGAGAAATGCTTGTAATCAAAACATTTCGTTTTCCCAGTCGGGTTAAAAAAGCGACATGATAAATTGCAATATCCAAAAAAAGGCTGTCTTTATATAACAGTTGATATAAGTGCATAAATTGTAAAAAAATATTTGTAGACGTACACCACCTGTATGAGGCGGTAAGCGGACAATCTATGAACGGGGCATTCCTTATAATACAACATACCTGCTTAAAGGACAGGTCCTTACATAAAATGCATATCTGAGATGATCCAAGAATACTTAATTTATACGTCAATCAATACATTAATTAGGTTATAGGAACTGGAATATTAACGGTGGCACTGTCATACAAACACAAAGTACCTACTCAAGAATTATATTATAATAACTGTGCCATTAGAACGTGCACTAACTGCACACAGCACAGTGGTTGTAGGTTCAATTCTGTTTTTAGGGAAAAGGGTTCAGGATTTTACCTCCATAGCAGGGTAGTCAGAGACAGCCTAGTTACAATACACTCCAATACACGCATGTTGAGTGGCGGAACTCAACGCCGCGCTTTGTTTAGTCTCAAATAACAGCACTATAATTTGAATATTTGAATAATAATAATATATTCACATGCGAATGTTTTAAATACTAATTCTCATGTACTAGTACGTCAATAGCATTCGCATTCGTAATACAACGCTAAACCATCTATCTGTTACATAACGTCACCTTACAAAGGTCATTTACAAGTTTAAATAAAGCCAATGAAAACAAGTTTTCCATTATTACCAGGATTTATAAAATTCTTTCTAAACCGGAATAAAACCTTTGCGACATATTTATTAATCGATTAAGTATATAAATTTATAAAATTAAAAAGTATTTATCGATAATATTAGCCCTCATCGCCAAACTTAATATTATTATCTAATACTAGTGCTATGTATAATTAGTAGCTGCCTGCAACTTCGTTTGCGTCGACTCTATGACATGCTGAAGACTTAAAATTTATTTATACGTAAAAAAAGTAACAAATAAATAATAAATTGCTCAATTTTATAATATATATCCAACGAAATTGACAAAAATATCATATTATTTAGATAAGAAATAAATGATGCAGACTGCTGTACACTATTAAACGCCATAGTTTCGCCATTGATTCAAATACTTGTTTCTGATAAGAAAAATCATATCAATGGGGTCCTCCGCTAGTGGATTGAATTTCCACTAGGTTTACTGCCTACCGTCAACATGTGCGAGACTTGTGATGGTAAAAAAATATATAATCAACATTCAAATTATAAAGTCCAACAACAAAATAATAAACAAAGTAGCGCAACCTTGAAAGATGCATACATAAGAGCGGTAATTAATATAACAAATTATGAACTGAAGGCGTAAAATATGAATAAATTGTATCTGTACAATTCCAAGTATGTATTATATTTTGAAATGAAACTACCTGTGACCACGGACTACTATATTACAGTAAATAAATGTTTAAAACGGTTTACTAAAATTTATTGTCGAATACCAATAATATACGCGATTATTGCGGTTAAAATAGTTTCATTTCAAAATGTGTAAAAATCAGGAAAACCAAAGATCTTATTAGGTATTATATTGGTAACATATGGTATTCGTCCTTAAGTCGCAGTGAATCATTGTATGAGGCAAACCTTGCAGCAGGGTCAATAGTAACTTACGCTATATTACTTATTGTAATGAAAACGAAAATAAGAATTAAACTGATTACATCACTATTATATAGGACATCGATGTTTTTTTTCTGCCAATTACTTGAAATTGATCGAGAACTAGTTAGTTATTCGATTAATAATGTCGATATAAAGTAGAAAATGACCTAGCTGTCCATTTAAGTAAACATGGGTAAAGCAATTACAAATGCGCTCTTGAAACGAGATAACAGGTTATAAATAAGTTGATCTAAATAAAACATCAAGATAATATATGATTTAAAACAGAAAGTGTTTTGACAATGGCATATAATATGTAGATAACTAATAGGGATCAATTCAATTAGATGACGTAACCGCTCTGACCACATGTGAGTTAGATATGAAATACTTATGCTGGTGCGAGAGTACATTTTGCTTAGTACTTTGTTTGCAAAAATAAAAAAAAACCAGACAGGAATTATATTATACTGACATTAGGTAATATAAATCTATGCAGAAAATAAAAGAAACTAATAATATCAATATTACCTTTAGGTTTCTATTAAGCAAAATATTTAAAACATAACAGGTATGAGGAAGTCAAAGTATTTTTTTTTATTTCTTTGAATAAATAGAAATGTACTAAACATTTTATTTAGCACATATCGTCTGATAAATTGTAATATTTTATGCACATACTTAACAGACGCGAAAAAATATTATTTTGTTAATTTATTATCGTACTATAAATAAAAAGGAAGTTGTTTTAGTATGGGTAGCTCATCTCAGTGCATACACGTCAATGCGTTTAAATAAAGAAAGAAAGATAAACTTAGCGTATGTTTATTTTACACTTTTGTTAAATATTAAACAAAAACTGATGTGTATAATAATAAAAGTATAATAGTTTAATCTGTTTTGTACATAAAATACTAAGGTGTAATTAGATATTTATTTCATTTTATATGCTTACGTTCTCTACTCATTTTAATGCCGTTGCCAAATGTTTGCTCATATATAACCGTAATCAGAGAGAACCTAGTATCAAGGCACTCCGTTTTCCACTTTCAATCCTAAGTCTAGACGACATGTGTTGGGTTGGGGAACTTAACGCTGCACTTTGTGTTACTAGAGAAAAAAAATTTCAATCATTTCAATGAGTGGGAATCGAGCCCACAATCAATCGCATTTACAATCAGACATCGATGTCGATAAATTAAATATTGAATAGTTATCAGTTTATTAACTAAACTAAGGTACATTACAATAGTAGGTATGACAGATGTCTATGTACAAAGCATTTAAAAATGTTGTATCACATAAATTACAATGCTACTGATGTTAATGATACTAAAAAAACTAAATTAAGTTGATTCACAACAATACGATGACTTCACCGACATTTCTAATACACCTAGACGATAATTTTGTGAATAAATATATAAAGGATTTCAATTTGTCTTAATTTATTATAAATATTTTATTGAAAATAACCCTTTAAGGTTCTAAATTTCAATGTGTTTCATTAAAATGAATGCCATAACGTAAATACGTTTGATAAGTAATCAAATAAACACCAAATACTCGTGCCAAGTGCCAAGGATAATATAATAAAACATATCTTAACAGAAACTACTGTGCACAGGAAAAGAGTTACTTCAGTTCATACAATATTAAATAAATAAACACAACGGTGCTCTATTCATTAATCTATACTATACTATTCCGTTCTGTGTTTAAAATAAAAATAAACCTGCCGGATGGTTAAATGATACCGTGAGTGAATACAATCATTAGTATCTACAACGCGTGCGTTAGTATTCGTACCATAGTAAACAAACATTAGTGGTAAACTATTATAGTTTATACCGTTGAGTTTATAAAATTATTAAATAATAAATGAAATACTCACAGCCCGGCGATATACCGTTCTCCTTCATAGCGCAGCGAAACGGATAATAAGTGCCCGGCATCACCTTGCCGTACATTGTCCGGTCCATGTTGAACCAATCGCGTCGTCGATTAATGAATTAAAACACCCACGGGAACAACACTACGGTTAGCGCACCATAATCACAGCCTACAACTAATTAATGTAAACAAAATAACATTAGGGCCGAAAACGTCCGTGATTCCCTAAAACTTTGGATTCACTGAATTTGGATAATATTAGTCGATATCTGAAGGCACGTACGTGGAACTGTACTACTTATGACGCAATTGTTATGATATGAATTTTTATCAATATATTCGTATCACCTGTCGATAAGTTGTGTGATAAGTGAGTAGCAATGTCAAGAGGGCGAGGTCGCTGTGTGCACCGAGGAGAGTATTCGTGAACGCGTCCCAGTCACAACTAAAGACTCGTAGCCGCGATGCCGGCGTCCGCGCAGGTCACTCCAACCATACCGGCTGATGATTATTTATAGTGGACTTGACCACAAATCAAATGCCATCGTCAATTCATTTATATGTAGTTAAGGGTCGTTTTATTACAACAGTTACGGTAACAACTGGCATAGATAACTAAAATGTTTTTTTTTTTTAATTAAAAAGATAATTTAAAAGCTCAATATGTCTTAACACGTCCCTCTTTATGCATAATCGTTAAATTTCATAAGTTATACGAGTATTTTAATTAATTTAGTTCCGCGTGGCGGTGGCGAGTAATTAAAAGCGTTTATGAGGAGTCATTTAGTCAAGCGATAGATCAAAGTGGCGTCGTGGCTTTCGTTCTAATGAACATCGTAAAGTTAGGGGGAAATTGAGAAATGTCACGAGGGACATACGGAAGTACGGTGACTCGTGCGCATCGTGTAGAGTATAGCTGGAGACGGATGTTTTTGACACAGAAATATTTGCGATAACTATTTTCTATTAAGATAAGATATTAAGAAATATATGCTTCATGTGCGATTCCACAAATAATTGCAGACCTGTCAATTGCCTTACAATTTAAAGTCAAGATTAAAAATATATTATTGAGGAATGCATATTACTCTGTCCAAGAAAACTATATTGGTATTAATGTATGTAATGATAATCGTGAACTTATTGTTATTATATTTGAAAAGAGCTTTTCTCGCCCGCTCTTCTCACATGAACTGCCTACCGAGCTGACGGTAGCTTTCAGTGGTACAGAGAATATTTTTTCCATCTTTATGTAAATTAACGATTCGAAAGAGCAATCTGAATAACGATAATTAGTATTATGATTTTGAAACCAGCATTTTAGTTAAAAACATAAAAATGGGGAACTAAATTTATCGTTTTGCCGTAAAGGAATCCGTTTCAAAAGTAGATCGCGTGCCATCATGAAATATGGAGGGCTTTAATTTTTAGAATTCTTCTATAGATAGATTGATAGCTTTATAACCACTAGCGTGTTCTGGATACGATACTTTGATCATTAAATCGACACTAATGACCGACTAGCATTTCAGATTAATATATTTTTAAAACTAATGAGAAATGGTACTGTCATTTGCATTTTATGCCGGTTGCCTGAATTTTGACGCAGGCTCTGCAGAAGTGCCATCGCAGCCGGTGGTACCTTTATGTTCATTCAACGATTCAAAAGTCCAAAATTCTATTTGAATCAAGGATAGTTTGAATTTGAATTGCTTTTTTACTAAATTTGAATATCTACTAAATAAATAGGAAGAACGATTTATCTAAATAGCACTTTCTAAGCAATAATATTTTATAATCAAGATAATCACATTACATGTTATATAACGAGGTATAATACTTAAGTGTGTAAATAAGAAATAGCTGACGCTCGAACTCGTGTATATCTAACAACATGAGAACAATATTGAATTATTTATTATGTACTGACTCATTAGAACACGCGAACAATTACTTCATATATTATTATATTTTGAAAATAGCGTTGACCAAACTATTTGCATTATTGGGTTGAATCATTATTTTTCTTATTATTTATTTCATATATTTTTTTCAAATTACAAATAAAAGGTTATATGAGGAGTGTAAAGAGTATTTTTCTGACGGTACACCAGCTTCAGCTTAGTGATATAAGTTTTGAATTTGAAATTAATTATTATATATACATTAAACTCAATTTCAAGAACTTCAACATCAATTTACTGATTATTAAATACTAGCGACCAGCTTGCGGCTTCGCATGCATATACTACACCTGCCGTTCTCACTTAACTCACAAACTGCTTAAATTTATAATCTAAATTGTTGTAGTTTAATTTATTTTAAGAACCAGATGAAATTAAACAAACACTAAATGTTAAGGGAAGTTTGTCAAAATACAATAGTCGAAACTGCATTTAAATCGGTTCGGCCGTTTCTGAGATTAGCGTGCACAAACGCACAGATAAATAGACAAACAGAAATGAAAATAAAAAATCATTGTTTTGGGTTCTATTACATTGACAAATTATAGTTTTTTATTTCATATATCTTTCAGGTACAGAAAGCGACCAGTTACATTTTTAATAAATGTATAGATAGATGAGAAAGGGTTGGGGAAATCAACTAAAATATTTTTATATAACAATATAGTTAGAAGTATATTAGAATACGGGAGTATCGTTTGGCAAACTCACTATTCTACTCATTCTCTTAGAAGTGAACGCATGCAAAAACGTTTTATATGGCATCTTGCATATTTGAAAGGTATGATACGTACGGTAGGTACATATGACAGAAGAATAAATCACCTCAAAATTATAGAACTTGGCACTAGAAGAGATGCTCTAGATTTAGTGTTTCTATACAAAATTTTCTATAATGACATTGAATCTCCACTACTTCTACAGATATTTAATTTCTATGCCCCACCACGCCACCCACAGAATGTTAGCAAACCGATATATAATACTCTACGTTGAGCTGTGCTTGGGGCCACCTCCACTATACCGCGAATAAGCAAACTTTTTAACTGATGCAGTGGCTCAACAGAAATATTTAGCGTCTCTGTTGACATATTCTAAAATTCTAATGTAAAAGTAATTGCAATGTCTAATGGCAAACTAATCAATAACTCTTAGTTTATAATTCCTGGTTATTATTCTTTGCATTTGGTGTTAACTTTTATATAGCTTTACAACAATTTCACTCGAGTAAACAATGTATATATTTTATGTAACTAAAATATTGTGCTAGTTGATCAATAATAAATAAATAAATGATAGATTTAAAAATATGTTCAATAAAAATAGAAATCACTTTCCAGAATACATTACACGTATGTAAACGATACTAATTAAAAAAAACAGATAGAACATTTACGATGAGCTAGTTTACGATGCGGCTATTGTTCAGAGGGCTTTAATGAGGAAGTCAATATTTGTGGACTCGTGGAGCGGCCGGTGCTAACTCAACCCACTTGTGAGGCAAATAGGAAAATGGACGTGTGGATGCAATTTTCACCTTCAATGTAATGTGAATTGTAAAATAATGCTTGTTGTTTTCATTGTTAAGTTCAAATACAATTGAAGACCATGCAAGGTAGAAGGAAAGATTCTATGCATAAATGGACGACTCCATGTGCATATAAATTCAAAACTCACTTCTTTTTGTTATTTTGTTAAGAAAGTTTTTATTTTAAATAAAATGCTAAAAGTACATATGTATTATAATATATAACGGTAATTCAGCTCTTCTCAAAAATTTGGAGTTAAAACTTAACTCAATTTCTCCAAATTCGAAATATGCATATTACCTTCATCTACTCATGCAAGAATACTTGACATGTACCGGCTGTTTGTGATGGCTATAATTATGTAGATTGGCCTAGGTAATTTGTTATTTAATAATTTAAGTTCATATTTTATTTATTAGACACCACTTTATCATCAATAACAGTAACATAAATATGCGTATTTTAAAATATAATATGTTTATGGTATAAAATAAATAACTAGAGCCCCATTGTCGCGTAAAATACACGTTGCCTTAGCAACGTATATGTCAATTTATACAAAAATGTATGTCAATAACATGGTAGTACGTATAAACGTAAATAAATATTTTCTTTTATTACTTTAACTTTTAATTATTTGAACTATTATGATAAATATTGGCTTTCTACACTTCTTTTTTAAATTATATAGCATATGTCGTGATTGATACGCAGGTAAAGCTAATACCTTACCTCTTTAGTAACTGGTATCAATTTTAACATTTTAACTAGCTACTTAATAGGTCAATGTGGCGATGTGCAGTCTAGACTTACAGATAGTCTTTGAAGTCTCTGCCAAGAATACCCAAAACAACGATCAAGGGTGGGTATAACAATATGTTAAATACTGATTAACATTTGTAATATCATTAGTAAGACATATTGCAGTATGGCAAAAGAAATGTCGTAAATGAAATGACAATTTCTATACATAGTCAATCTATACATAGAGGCACATAGTGTTGTTCCCGCTTAGAACACTTATTGCAACAATAAAATTACACTTCAATATATAACACTGAAATATTTAATTAAAAAATAAGTTTTTTATAAAATATTGTTATTACGGTATTATAAAAACGGTGTAGTTGTGCGTGGTACGCGTCTAACTCACAAAGAACGTAGAATGTTACTCGTAGGAAATTGACTTGTGACGTGCCGTGACGCAACGGTTATTTGCAGGTTTAGCACGACTATCAAAGATTTAAAATAACAAAAATAACTACAAAAGCAAAAAAAAATTGCTTCAGTTATTTATGAACGACAAGATTTCGTAATAAAGAAGATGTGGATGTAGAATTTTAATAATATTATTATATTTTCCTAAACATTTTCATCACTGACTGCTACGACACCGTCATGAATTGATTGTCAACTAATCTCATACTTTTTTTTTCAGCTTCACGCTTTTTCTGCATAGCCAGGCATAGGGTAGTCAGAAAGAACCCAGTGTCAAGGCACTCCATTCATAATTTTCCGCCCGAATTTGAGACATCGCGTGTTGACTTGTGGGCCTCAACGATGAGCTTTTGTCTCTATCACCAGAGCTTAGAAATTAAAATAATTAAAGAGAGTGGGTATCGAACCCACAACCAATCCCATTACAGTGAGACACTGTCGCAATGCGTCGCTGGCCTCAATTAAAATTAATCGTTTAATTAATTAACAATTGTTAGCATATATCTAGTTGTTCCTCAAAACTGAAATAGAATATGATTACTACATTTTGACTGAAGAATATCTGGCAATTCTGTGCTGATGATTCAGGTACGTTCGAAATAGAACTTCTATTATCTCGCTAAACAAACTGATGTCATTTCAACAGACACGCTTTAATATTGAAAAGAATTAACACAATTACACAATATGTATTTACTTAATAAATAATAGAACATACTTAGTCATTCGTATAGTAAAATTAAAATATATAAATATTGTTCAAATAAATTTGAAGTTTGCGTCTTGAGATGACCAATTCACCAGTAATTAAAAAAAATTAAATAATTCAAATATTATCATTTCTTGAGTGGCGACAACCCACGACCAATCACGTTTACTGTCTGACGATGTGTTACTGCACCACGAATGCACCTTGTATTATCTTTAATTAAATACAAGAAATGGTATCCCATATGGTACATTTTACACTAAGTTTTATGAACATTATAAATATTGTCTCTGAACAAAAGATGTTTTTTTTTTTTAAAAAAAGGATCATATATCGCATTAGTACTAATATATAAAATTATGAAATATATGTATATATTATAGAGGCTTATGCATCGTGGCGCATTGTGACAGTACTGTCTCTAATCGTGACTGGTAGTGGGTCCGATTCCCACTCGGCGGAATGATCATAATTTAATTATTTTCATTTCTCCGCTCTGGTGAAAAAGACAAAGCGTGGCGTTGAGTTTCGGACGTAAAATGGAGGATCTTGACATTAGTTTCTCTCTGACTGCGGAATGTGTTATGCGGAATTAAGAGAAAAGATAAAAGAAATTACATCAACTTTGTAATAATCAAATGCAAACCAAAAAAGCAACAAAATAAAGAAAACATTGAGGCAATCTACCTACTAAAGAATAAGCAAATGGGGTAGGCGTGTGTTTCATTCAACGCGGTCTAACGAAGTCGAACGGAGGATAATCCAGCTAATTGAGCCAAGGGACCAATTACTAATAATATCATGATATATATATATACGTAGATATCTACGGTATTAACGGATTTAGGGGACATGGGGGTGAATAATTGTAAAAGTATGGTAAATTAGATGGGTTAGTGTGAATAATCTATTTAGGCTTGAAACTTTAATTGCTGGAAAGTCAAGGGCGTACAAAATTAAATTCAATTGATCGAAGAATATATTCTTAACTAGCGATCCGCTCGCGGCTTAGACTGCGTGAACTACACGGCTATAACTACATAACTCTTTAGTTTTCTCACCTGCCCGCGTTCCCTACTTAAGCCACAAACTTTGCTTAAATACATAATTTAAGCCAAGTTTGTGATTTAAGTATTTATGATTTATCTTTAATTTATGAACAGATTGAACTAAAAAAAAACATTGTTTTCTTACACTGATAATATTTTTTCTCAATAATATTTTTTCTCATTTATCCTCCGTGTACAGACAGTGATCAGTAACATTATTATTATATGTATAGAAGATTATTAATATTTATTCAAATTCAAATTCAAAATATCCTTTATTCAAATAGACTATTGGAAGGAAGGAAGGAATTCGTCGTAGAGTTATTTGTCACTAAGCACGCCGCCTGCACTTGACATGCCTAAAAATGTAAGTGTCATATAGATACTATCTAACTAGATTTTTGAGACTAGCTTTTTTTTCAGACAACCCATACCCACCAACCACCATCCAACCCAGGATATATAATTGTTATTTTTTTTCGCATATTTTTAATATTCTGACAATATGAAGCAATGTACGTTTTGTTTTGCCTTGCTAATTTAAATGGCAAAATCACATTACTTATTAAAAACTTATTAAAATTACGCGTTAAACTAAATTATAAATAATGTGCAATATAAACGATGAGTGGGACAGCATCTGACTGTATACAGTATGGTACAGCCAGGGTATTTTCATTTCTCTTCTTTGGTGACAAGACAAAGTGCAGCGTTTAGTTCCGCCAATCAATAGACAATGTTACGAATTTTTATGATTTTGAAAATCAATTATTCAGATATATACATACAAATTTAAGGTAATGTAGTAAACTAAAAAAATGTATAGTCAAATAATATATTTTTTATATTCTATGTATTATTCATTCATACAGTTAAGCCATTAAGGCTTTTTCGATATTGCCAGATGGGTGAGGTAGCTTTGATGGTAGTCATTAATCATGTCAATATAACAGATATTGCAGGTAATAATGACTTATCATTATTACCTGCGATATATCATTCTACACAACAACTATAAAATTACATGTTTATATTAAAATATATAAAACTTATTTGGAAAAACTATTATATTTTGAATAATATGTATTATACAAAAGCATGATGCTATATAAAGAAAATCTAAAATTCATATTAGTGAAAAATTAAGTTATGTAGGTATTTCTAACATAAAATGTAAGAGATTTGTAAATATATAACAAGATCTCATGTATTGAGCCCTACTATTTGATAGTTATTAATTTATTAATAACATTATAAAAATATTACTAAGATAGTGAAAGTGATTTCATCTACAGATTTAGTAATTTAGACCATCTTATATTCTCTAAAAATGTTTATTTAATCTGTAGTTCAATGTCAATTATTTTTTATAACAATTTGAACTGTCACAGCATATTTCAATTTGTGGCAAAAGTAATAATAATAATGTTTATTTTATAGTACAATATCTAATAATCTCTTATTATAAAAAAAATATTCTGATAAAGACTATTTCAGAAAGACTTGGCACTAAATAATATTACACTTAATTGTGCATCTCATTATGAAATGTTTAAACAAATGTTGTTTTTATTTATTCGTTAAAACTTTTAACATACTTTATTGATTGTAAGATACGAGTTATTATATTAAGTTACTCATTTATTATAAATACCTGTTTATAAAGAAATAAATTTTGGAATTCATATTTACAGGATTGAGGATTTTTTTGTACAACGTGAATAATATGAAAATATAATTTTACTATAATAATATTTAACTGTTAATGTTCAATATCTATTTAAGTATTAAGTAAAAATGATTTCATTTCTAAATAAAACATAATTACGTAGCAAACCAAACAGGTTATATGATGATAACAAGTCACTCACCTAAGTCATCCATTGTAATGTATCAAAACACTTTAATATATCGAAATATTTTTACAAAACTGAATAAAACACAATGTAGTAACACAGTTAGATATCAAAAAATAATTTTGATATAATTTTGCACTTAATACACGATAATTAAACGAGAAAATATAATCCAAATATAGCAAATTATTTGAAGTTGGCACAATTGTCAAAATGTCACCGTCACGAATTTGGAACCTTATAATATACATTTTTTTTTTGATGAAATTCTAACAAAACACTTACACACAATTAGGTTTTCTATTAAAGAATTTCTAATTATCTGCTATTTTTTTATTTTCTACTTATATTAATTACTCAGAGTAGTTTATAAGTTATAAAATTAATTAACTATTTTAAAAATAAACATTTTTTATAAGTTATAACACAATTGCAGCTTTCTTTATGTGTTTTTATGGCTACTAACCCAAAGAAACCAAATTAACTATTATTACAATAATAATAGCTAAGGTCTAGTTATTAAACTTAGGTATATTTAATGTAACCCGTAATATTTTATTAATTTAAGTATATGTACAGTGTCATTATACTTTTTAGTCTGTACTCTGTAATCTGTAGTAACTAGTAACTACTGACTAATGACAAGAGAAACTTGTATATTAGTATTTAGTATCGATTAGTTAAATATTTAGGTGATATATACGCCCAGCTCTTATTTTATTATATATTTCTTACAAGAAACATTAACAAACATGAGTAGTACAGGAGAACAATTGACTTTGGCGAGAGACATAAAGAGGGCAATAGAATTATTAGAAAAACTCCAACAAAGTGGTGAAGTACCAGCCACAAAATTAGCTGCATTACAGAAAGTGTTACAAAGTGATTTCTTAAATGCCGTCAGGGAAGTATATGAGCATGTTTATGAAACAGTAGATATTCAGGGATCGGCTGATATACGGGCATCAGCAACGGCCAAAGCTACGGTAGCTGCTTTTGCTGCTGCAGAAGGCCACGCACATCCTCGAGTAGTCGAATTACCCAAGACTGAGGAAGGTCTGGGATTTAATGTTATGGGAGGCAAGGAACAAAACTCTCCTATATACATATCTAGGATCATACCTGGTGGTGTTGCTGATCGTCATGGAGGACTGAAAAGAGGTGATCAATTACTTTCTGTAAATGGCGTGTCTGTGGAGGGAGAAAATCATGAAAAGGCTGTGGAACTGTTAAAGCAAGCTGTAGGATCTGTTAAGCTTGTTGTACGCTATACACCAAAGGTTTTGGAAGAGATGGAAATGAGATTTGACAAGCAAAGAACAGCCAGAAGGCGTACCAATTACAATTAAATGTTACAAATATTTTTGAAAATCCTCTTGATATTATCTGTGTATAATTATTTATGTAGTTTTGTTTAGGTATGACATAGAATGAAAGTTTGTGCTATTGTTATGACTTGATAAGTATAAAATATAATTGGAATAGTATGTTAACAATGTAGATAAAATTATGTTAGCTTTGTAGATTTATTATTTAATTAAGTGTTAATCTGTATAATATAATTTAAGTCTTTTTAATTGTAGATCAATTTTTTTAATGACCTTTTTACATAGATATGACCAATTCAATATGCACATTATTTACTTAATATACAGTGTATATAAATTAGCAGTTTATGTTATCACAATTACATATTAATTAAATACAATATGAAGTATTCCTTTAGATTATTAATTCTTTGCAAGGGATGAAATAAATTATTTAATTGTACATATATTTTTATTTCTCTAGATAATATGTACAAATGCATATGTTTCTTAATGTTACCACGCATCAAAACTACCAAAGTTATATTTGCTGTCCTTTTTAGCCCTTTTTGTTGGTACTTCTTGTCCTTTTGTAGGTTTGCTAGTTGAGGAGTGTTCCTGTAAGTTAAGGTATTTGCCTACTCCATCTCTAAATACTTTGAGTGGTTGTTTATTCGCTTTTTTTGGTTTTATTCCAGATTGAGCCAGTTTCTTTAATTCTTCTGCTCTTTCAGCAGCTACCTAATAGAAGGAACGGAAATCAACAAAAACAGCAATAGGGTTAAAAAATCTGGAACTCTATAGGCAATAAGAGTATACATACATATAACTTTATTATAATATATTTTTTTATTATAATAAATAATAATAAAATAGCTTGATTTCTCCAGAATGTCAAACAAACAAATATACTCTAACAAGTTTCTTTACTTTTTAGTATTATAAAAGACATTCATTCATGTGTTGCTTGAAATGTGGAACTCCTGAGGGTAAACCCTTCACCAAAGGGTTTAATCTATCACTATCTATGGCAATGGTCATGATCCTATGCAGGCTACTATCTTGTCTTGCCAACAAGCACAAGAGTGGCACTTCTTATGCCATGAGTTCCTTTTATAAATTAACTTTAATAAATAAATTAAATATTTAAATAGAATAATGAAACATCTTAAAAACTTTTCACATGAAAAATTAAAATATTTTCATAATAAAATATATTTAATACCTGTTCCTCAGCTTCAGCAAATGGATCAACAAATACCTGGGCTACCTCAATAATTATATCTTCAATAGGCCTGTCTTTATTATCTACTTCTACATGTTCGATAGCATTCAATGTATCAAGACCTCCAACTACTTTGCCAAATATAGTGTGCTTGCCATCCAGTTGCTTACAAGAACGGAATGTGACAAAGCTTAAAAATAAATTTGTGGTTCACAAAATTTTGTATGAATAAATTTAATTCTTGGACATAGTAAACATGGCATAGGGTACACAAGATGGTTGTGGGTTTAATACTCATTCAGACAATAGAATTATCTATTACTAGAGACCTGCTACCCTCAAGCTCGAGCTATTTCGTGTATTCAGAAGCGTTTCGTAAAAAATTGTGGAAAAAATCCTATGTTTATCACTAGACCCTTAAGTATCTCTATATAAAATTTCATCATAATCGGTGCAGCGGTTCGGCCGTGATGACTTTACAAAGAGACAGAGTTATTTTTGCATTTATAACATTAGTTACGGATTACTTCCATTTACTACATATTTTCAATAGAAACTGACCCAAAATTATAATTAATTTCTTTACAGTGATATTTTTTTGTCTCGTAAGTCTTCCACATCAGACGATTGTAATTTATTTACAGCTTTCGACTCTATTCTCAGCATTCACACGAATTGGAGATGTTGCATATTGAATAGCGAAACTTCTCGTTCTATATTATTAACGGTTTTATATTAATGTACGAAACTAACACACTAATTACCCATTAGGTAATAAATGTAAAGTACATTAAAAGAATATTACACATAGAATAAAGCAATCTTCCAAGAGAACTTGTTCTACAAAAGTTAAGTAGCTACTTTTTAGCTTTTCAATAAACTAGTAGGTATGAATAATAACTTACAATTGTGAACCATTTGTATTGGGTCCAGAGTTAGCCATAGACAGTATGCCGCGACCAGTGTGGTGTAAGTTGGGTTTGATTTCATCTTCAAATGGTTTTTTCCATATTGATTCACCACCAAGGCCTGTTCCAGTGGGGTCTCCCCCTTGAATCTGTGATAAAATAAAATATTTAATTTAATATACCTAGAAGCCTATTGTGGTGCAGTGTGACAGCGCTTGACTTTATTTGCATTGTGGGTTCAATTCCATTCATTTTTATTTGTCACAGACAATGCCTAGCATTCTTAACACTGGGTTCTCCCTGACTACCGATAGAGGAAAAATATCGTGAAGCCGAAAAAATATTTAATGTGTAATCTAACGATTCTGCTGCTATGTTAATAAAACAATGCCATTAAAGAAATCCAAGTTCATTGGGATTGAGTTTACACCACTAAGATAATAAAATATGAGAAGAATATAATATATCACGTTTATTCAACATGCATAAATCAATGATAAAATTCGAAGTTCGAGAAAATTGAGTTTATTATGTATTTTTAGTATGTTATTACAAAACCAAAATGTTTATTTTTCTAATATTTTACTTATGCACAAGAGTGCCTTAATTATTAAAAAAAACGACATATCACACATAATTTTTCACGCTGTACATAATTTTTTTTAATTTGACAGCCCCAAACTCACCATAAAATTTCTTATAGATCTGTGGAATTTAGTACCATTATAGTATCCACTCAGGCAATGTTTTATAAAATTGTCACATGTTTTAGGAGTTACATCACAGTACAGCTCAAAATTCAACTGACCAAAGTTTGTGACTAGTCTCACATAGCCTGGAACAAAAATAATACAAATTAGTATACTATCCTTATTAAATTACCCCACCCTCCTGGGGAAATGAATATATTTAAACTACTTTCATTTCTCAGCTCTCGTAAGACAAAGTCCTGCATTCAGTTCCCCTACACAATGCACAATGTCTCCAATACAGGCAGAAAGTGGAGAAAGGAAGTGTGAAACTAAGTTTGCTGCTTACCCTACAATGCCAAAAAAACCATTGTAAAAAAAGAACCTAGCTACAAAAATATGTACCTTTTTTCTTAACCCTTTCATATTTGATGTCATCTTCAGAAACAATTGCAGCTTCATGTATAGTTTCGGGGACCATAGCTGTTGATGTGAAACTAGCTGCCACTTTACCAGTTGAATAATGTGCGGCATTGAATTTATCTGCAACCTGTGAGATGGAAAAGTTAATATATTGTTTCAGGCATAAGTTCATGAAAAATTTATTCATTTATGAAGGCTAAATAATGGAAAACATCTTATAACAATAATTAATACCTCCTTTTTAACTTCCTTCACTTCTGGTGCCTTATATTCTCTTTCTAGTTCTTGTAAAATATCTTTAGTTTCAGCTGACACAGTTTTCAATCTTGCATGTGGATCTTTTCTCAGTGCAATTTCCTCTTAAAAAAACAAATAAGTTTAATTATACACCTATTTAATTTTTATTATACAACACTTGTCCTGCATAGCTCGGTACTATACAGGATAGTCCCTGTAGGGTAGGGCAGAGTAACCTTGTGTCAATACACTCAATTCTCCACTTTCTGCCCAAAGAAACCCACAACCAATTGTGATCCAAGTCAGATGTTGTCCCATTGCACCACAATCTCAATAATATGATTAAAAATATGATTTTGGGGATTATCTAGATATAGAATAATGTATTTAAATAATTAAAATTATTTATTTTAAAATGATGCCACATCTTACCTTCTGTTTCCACTCTTAAATTATGCTTAATATGATGAAAATTAGAAATATTGAATTTTCCCAAATTGTTAGGGTCCTGTATGGTAATAATGTCAGATCTAACAAAAGGTGTATCATTGATGAGGTCCTTATAATTCTTGCTCTTAATATTAAGTTGTTCCACGGCTTCATAGCAGTACACATTACCACTTGTTTGTATTGCAACAATATGTGAATTTTTTGTGAATGGTTTAAACAAGACAGGACAATGATAGTCATCTTGGGCATTTTTAAAGAAATTAAGCTTAATAAGGCTTTTAATATCCAATTTCTGTAAACAAATAAAAAAAAAAGAAATATTAAATCATTAAATACTAAAGTTGTCAAGTGTTTACAGATAAATTTCACTTCATATGCAATATATTGATTAAAATAGTTCACTGAACTTTAAATGAACAATATTAGCTCAATTTTTTTTTAAATTAGATGATCAAATAATCCTACTAACATTTCCAGTTGCTGGATTGATTTTAAATTTTTTTATAAAATCAATAATAGCTTGTAACTCAAATATATTTCCTTCGTTATCGCAGTAAGGTTCTTCGAATGGTTGTAGACACAAGCAACAATGATCATAAGGAAGTCTTCGGAAGGAACTGTCTTCTTCTACTGCAGTGCCTGATCTTTTGCCACCATATATAGTTGTCCATTCTGTATAGGTAAGATACCTGTAATTGTAATGGAGATAAATTTCTATAAGATAGATAAAAAGACATTTATATTTTTGATTTTGTGAAACAAATTTTAATAAGTGAACTTTATAATATGCAGTGGTTTGGAGTTACATTTTATCTTTTTGGTGTTGTCGTTTCCCCATTTTGGTAAGTGTTTAATTGTCAATACAATTACTTTAAAAATAATACAAAATTAATGATAATATTTTCTGAATCACAAGTCAAAATACAAGAAATATCAAATAATGATGTATCTGCAGTATCTGGTACACTTATTTTTGACAGGTCACAATTCACATTTCACAGACAACAAAATAGTTATTTATATATTATTATTTATGTATATATTATGTTATATGTATAAGTATTAAATTGTTCATAAGTATTAAAAATAAAATTACAAACTAAGAACGTTAAATGTTTTGCCATCTTTGTTCCATTATACTTTGCTCGACAAATTTTTACAACAATATGTTATATGTAGTTTATTAAACTAATAGAGATTTTATCAAAAGGTGGTAAATGGTAATGAGTAAAACTTATACAAAGCTAAAATTTTAGACGTTTATAAATGTAATTTTTATCACTTCTGTACGATAAATAATAATTGAAGTAAAATTCGAAGCATTTTTTTGCTAAAATTAATTCAAATTAATGAAACTGAAGTAAGTTATATATTTTTTTCGTTTATGGCAACTTACCGGTTATTTTTTAATTTTTAATAACATGTCGGAAAGTGCTTGTGCTTTGTGAACTTGTTGAAATATACTTAGAAAGTACAGTGTAGTTATATTAATTTAGTTACTATTTTTCACATACTTATATATCAAAAGGTAATTAATGTGACTATGTCACAAAGTTGCAAAACTTATACGATTCAACATCTTGTTTTTGTTTTAAACGTGTGTGCGTTGATGACTTTCAGTTGTGCTGGTAAGGTTGATTTACAAATGGACGTAATGTGGTAGAAGAGGATTGAAGCTCTGACATATTTTACGGAAACAAGAGATTTCAAGCTTTAGTTACAGTAAGGTATACTAAAGCTTATTGATAAGTTTCACAGACAATAATAAAAACTTAATCTCATGAGAAAGTAATAAGCTGCTTATTTGCGCTTTGCAGTGCGGAGCATCTAACACCGAGTCTCAATTAATAATATAACACAATTTGTACATATTCTGGATCAATTTCTTTGTCTTCTATTGATCCTGCTTTTGGATACATATATTTATTAGAGTTATCTCGGTGGTTGGCCAAAGAAATTGTAAATTATCGGATAACGCCAGCCCACAAGATGGCCGACTGTTATTCGTAAGGTACAAATAATATTTTTACGCTAAGAATATCTCTTGAAGCAATTTAATGTTTTCATTTGCTAGTTTAAATTATATTATATTATATTTTTACCATTTTTTGCATTTGAAAGATTAAGTTTACTTATTGTGTAGGAATGTCTTTGTTCTAAACATCATGATTTCTTTTAGAAAAAGATGATTGTTTTTTTATTGATCATTCATTATTTCGCTAAATCATTTTAAAATTAACATTTGTAGAGCATGTGTGTATTTATGTGTAAGTATTGTAATGTCATCGTCATTATTTCATTTATTATTTGATTTTCTAGAAACTAGTATGTTACTTAAAAAATATATATATTTTTAATTCGGTCTTTTTATCAATGTTTTAATAATTGTATAATTTTAGCTTTTCTTAGTGAATTACAACTTTCATGATCAAGTGTGTTTACTATTTATTAAAAATTTTGTGACAACTATAAAAATATTTAATATATTACTTAGGCTTTCAGAATGTGCGTTTTTAATGTATTGTATAGCAAATTATATAAAGCGTATTCCAAACAACGAGTGTTATGTAACATGTTCATTATACATAAGCTTGACTTGGCTTTTTAACAATTGCTTTTGTTTTTAGCAGATTAAGTTTTGATGGTTTTAGATAATGTCTGGTGCGTCTGGTTCATCAGGAAGTGGAACGGGACGAGGTCGAGGCAGTGGAGCAGTTGACAGCAAACCAGAATCTAAAGAAAATAAGCCAAATCCAAAAATGTCTAAGGCACTCGGCACATCGGCTAAGAGAATCCAGAAAGAATTAGCAGAAATCACATTAGATCCACCTCCCAATTGCAGTGCGGGGCCAAAGGGGGACAATCTATATGAATGGGTGTCCACAATTCTTGGTCCACCAGGTTCAGTGTATGAGGGTGGAGTTTTCTTCTTAGACATACACTTTTCAGCAGAATACCCTTTTAAACCTCCTAAGGTAAGAATTAATGCATTGGATGTTTTTTAAATGTTTTAAGATTAATACTTGAGCTTAATTTTTTTGTTTATAAAGTAGTTCTTATTTTATTTATTATAACTTTTAATTCATTTGATAATAATTAATTAATAATTGTATTAATTTTAGGTAACATTCCGAACTAGAATATATCACTGTAATATAAACAGTCAAGGTGTGATATGCCTTGATATTCTTAAGGATAATTGGTCACCAGCACTGACTATATCTAAAGTACTCCTGTCCATATGCTCACTCTTGACTGATTGTAATCCAGGTATGTTTTTTATCTATATAAAATTTAAATTCTGCTATTAAATGTCATCTACGCATTGTTTCATTTAATATTAAAAGTTGTCATTGGCAATTTTATTTTGCTATGATCTTTGACATATTAGCACTCACTGTCATGGAAAGTAGACCCTACAAATATTAATATTCAAGTTCTTTAGAAACATCTTAACCATAATGCTATAGGCCTTCTTTGTGAATCTGGCTTAGTAGCCTTTTTTATATAATAAATAAAAAAATATTAATTCAAATTAGATTCCAAAGGATTTCTTTTTCAATTTAGTTCCAGATATTAGGTTGTCAGACATTTAAACATTTCATCTTTATTATATTAGTATAGTTAAAAGTAACAAAAAAGAAGTAATATAAGAGATAAGTATGTCTCAGTTTATATTATATGAGAATAAGTTTGTTTAATTTGTTGTAATATAAAAATAATATGTATTGCCAATAGTATTAGACACTCTGCAATTTATAACATATTTCTATCAATCATTGCGAAATATAAAATGATGTTAAATTATTTTAAGTAATTAGTAATAAGGACTTTATTTAAATTAGAATAGTAAAAAAAAGTTCAATATTTTGTTGGATCATCAGTAGGAATTCTCTGTCACATGCCACAGCATAATAGCAAGACCTGTTTTGATGATATATTGTGCACTTTTATTTTGTGTTTCAATAAGCTCTAAAGAATTAGATTAATCTGAAGTCTGTGCAGGCCAACCCAACAGATAAATATTGTTTTCAGTAAACCTTAGATATTGATTTGTGATATGGACCATTTTTTTTATTTCCCTGATCTGTACAATCAAAGTTTAAAACAAATAAAAGTTTATCAATGTACAACGAAAAGTCTGATATCAATATTATATTAAATATTATAATAAAATCTTTGGCTTTTGCTATTTTTACACATTTTAAATTATCACTACAGTCTACTTCTCACCACAGATTGCAGTAGTAGTTTTTGAAATATTGGGTTTTCTAAAATGTGTTTCCAAATTATAAAATTTATATGATAAATTTGGTTGAAATAATTTAATTTTAAACTAGTGTAATAAATAGCTGTTTACATCTGTACAATTGTGAAAATATTTAATGTTTTTGAAACTCACACAACCAATGTCCAATGTTGTCCTGTTTTCTCCTATAGAGATTAGTTTACTGATGAATGTGATTACGTTACATATAGGTACTTGTCTTAATCTAAAATCTAAACATGTGTAACCACTAACTACTAAAAACAAGGCAATAAATATACACTATAATATATATATATACTCTTTATTCCAGCTGACCCCCTGGTCGGCAGCATCGCCACACAGTATCTCCAGAACCGCGAGGAGCACGATCGTATCGCGCGCCTCTGGACCAAGCGCTACGCGACATGATTGCCCTTCCCCTCTCCCTTACCCCACACCCCTACCCTCGCACACTTCCCCCCATACCCTACGATCCGTTCATATGATCTAAAGTGTTAATACTGGCCAGTTTGTGTGTATGCGCTTTTATGTAAGCAGTTTAATTTTTTTAAATTGTCAATATTTGTGGTATTGATCACGGCCTAATGTTATAGTGCCTTAAGATTTGTTATGACACTATATTGTTAGGCATTTTACGTTTTGCTGTATGTCAAAAAGTCTTTTTTTTTTATATATATATATATCTTCTAAACTAAGAGAAGTGCATACATATAAATGCCAATGTCAATTTAGTTGCGATTAATGATTTTTATTAACGCTTGAACGGTATGACTGTATTATTTTTAGGTGATGAGTTTTTAGTTATCCATTAATCTGTGTATACATAGGGTTACACAATAATATTTAGGCTTAAATGTATGCCACTACAATGTGACGATCTCATCGGCCCTATTAATAAACTTTACGGCGGTTTACATAAATCTAAGTTTGAAAATAAGGCCGTATGTATTAAAATTAAGTGTTTATACTACTTAAGTGTTTCTTCCGAGCGGTTTCGTAGATGCCACGATATTTTGATATTCAAATAATTGTAAGTTTATAACTCTAAAATAACAATTTATTTTTATGATTAATTAATTAATGTGTAAATACAAAAACGCATACTATGTCCTATATGAATAAATTTTAAAATATGATGAATGTGAATTATATACTCAGATATCTCAGTAAGCATATTCAATTGATTTAGTCTCTTGCTATTAGTGATTATGTAATTTGCATGCTCGGAACAATATATACATATAGTAATATCACTACAGTTATAAAAAACATTATTATTTTAATATAAAGAATTACAATATATATATATATATTTTCAATATTTAATTTAAATTTAATCTATGTATATGAAAAAGAATAATGTGTTGTTCCAGCATGTGATCCAGCATCTGCAAGTTACTAGTATGTGATGATTAATTGTAAGGTTTTAACTACAACTGCCAATCACGTCTCCATTTTGTATAGTCTCTTTTTATGTTTAAATGCATGTTTTAGTACTTTCAAAGAGAAGAAATTTCAAGTTACTGGTTGTAAAGCATCTATCATATTTTTTTTAAATTGAGTACAATAGTTCAGTTAGAAAAGGTCTAGTCGTTTGTTCCGGAATTATATCGGTACTTATCTATGAAATCTGCAAATGCGATTATATATATATATTAATCAATGTTTAAAGCTTAGATGGCCGACTGTTGGATTTTAGTGAGCTCTGTATTGTTTCGCTGGGTTGTATGATGTTGTATGTATGTTCATCATATTTGAATATAATTAACAGACTTGCTTTATATATTTATAAATATTAACTTGATTATAATATTCAAATTATTTTGTGTTTAAGTATCTGTGTGAAAAATTGTTTTTTTTAAATGCTAAAATTACACCATTATTAATATGGTTGGAAAAATTTATGGCCATTTTATGGTTTTTTTTTTGGTCAGAATTTAGGCTAATTTTTGTAACGTGCCCAGTGCCAGATATATGATAGTCCTTTTTGATTCATATATTTTTTGGTCTTGTTGTATGTGATTTAGTTAAATTTATATTTTTGTAAGTAATAATTTTCTTTGGTTGTCGCGACTATGGTTAAATAAAATTATGGTGAAAGGATTTTTATTGTAGATAATATATATTGTTTAAATTTTTGAAACATTGGCAGTGCTCACACAAAGTTATGATTTCAAAAATATAAATACTACGGATTATTGATAATAAAATTCATCAAATAATATTTTTTGGGTAGTAAGAATTGTAAAATTAAAATGAATCGAATTTCACTAAATATGTATAAGAGTGCAATTACTGTTGGGTGTTTTGTATTATGTAAAAGTGATTGTATGTATGTCTGTTAGTATGTAGATGTGCTCAGTAGGCCCGGCGACAAGCTTAGCGTTTAAAAACTAATTTATTTAATGAACAACTAATTTGTATGTCTCACACATTTGATTATCAAGTGATTTGACAATATTTAATCAGATTTCATAAGTTTCTAACGATGGGTTGTTTGGACTGAATATGGCTGTTTCTTTTACTACAATTTTTTTAAATGTCCACTTTTTTTTAATTAAGATTTGTAAAGAAATCGATGCCTCGAAGTATCATAACTATCGCAATTTTACCACCACCCCGTTTTCAGTAAGTTCGGCAAAATTAGCATACAATTTATGTTTTATCCTCGTGTACTCTGGTAATATAAGGATATGAAACTAACCATAGGAGCCATCGTAATGTTTGTTGATGCCAATTTTTTGTAACCTCTTTACTATAATTATTCAACTCTTAACTAACGAAAAAATGATAAATGGTTTTGTTTGTATAAAACTGACATATCAACGTGCATTGAATCCTGGTCCGTTTTCGTTGAGTGTGTGCCAAATGTCAGGCACGCTTGCGACTCGTCTTGAGATATTCCGTTTAGACTAACTTACCTATAGTTTTAAGTTTCTATTGTTTAAGTAATGTAATGTATGTCTTAATCGTATAGAGTAATATAGCGTTAGTTAGAAGTGTATGTCGCGTGGTGCTGTGACGGACGGTTATATATTGATGTGATTTTAAATTATTTTATACTGTGACCCGTGACTCGATGCTTGCAGACAACGCGACTGATGTTCCTCGATCGTTCGTAAAACTGTCATAATCATCCTTTGTTGAAATTTATATCATGGTATAAAATAGGAGAATAAAATGTGTGTAACTAGACACGGAAGTGGTGTTTTATTTGTTTTTGTATTTATTTATACATTTATTATGTCTAGTAGACGTGGTGCAGTGTGAGAACGTCTGGTTGTGGGTATGTTTATATTTAAATTATTTTCATTTGCCTGGTCGCTGTACATGCCTCGTCTCGGAATCGGACGGAAAGTGAGGAAGGAACGGGGTATGTTTACATTAGGGTCCTGACTACCATGCATTCGGAAAAAAAGACGTGAATGGATCTATAATGTGTATGGAATAACTGTGGGTCCATTAAATGTACGCAGTTACTTTTTTCTTTTCAGTAATGTGCTATTTTTAGCATTTCTTACTTGGTTAATCGCAAAATAAACTAAACAAGAACTCATTTTGGAATGAAACTTGTTTCTTATTGTAAAACACGGGCGTGGAATACTAATATAATAGTATCTTTAAGGTACTCATTTACATCAGTTGCCTGGCAGTGAATGTCCCGTCAAAATTGGTCCAGTCAGACAGACAAAAATTGTAAAGAATGTTACATATGCTTATATTATAAAGCTGAAGAGTTTGTTTGGTTGAGCACGCTAATTTCGAATTCAAAAAATAATTTAGTATTCGATAGTCTATTTATCGAGGAATGCGATAAATAGGAGCATGGCAGCAATGAAAAATATCGCAGAAACGGGTAAAATATTCCTCCCATGACCGCTTTTTAAACGGTTAAAGTTACCTAAAAATCATGTATGATAGAAAACTTTCCGCTCTAAAAGTTCTAAGAAGAATTTCGCGACAACATACTCGTAATGTCTATCTTTGAAGGTCGACTCAGTATAACCTTTTTATGGTAATGAAATTTGCTCTAAAACGATGCTTTATTTGCGAAGGTGTTTTTATAACACACGATACTACTTCATCACGAGTATTTAATTTGAACCGATAGCACCTTTACATTATTTGATTTCATTTAATATTTTAGGAGATATCATAGTTTTAAAATAACTCTGCAACTCTGCTCTAAAAATTATAAAGTATGTAGAAGGCAAGCTACCATGATACTAATCATAATGTACGTACATAAAATATCTTCTTAAATTAGGTAATGGATTATATAATAATCTCAAGTAATATTTTTAAAGAAATGCAATATATGTCTTAGTAAGATTTCTCCATCAATTAACACGGGTGAAATAAGTATGTAAATTGTTAAGTTCTATTTACGCGAACGAAGTCGAGGGCACAGCTAGTTTTGCTATATGTACCGTATATGCAGACATGCATGCATTTAGTAAAAATTTGGTTATTTTAATATTATAAACAGACACCACAATTTTATTTACGTGTATAGAATTATTGTCCCTCTGTTCCATTGTCCTGACGAGGATATAGGGTTTATGCTACAGAAATATTTTATTGTCCCCTGAGCGACTGCCTCGGCCGCTGATATACATACAGGTGGATCACCACACGATACCTATTCCTGCAACCTCTAAAATATATCAGTAATTTTCGATGATACAGGTATTTTTAGGCATTTATAATTTTCTTTTGAATAAAAATGTTTAGACGAACAGTCAGTGTCAAGAAGATACTCTGTTCTCCAATTTCCGAGTGGCGGAACTCAACGCCGCGCTTTGTCTTATTCACCAGAGATAAGGAATCATAATAATCACACTTATGACCATTCCGACGAGTAGGATTCGAACCCACGCCGATAACATTTACGCTCAGATGCTGCCCCATTGCCTCACGATAACCTCAGTTATTAGTGAACCACATAAACACAGGTTATAAATAAAACATCAATTCCACCATATACAGATTTATTATAAATATAAATACGAAAAACTACTAAAACTCTTTAACATGTGACAATTCAAGTTTATTTCGTATATCAAATTACAACTTCTAAGAGACCAATACAATCGACGTGCACTTCTACTTATACTAGGATTGAATATAATTTCTAAAAACTATGAATAGATTAAAATACATGGATATCGTGCATTTCATGAGAATTTGGCATTTTCACCACTATTCGAAAAATCAGTCTTCTCCGCTGACGTCATACGATATTATGGATAATCCATACAAAATTATACAAAAATAATTAATTAATTCAATACATTTAAATAATTATGTAAACAAAATATAAAAATAACAAAAATGTGAAATTTGATTTGCATTTACACTTTATTTATATAAAATATGTACGAGTACTTAAAATAATAAGCTCTATTAATAAACGAAGAATGAATTATGTACGTGTTACCCCAAATTACAGTAAAACTTTAAATTTACCATTTCAATGATTATAGCGCTAAATGTTCCAAACCTACCTAAAATCTAAGTTTTTAGTATAAGTTCAAATGAATAATGATCAAAGAACAGTACAGACTTTTACTATTTTAGTTAAATAAGAAGATAGAGTGAAAAATCTTATGATTTAGGGCTTTCACAGTAACATATGATAGAAAACAAACTTAGCTAAATTCAAAAATTATTTGTAACAATCAAAGCATTTGTCTGGTATTTTCTCTAGGTAAGGTTTTAAAGGGTTGTGATGTATACCACGTTTATTAATATGGCGTAACTAGGGGAGTGCTAGTTCTCTACACCGTCTCGTACTGGCTGCGTATGGAGCGAGCGAGGCAGCATGCGAATATTACACCAAGGAGCTGAAAATTAAAAATAAATATTAAAATAATTAAATACATAAAATATCTCACTCCGAGACAATTTAAATGGCTTAATTAAAGTCAACATCGTCTAAGTCGAAATTCTTATACGTTTATAACAACTTATATTTGTTAAAGATTATTTTACGAACAATAGTTTGGGACGAGAGAATGCTATTTGTTAAATATTTTTATGATTTTTTTTTCTGTAATAATAATCCTGTTTTGGCAGTTTGTATTAGAGCGTCAGTGTACCTATCCATGGTGACTGTGAGGGTGGAGGAATAAATTGTATATGCGTGCTTGGTGGTTCCAATACATATAATTATAAGCATCTGCATGTAAAGGTAAAATATTTTGTTAGTCTTTCAACATTTGAAGATTATACAAATAAAAAATCTAACAATATCAAATCAATTACCACAAAAATGTCTAAGTATTGTCAATCGTAGAGAGAATCTAATGTGCTCAATGTTTGCCATCCGATACAATATTGGATTGAATCATGTTTTGACAAATATTTTTTTAATTCGATATATTTTTTTAAATAAAAAAGACAAAGTTGTCTTATAATTACAATACAGTAGTGACATCTGTAAGTGAACAATGGAAAGAGATACTTTCAAGTGTTTTTGACTGGTTACACTTTATGTTCGAATACATATTTAAAAAAGACGGAAATAGAAACGAAAGAATCGAAAAGGAAAGAAATATTTATTCATATAATTATGAATAATAAACTACTAATTTCCTAATTTTTTATCCTAAAAATAACTATACAATTATATTTCAAGATATATTTTTAATAAAACTTTCCTAAACCATTATAGTTATTTTTTATAATATAAATAAATAAAAAATATAAATACGCTAATATAAGCTTTTTGGTTCATATTCCAAATGCAAATGAAATACATTTTTTTTAAATTAAGTAAGTGTACGAAGTACGAAGATTATTCGGATAGGATAAATAATGTATTTTTTACCTTCATTATATTTTTTAGAATTAAGCTATATCTAATAATTTAAAAAAATTGTTGAGTGCAAGGGGTGAAAATTACATTAAAAAGCCTATATATATATATATATATGTTAATGATTATTGTAAAACAAAAATATTTATCAAACTTACAAAAGTGTTGACTATTAGTATAACAACACTAGTCTGTGATTAGATTTTCACATATACGAAACCAACGTCAACCTTTTAGTAAAATGTATTAAAATATATTTTCTAAATTTAAATGTGGCCCAATACCGGCGCACTACAATGCCGGGCCGACCCGTGACAAGAGTGGAGCAAGCCCCGAACAATCCGTCAAATTACAAAAATCAGTTTGATATCCCGCGATGCGAGAATTTTCAGATATTAAGCTAAAAAGAACAGATACTACTACACTTTAATCTTAGCCAAAAGGCCGAGAAGCAATAACTAACTAAAGAAAATGAGGGACATAATAAAACGTTACAACATCTTGCCAGAGCCATTCAGTAGTCAAACAAAATATTAACAGCGCCATCTGTTGAGGTATTTACGACAACTCATACCGCGCGCTTAGTGTGTTCACTTGTCATTATGACTTTTTACTCTATCCGAGAAAAATGTTTGTACAAAAGTTACAAAAACAATAAAAGAATTTATCCAGTGGTCTTTAAAATTATATAAACGGCTTTATAAGTAAAACTGTCAAATCCATAATTTGATGTATAAATTAATGTAAAGATAATTGATAAATATTACACTTTATTTAATTTTAAAGTATGCTTTTCTCTCCTGATAATTTACCTTATATAGCAGGTTTACACTGTAAGAAAATATTTTTTCTGTAGTAAGACAAACGTGACTTCACTTGCCACAGACAGCGATATAATAATTTAAAGTTATTTTCCCTAGTTTATTAAAATAAAATCTCTAAAAATGGGCCTAGACGTAAAAAAAAACTGACCTGCAAAAATGCGATACCGAGTCCCACGCCACCCAACACTAAAGCCACGCCCTTCAGCCTCGTCAGGATGAGGGGGAGGCAGCCCTTCGTGTGCAGATTGGGGGAGTCCGCGGTGCAGGCCAAGGTCTTGTCGCCTAATACCTCCAGGCCCACGCAGCACGTGGCCGGGACGGGCAGCCCGTGGGCAGGCCAGTCGCTTACACCGTTCACGCCACAGCAATGAAGCTGGGATTGGAATTTTTTTTGTATAGTACGTACAGAGGTGTTGGTGATATCTTAATTAATATTTAAAATTAGAAGTAAAACACTCCGTCTCACTTTCCAGCCGAAAATAATAGTGAACAATGTATCAGTTGTAGGTTCGATCTATAGTCTGGAGAATGATTAGATTTGCTGAGTTCAGACCTCAGCTCGCAATTTCTTAAATTCTCTGTTATCTAGATCTTCTGTACATATCCTATGTAAAGTTATATTTCTGCCTAGTTGTTTTTCTTTGTTGCCAAAACGATAACTTTACAGCAGTTTGCTTTGAGTACTGCCTCCTAATACGCAATATATGCACATTCATATTCACAGGTGGTCAATGGACGCGACGGAATGTTTTTATTTCAATTATTTACATTCCCCTGCTTTCGTAGGACAAAGTGCAGTATATGAGTAATTAAATATTAAACTAGATTTCACGAAGATAAAAATAAATATATATAATATATACAAATAGCGTGAAGTTTTAATGATACGATAATTAAGGTATTTTTGCGTTTCCAGGAAGGGCTCAAGGCCAGTGGACAAATCAAATCAATTTACGCTGTCGTTGTAATAAATCAAAATTTATTTATTTCAATATATTTAATATTTACCACATAAGTGTTTTATTTTGATAGTAAATAAGAGTACTATACTAAAACTTACGTCGGTTTGGATGATATCATAATTATTTTTAATATCAGGGTCTGTGGGGTAGCGGGCGATGGATTCGTTTAGAGTACGACCAATAGACGTTTCTATATCTGTGTGCTTCACGTAGCCTGCGATGCCCACTGCGAGTTCAGCTATGAAAATCAACAGCAGGAATACTGAAAACTGGAAAATAAATTATAATATTAATCACAAAATATCAAAAACCGCTTGACAAACAAAGAACAAATTCGGCAACTTGCTAGTTTACAGTTAGATGAGACTTACATTAACAACGAATTTTGCAACAGAGTCGGATTAATGAGTTTTAAGGGCTCTCGCAAGTTTCTGTGAAACTTGAAATTTATTGCTTATTACTACGCGGGTGAAATCGCGGGCAGTCGCTTCACGCGATGGTTGTAGACTCAAAATTCATACTTATATATACTTTGTACGACTACATTTAAGTAAATACATATATAATTAAACTGATTGACATGTCTTTTCATTAAATTATGTATTTTGGGCACAAGTTGACAAATGTTGTTGTTACTTTAATTATTTACGAGTTTTTCTATACTTCACTTGCATCTACCAATGTAAGAAAACTTTTACCCGCATAACAGGGTTCAAAGAGAAGTTCTCAAGTAAGTTAATTAATCTTTTATTTTACTTTTAAATTCATAACTATATTTTAAAATATACATTAAATATACATACTGCGGAGTATGTACCTAATTGTTGAAGAAGCAATGTTACCAAGTAACAAGCGGTTTACAATGGCTGGTATTCTAGCGTCACAGCCAAGGTTGGGTGTCAATCAAGCGTTCCGTCAATCGTCCACTTTGTAAAGGCATATGCAATTTAAGGCCGCGAGTACGACACGTATATGACTATGTTCTATGTACTATATCGGTATACGTTAATTATCTACACACGTGACGCGACGGCGTAAAGTAGAAAAAGTATACAAAGTACAATAGCGAAATTATTAACGGTTAGTTAAATTTTAAAATATATGGATTTGACGTAATCGAGATCACATGATTTTAATATTATTTAAAATATTTTTTTATAGCTCACACTTTTTTAAGCATAACAGAGTATACAGAGATAATCTAGTGTTAAAGACACCGTTCTGCGCTTTCTGTCCGGATTCGGGATATTGCGTGTTGAGTGGCGGAACTCGACGCCGCGCTTTGTTTTACCAAAATCGGGAAAATAAAATAATTTCAATATAATCGCTCCTGCGTATGAGAATGACCTCTAAAACCATAGTAGTACCTAAGTGATTCAAAATGTTCAATAAGTAATTATCTACGAAGAGACGCCAAGATCTATCAACCGGTAATAATTGAACTTATTCCTGTCTGGTATAGACATGGCTGCCATGAAAACGCCGCGAGTATTGATTTTTATCCTACATGAAGGTAGCTTGGGGCTTTCGGGCTTACACGGTGAACTCTTTAGTTTTACGCTTTATTTTGTGTAGCCTTCGATCATTGTGGAAAATCATGTAAATATGATAAAATATTTTGACACAATCAATGCATGAATCATATTTAGTTCATGATCATAGAATGTGGTACTGTGGAACTTGACTATAAAATTATATATAAAACAATATGATAAAATACATATAGGAAACTTTTAGCATAACTAGTTTGTTGGCTTTTTCTTTGAATTTGACACTACTCGCATGACATACAAGGTTAAATTCTGTAATTTGTAATACAACAATATATTTACGCATATCCGATTTGATTTTTACTATATACTCAGGGAGAACCTAGTGTGAAGTCACTCCATTCTCTACTTTATACTCGAATTCGAAACATTGCATGTTGAATGGCATTTTAATTAAATCATAATCATTCCACCAAGTGGTAATTGAACTCACAACCAACCGTGATTACAGCCAGTCGCTATACCACTACGCCACAATGGCCTCTACTATAAAATATATATATTTTGATAATCGTTTTTTTACTCTTTTCACAGCTTTACGCTTCTTCCACACATAACAGTTCTCTAATTTCCGACCGAAATCGAGACATTGCAGTACGAGTGGTAAGTTTTCAATAACTATCTGCATACATAGGATACTTATAACAAACACGTCACATGACATATCTGTACGAACGAGTGTTATCAGCTTTTATGTGGTGTAACAATGCAGATCTAACGTATTTTAAATTAGTACCAAAATAGCTTTTCATTCTTAACGAATACTAGCAAAAATACTCAGAACATACTTAATATAAGTGAAAACACATAAGTATATTGATAGGTGCCAAATGAAAAACGCTTTAACTGGTTATTATTTCATATAACTTGTAAAAGTTACGTGAAATATATATATATATGGAAATTATATATATATTTTATTGTAACTTATTAATTATTATTCATCATCTTGCTAGCAGTTCTTAAATAAACAAAAACGCACTTAATATCTGGACTAGAATTATATTAGTCTGGCCATAAATACTGTTGTAATTAAAAATAAACTAAATCTCAGGGCTTTTCTTCGTGACAATATTTATGGCAAGACTCAGTATTAGTTAATGCTGTTTAAGTTACAACAAAACTATATAAAGTTATTTCTTGTCAAATCAAAATCTATTTTAATATAATACCAGAGGAAAAAAATCTAAAGGCTTCTTAATAATCCTTTTTTTAGGAACGATCTAGAGTATAATCTTGAGATAAGTCATTTTGTTATCCACTTCCGTTTCTTTAGAGATAAAAAATAGTTCTGTGGAAGCGTTTAAGTCACTTATTACAAAAGTGGATGTAAAACACATGGTAGTGTGTGTAATATTTATTTAATTCGTCTAATGTACTAATTATTTTCAAAAAAACATATTTAAAAAAAATTATAAAACTTACTCATACACAAAAACTTTAACTATATCAAAATTTATACCCTGTTATCGATACAATTTAAGTAAAATGATACAAATTTTATTGTCCAGTTTTTGTTAATACCTACTGGGAGCCCCGCTGAGGCGAAAACACGCGTTACCTTGGCAACGTGAATGTAAGTTTATAGACGTGACTTTCAGACAAATGGCGTTACGTTATTTTCTTAATTAATATATTTTTATACAATATTTTAAAAAATATTAGCTTTCTGCATTCTTTCTTTTTCTTCTTTCATAGTGCCCAATTTCATACTCTTTCATCTGCGTAATTTTCGTTGAAATACAAATAAACAAAATGATTCGACTTTTTAAATTTTTTACAGTGTTAATCACACGGTTTGGAAATTGAAAACATATTTAAAAAACGTATATAAATTTTTGAACGCAGCGGTATTCGAAGCCACGCCTCTTGGATACCGGACACTTCATCAGAGCGCTTGGACGGGATCCAAGAGACGCGGGTTTTCAAAATGATTCTCTCTCATATGTGGGCTATTAGATATACATGAATAAAGCAATTACATATAAAAAATGTATTAATTGAAATAACTTTGACAAAAAAAAGCAAATAGCAGACCCACTTAAAAACTGTAGTACACGCCTCCGTATGCAGGATTCTATTACTTGAAAACACCTTACAAAAGTACAATGGATCTATTAACGTCAAATTAAGGAAAGGAAGTTTCATTTATGAGATGAGACGACGTGTGTCAGAGGTCACGGAGCTTTACAGCCGTCAATTACTTCGTTCTCAATTACTTCTGACATATTGACTTTCTTCGTATTTATATATGTCAATATTATATAAAAAAAAAATCTTATCTTATTGTGACCTGATGGTTAAATGTACTTTACTGATGTAAAGTCCAGTAATAAGTTGGTATTTAAGCAGAAAATATATAAATCCATACTTATATTATAAATGCGCGAGTAACTCTGTCTTTTGACGTCATCACGGCTAAACCGCTGAACCGATTGTGAGGAAATTTTATATAATTTTAGAATACATAATATTAAGTCTTGGGATGAACTACTTTTTACATTATTTTTTTTTAGTTTTTCTAAGAATAGCTTTACGTAAAGGCCGCTAAAAATACTAAAACAGGTATAGTTCACGCGGGCGAAGCCGCGAGCGGGTCGCTAGTAATATATACCATTTTTAATAATACCTAGTTTTATATAATCCCACTATCCCACGTTTCCTAAATCCACCTTTGTAAACTAATCATCATCAATACACTTATACAACATGATACAACTAATAATGTATTTTTAAGTACAATAAAGAATATATTTCTTAACAAGAAATAAATATAGGATCAAGTAAATTTTTTAGGTGAAGTTCTAATAATATATGTAAATGATTAGTAATAATAGACGAAGTCGTTATGGACCGGTTTTCGAACCAGGTTGCAGACATATTTCCATTATAACATTTTTTTAATTTATAAAATTAAAAAACATATTAAATCATTTTTATAATTCTAAAGCAACGGAATATGTAACATAGTTCTCTTAGATATGGAATAGCTGATGGGTAGCAGAAACCAATACCAAAACTTTGTGAAGATTATTCAATTAAAAAAAACCCAAATGAAATTTGAACCCACGACTATCGCATACAGTCACGAGTCAGTCACGTACTAAGTGATCCATAATAATGTCAACTTTCGATAAAATTACAAAAGTGATTTAAGTACTAATAAGATGTTGAAATATATATGAAACAGATCTCGTCATACTTGACCACAACCGGTTTAAAATGATATATTGTGCAATAAGTTTTTAAGTTCTTAAAAACAAAACACTTGTTTGATTATATACATCTTCTTCTTGTAAGCTCTGGAAAGACAAGCGCGACGTTGAGTTCCGTCACTCAATGTATCGATATTGGACGAAAAACGGAGTGTCACTACTACCTCTTCCTTCTCTCTGACTATTCTGGCACGCGTGAAAATGCGTTTAGATGCTATGTATACCGATCTTAATAAATAATTGGTTTAACCTATTTTTTCGAAAAACGATTTGTTGACGCGATAAAGCTTCTTGTGAATTAAATAAGACCGTATTAATGTCACTAAGAAACTGTGTCAGTGCGGGTGAATATTTATAAAATCTTGTTTTGAAAGTTATAATTATTATGTAAGGAATGAAATAATTTTATATGTTCAATGGCTTAGTCAGCTAACCCATATAGTCAAGTGTAGTTTCAATATGAATTATATATTTTTTCATTCAGTTTGTTACATGCGGCCATTTGTTATATTTGTACACTTAGACATATTAGTTATTAGCTATATATTTTAAGTGTTAAAAAAATATATTTAATTTTAATCTGTCTGTATGTGATGTTATGGACGACATGCGGATTTGAACCTAGAACCACTTGTTAAATGAATCTAATTTCCTCCAATACTTTAGTCTCCGTATTGACAGTTTTAAGAATAGGATTTTCGAATACCAAAATATTCGCGATTAACATAATTGAAACAGTTTCATCTAAATGCATTTAAAGTGGTCTTATTATAAATAATCAAAACTTACTCGTTTGACAAATGAAGCGGTAACTTAAAAACGAAATTAAGAAATTGGAAATAACGGAAGCCCTAATAACGATGTCGGAAACTAGGGAGCTTCGTTAATCGGATTTCCGCCATTAAGTATACGAGTACATCAAGTTTATACTTAATACAGTGTTTTTAGTTAAGGATTTTTTTATTTAAAACAAAAATAAAGCAACCGTTACCCGACGCTATACGAAATACGTAATTTTTTTAAAGTTACTTTATTTTGTAGTTTACTTATTTTAGTTATTGTTAAGCAAACACTAACATTTTAAATTAACAATAATACTTATTGTTTGTCATTCTTACCATAACTTTAATGCGATTTTTTACTGTATTTACACATGTTTTGGTTGTTGATAAAAAAAATATAATAGCTTTATAAACAATGTGTGATGACCATTTACGATCTTAGTATGTCATTTCATAATACACTTTGTTTATTCATTATACGTTATGAAAATCACCCGAAACTTGCCAGTTTTAAATAGTAGGGAGTGAGGCGATATTGTAAAATAATTTTGTATATTATATTAATATGTGAAGGAAAATCTTTGGACCCCTTTTTACGAGAACTTGTGCGCAGTTTGTATGGAGAAAGCTATTATTTTTTATTGTATTCGCACTACCATATATTTGACAGGCAGGCGAAGCCGCGAGCGGGTCGCTAATTAATTATACATTCATATAAAGGGACTACACCAATCATTGATAATTTTCTTTTTGTAATTACTTTCTTGTAAAATAGTGCCAAACTAATGTCTAAATCAGTCCATATGCTACATAGCTCCGCCATACCTTGTGCACATTCGGGAGAAGTCAAGATGGGAAGGGAAATCTACACTGCAAAATATTTTCCATAGCTTTACACTTTTTACTGTATAGCAAAGTCAGCAGAGAACCTATCGTCACGATACTCCGTCGATTGCGTGTTGAGTGACCGAACTTAACGTCGCGTTCTATGTTACCATAGCGAGGAATTGAAAATAATTGACAGATAATCCACTTATTCCACCGAGTCGGAAAGGAGCGCATCTACAGTCCATCGCTCTTTCAGTTTTCTCTTATTATTCTCCATAAGTCCGACAGAAAAATTATAATTAACAAAAATCATTAGTTACAAATTACAACTCGATTAAAACCAATACACTTTCTAATTATAATGACTATGAAGTAAACCTTGTTTACTAATAACTAGTACATTAACATTACGCGTTTATAGTTTCGTAAAAACTGTCTATAATGGTGGGCTATTATTGGTGAATTGCGTTAGATTGGATTTTTAGTGTATATGCTAGTGAATCATGAAGACACGAGTTCGTATCTATAAGCTTATAAGCTTTAAGAAACGAAATTTGGGTCTAATGCTATCGTATAAACTATTAAAAACAAAATCACCGAAAATCACTTAAATTTTAGACAAGTTTAATATCTATATTTCTAATATAATTATTGATTAAGGTTAGTAAATTATGGCTTTTTATACAAATAAATACAGCATTATAACATCGTCGAGCTGGAGTAATTGGCACAAGCTACTATGACCAAGATTAGTTCATATAAATTAATTTAAGATCACTTAAGCCTTCTGGGAAAACAAAGAAATTGCTAATAAAGACATCTATTCTATGAAGAATATAAAGTATTAATGAAAATAATATACATAAAGTCTAATTTTTACTGTTATTTTATATACAGTGAGAAAAATATATAAAAAATAATACAGTAGAAAAATAACAGGGTAGAAAGAGTCAAAACACTCCAATCTCCAGTATTTGAGATATTGTGTGATGATAGGCAGAACTCAAAGGTGTGCTGTGCATTACCAGAACAGGGAAATAAAAAAGATTTAAATATACAATCATTGCCTCAAATAAAATCAAAACTGAACCCACAACCATCACATTTACCATTAGACACTATTTCACTGCACCACAATAGTCTCTTCAAAAACCAATAATATATTATGGTTTAAAAAGCAAAGTACATATAATCTATTCTGTGAAAAACTAATTAATGTTTGAGTCATAGCTGACTTTTATACCTAAACTTCCAGTAAACAATAGTTATAGTAATCTGAATCAGTGCATTATTCACATTATTATCAGTAAAAGAAAATAAATAAACATCAGAAGTGACATTTCTGCTATAACCCTGTTTACAATATGTTGTATAAACAAGATATAAGAGGTGCAGTAAAACATATATATATATGTATATTTGACAACCAATATTTAACTTTAATGTCATGAATATAAAGTTTAAAATCAAATTTTATTGCAATTGTATAATTAGTAGTATTAATATATTTTACTTTAACCATGTATTTAAGTATTTATTTTTATGAAGTTTCAAATAAATTTATCATATAAATGTCAATTGATACCTCTGGCAAACAATTGCGGAAACAGTAATGTCTGTATACAAAAACAGTATACAAAGCCTTTTGTCATATAATAGATAAGTACTTAACATTTTTTACATGCGTTAGTTTTAGAATAAAAAATGTGCAAAATCATTGTAACACAGAAATAATGCTATGGTAATATTTCAAAGTCATTTAATATTTATATAAGCTTTGTGGAATCACTATAGAAAAACCATATTACCATTTCTAAGCATTCTCTCAAAAAAATATTAGTTTATAGACACTTACCGTGACAATCATGCAATGGTTCTCTTTAACAGCTCCGCAGCATCCAAAGAAGGCGACAACGAATACAATTAAACCAACAATAATCAGGATCACTGGGGCTGATGTGTAGAAGCTTTCATCAGTCAAGCTCACGTAGGGCTGAGCATTGATCTCAGACTTTGCCCCAACTATTAATATTATCAATCCTGTTATCTAAAAACGAAAGACTCATTTTATTTAAGAACAAACATTAATTTCCTGGAATAATTCGATTATGCTCACAAATAGTAGAAAAGATCTCTCTCTCTTATTTCAAGTGTAGAGATATAAGTTAAGCATGTATATTTTTGTTTTATTCCTATTTTACAAAAAACTGACAACAGAAGGTACTATTGCACAAATTTTAGAACAACATTTATTACTTAAATATAAGCCAATCAATACGTAATTAAGTTTACTTCAAATTTCATATATTTAAATAAGAGAAAGGATATGGGTAAGCGTAAAAACTACCAGACAAGTACCTTCAAGGAAAAATTTTGTAAAAATAATACTCACAGCAAATAAGAGGTTGAAAGAAAACAACAGGTACTTCACACACGACATTCCTGCTCCAATAGTCATTTTTATATTTATATTCTAAATATAAAAAATAATCTGGAACAAAAGAATTAGTTTTACTCCTTACGCTGCGCACATCACAAGCCAAAACATCGATCTGCGTTCTTGAGTCAACTGAACCAGTTTGTGTAGCAAAAATGCATCCGGGTTTATAAACTATTTAAAATACATTACGCATTTTAAAAATATATTAAATATTTACATGAGCTTACCATAAAAGTACTCCTAATAACACAGTAAAACAAACCGTAAAATGCGATCAGCTATGGATACAGCTCACCTAGCATTGAATAAAATAAATTTAGTAATGATTAGTGTTGCCCTCTTAGTGTTATTAATGTTGCTACTTAAAAAATCTAAAATATTGTTAATTTGTGTTACAAAGACAATAGATTTTAAAATCAATATTATTATAATTTAAGAGATTTATTTATAAGATATATTCAAAAAACAATAATTTTTAAATCAGCTACTAATTTAACTTCCCCAAGACCAAGGCCCTCGGATTTGCCCGCCAGTGTATAAATATAGCTTAAAATATTTTATTTGAATTTTTCTACCATTATTAAACATATTGTGTTTAATGTGTGGATCACATACGGTCTTGGATGCAAAATTTGTGACCACTTCCATTAATAGTTGTAAAGCCTTGCTTTATCGAACTTTATTCGCATTGGGTTTGGAAATTTATTATCATAGATTTTTTTTACATATGATATATCATGAAAGCTTTAATTAATATTTAACAATTAAATTGTAAATATAAAAAGATAGAAGTATTTTATGTAACAGTTTACATTTCTCTAATATATGCTTAAACTTTTATCTGGGTAGTAGGTATGTTTAATAGAAATGGAAGATCTGATATGGATTTAGAAAAGTGTGTTGCTGCAGGTGACAGGATTAACGATGCTTTCAGTGCAGTGTATTCAATGCAGTGCTGGTGTAGGTGAGGATGTTATAATCAGAATCAAAAAGAACGTGCGCAGATGATTTGGGCACGTGGAGAGGATCATTGATGAAAGTATGGTAAGTGAGATATTAAGATAGAAGGTGAGCGGTACACAGGCACCTTTGAGAACACAGTTCCGACGATATTGGAGGAAGGTCCCGTAAAAAAAAAAGGACTCCCCGAAGTCGTATTCGTGTATGAAGAGGTTGATGACAGTGGACAATGAAAGAATGCAGGGACCGTAGTGTTTGGCGCTTCTTTCTCTCTGACTACCGCTAGCGATAAAGCTTAGAGATAAAAAAGAAATGTAAATTCACTATGCTTTACGGTTCAAATAGTGTACTATGCTAATTTACAAAACTACACTTTTCTAAAATTGCAAATTTGTGATTATTCTGATGTATTAAAGAAAATATATATTCGTTTTAATTTAATACCAAGTCATTAATAGGTAACCGCTTTGTTTAATGATGCATAATTTGTAGTGCCATTCAACAACAATATAATATGACATTGCACAGTGATTCGTAAAATAATGTACGAAAAATATTATAAAAAACCTAGATAAAGATTAGAAGAGCGTGTCAAGATAACTAAGATATTGGGCAGTTACGAGATTGATAAACCATCTTAGACTTTTAGTTACGTTATCACCTCTCGTAAACGTACGTAGCTAAAAAAATTAATAGACGTTTGTTGATTATATAAAATGAAAGTGCCAAAACTTTTTAAATCAGTTAGATATTCATTGGCAGCGATAAATGGTATATTTCTGGTAAGCTCACAAGTTCATTTTTAAAAACAACATTTTGTTATATATATTTATAATATAATTAATTATTTCTAGCTGACTGGATTGACACTTTTGATAGCTGGTATAGTTGTGTTGGTGCTTTATAATGAATATAATACTTTGGTGACTGGTAGATTCTTTACACTGCCCAGTTTTAGTATAGCTACTGGTGTGATCATTTTATTAGCTGCTGGTCTTGGATTTTATGGTGCGATATCGGAGCAGTTCTATTTTATTGCTGGGGTAAGTTCTGTAAGATTTATTGAATTATACAAGTAAGTGTAAATCATTCATTACAAATATTATTTATAGCTTTAAATTAATGAACGTAAACATAAAAACTGAATATATAGACTTCACTAAAACTAAATATATAGTCTTATGTTCTTGACATTTTCATTATCATTCGTAATAGCGATTTCTTTACGGCAGGCGTATCACAATTTTATTTTTAAATAGAATTGTGATTTTTAATAATATGACCTACATAATAATATGAAGACATCAGACAGCTTCACGGGTTTTCGTGCATAGCAGGGTAGTGAGAAAGAGACTAGTGTCAAGAGGCTCCGTTTCCATTTTAGGGCAGAAATTAGAGACTTACGTACCAGAGCTTTGTCGTGGTAGTAGCCAGAGCAGAGTTTTGTCTTACGTACCAGAGCGGAATAATAAATATTTTTAAATATAATCATTTCCCCGAGTGGGAATCGAAACCACAACCAATCGCGCTTACAATAAGACGCAGTCACACCACGATAACCTCAAAAGATTTTTCTGAATGACTTATTATAATTTAAATATATACATACGCTTCTAATCGATGTATAAATAAATTAAAACACAGAGAATTTTCATTTATTGTTTACTCTTTACAGTATGTAGCACTCCTTCTTGTCACTCTGATATTTGAAATTTCTATAACAATAATGGGATTTTCACTTCAAAATGATGCTGTAAGTGAAATAAGAAGTCCAATGTCACAGAGTTTACAGTTGTATGAGACTAGAATGGAGGTAGCTGTCGTTTGGGACGAATTACAGATGGGTGTAAGTTCATGAATTTAGATATATTTTTTAGCTTGTTGAGTGATGTAAATTAAAGCCAGGTTCTTTATTACCAGTGCAGGTAAATAAAAAAAAATTGCATTCCCCGAGTGGGGATTGAACCCACGTCCTTCGCGTTTCCATAACACGTGTGGTCAGATGCTTTCTCTCTTTTCGTTTAACCATATTTGGACCAAATCTACATAGTACACAATTCACATATATATAAACATTCCTCGAATCGTTTTGCATCGATTAATGTCGCGTTTAGTTAGTTACATCTGAGCTGAGCCATATATCCATAGCTATATATATATCAATAAGAATTCTTGCTTATGTAGATTTATTTTTATTTATTCAGAAGGGATATGTAAGCTTTAGTATAATAAATTCTTTGACAGTTTCAATGTTGCGGAGTCGCTGGTCGCAACGACTGGATTTCAAACCGGATACCAGTGAGCTGTTGTCATATCGACTACGGCACTATATCTCCATTTCAGTGTACACTATCCAATTCGCATACAGCTGGATGCGCAAATGAATTGGGACAATGGTTGGGCTATAACGCATCTGCTATGGGTGCTATTGGCGCTTTCGTTACTAGTTTACAGGTGCTTTATATATACAAATCTCTTCGCCAATGTAACGTTGAATGAAGATTGTTCGATAAAAGAATTAATTAGCACACAAGAATACAATGTAGAAAAGCTCAATCTGCTCCAAAAATCTCTTAACATTTAGCTGGGCATTTATCTTTGTCTCGTATTATGTCAATGGAAAATGCTCATGGCTATGGCGATATATTAATCTTGTTGGATTAGACAGGCTGCTAGGGTTTCTCGTCAGACTTAAAAAATAATTGTAGCCTATATGGTGCAGATTGCAGCTATATAACAAACAAAAAGTTTCATAAAAATCCCTTCAGTAGTTTTTGTGTGAAAGGCGAACAACAGACAGACTGACAAAAAAATCGTGTATTTGGCCTTTATTATTTGTAAAAAGACCCATAGAAGTATTTTTTGTTTATATTCAATGGACAAGATTGACCCCACTTTCAGTTTTATTATATGTATTTATTAATAAGATAAATGCTTTCTTTCAATATAATAGTAACTTTTACTTAATAGAAACTTTCAATATTTTTTAAATTATATTAATTGTTATTTCGATGCAGATTTTATTGACAGCGGGAGCAGCGTGGTTGGCGTACAGATCAAGATTTGAAGAAGTTGTACTGGAGTCATAGATTATAAAATGAACTTATTTTTTTTTTGTTTATTTCTTTACTTAAAAAACTAAATATACCTCTTTTTTTGTAAGTCATTAAATGATTGTTGAATTATGTTTTTTAATAAAATATTTAAGTGATATTTGTTTTTTTTCTGTTCTTAAATGAATTATATAAAACTGATAAGTTAATTATGTTTTTCGACATTAGATTCGAATGGCCATTATGTGCAGATATGTATGTGTTAAATTATCAATTGAGTGACGTCATCCGTCACTCATTAAATAGATATTTTTATTACTTTGTTCTAGATTAAATACAATGATCTTAGGAAGTTGCGATCAGTACCTACCTAATAATCGCTATTTATTTGAAATAAATATTATTTAAACAAAACTTTTTGTGAATTTCCACTTCTCTCTTATTTTAAATAATATTTTTCAAATAATATTTAATCGTCAGCAAGCGGTTATTTTCCATATTAACAGTATCCCCTTTAACATTATCATCTGTTTAAACGTATCTGTTTATAAACTGCAACTGCACCGCAACTGAAATTAGCCAAACCAACCAAAGCCAAAGAATTTATTTAAATGAACAACTTCTGTGTTTTGGATAATTTTTCACTGCATTTATTTTTGCACGAGCAAATAAGTTTCATTACTTTCTCTGGACATAATATTGTTTTAGAACGTCAGCTTACTGAAGCCTTCCCAGAATTTTCCTTTGTTCCTGTTATCATTCCACTCAGGACCATGTCTCTTCAGTTTTCTAGATTTAGTTTGTATTAATCTAGTTCTTGTGTGTCTCCATGCCAACGTTCTTGTTTTCGCCGTTCCCATGTTCTTGTATTTCACGATTCACATCATCTTGTATTTCGTAATTTCTTCTTTGTTGAGATTTCTTGACAGATGTGCATTTCGTTTACACTATCCACAACTTCTTGTTCAATAGTATCATATTCTTTTGCGTCTGCAACCGTTTTTTTTAATTCCACTTTTTCATAGCATAGTAAATCAGGTTGAAGTTTGAATCGAAGATAGTGGGCTTAAGCTATTATCAATAATTTCCAGGTATAAGATTTCGCGGGAATGTGTAGTAGTCACATGCGATATATATTTTATGAAACGATAATTTAACGAAAGATGTCGTCTGCAAATATTTTTTACACGCATCATATCATAATGGTTATTATATATACAGAAGAGTAAAATATAGCATAATATTGTAATCGCTTTTACCAGCCATTGTATTTAATTTAGAAAATAGTGTATAAGAGGTTATTTCGTGTCACATTAGTTTTTCTATAGGCAATAGAATAAACGGGTATTTTTTAATATCTGAAGAAATATAAATAGTTACGATGTATAAAAAAGTCATAAGGTGTATTCTAATCCCTAGATGCTGAATATGACATAACATTAAAAACGTCATAATAGCACATTACTGGATTATTCTGTGGGCGCGGCGATTTTATCTTTAGATTAATATTAAAATTAACATTGATTATTTTTCTAAGATTATTTTTAAACGCGCTATAAATATTTGAAAATATGTATTTTTATCGTCAATATCATTGAATTTAATTTTTTAATTTTAATTTTTTACAAATCAACAACGTCTAGGGAACTGGCAGTTTCATTTTAAGGTGCATTTTTTTAAGATATAGTTATCTTTGTTTATATATAGCATTTAGGGTGGTCAGAAAGCAGAAGCACCAAGTTTCTTAACTTTCTGCTGCTCATTTAAATATAATCATTCTCCCGAGTTGGAGTCGAACTCACAAAAAATCTAAACAGTACAGTCCGACGGTGTACACTGTTTAATAAAAGTGGGACATATGACTATCGTGTACACGCTACCGTATAGCGCCCTGATCGTATCAGTTTTATAATGTTTTCAAAGTTTTTTTTATAATAATTAGCCAATTTAAAACATAAATTTTACATTAAATTAAGAACTATAAAGTTAGGACCCAGGTATTTAATTGCTTATTTTATTTCTACTTAAAAGCAAGTAAGTTAAAATTTAAAGCCTTAATTTTATCTTTATACAAACACATTGCAAAGTTTAAATGTGTAAAATTTAAATTATAATTCATGAATACTATAAGGACGCCAATTTAATAGGTAATATTATGTTGGTGTCCTATAATATACTTTGTTTACAAGTTTTGAAGTCAGTACACTAGATGGCGCTAGCCCACAACGTAGGATTTCTAAATAACACCAAAGCAAAAGAAATGCAAATACTTATCTTTAACTATCTCTGGTTTCACTTTAAAACGCCTATAAATCTTTCGCCTTTTACTAAGTCTTTTATATTTTGGAAGATCCAGATGAATAGCAAGATTTTATGCACTTTTAATATTCGATCATTTAAATCATACTTAAAAAAATAAGTTGTTAATTTAAGCCTAGGGATGCTCATCTATACTCGATATACACGATATCGGATATATGTATTTGATTTCCGATATATTTTAATTCGTAAGTATCTCGTTTACATTTAAATATGCTATAATTTTTAAATTAAATACTATACTTTTACTATAACACTGTACCTCGCGGAGTCCTAGTGTAGTTACTAGTAGACACAGTACCTAGTGTCTTTGCGTTTCGTTGTAGCTAAAGCTTGTTTTTTAATAACTGGAAGCTGTAAATAATAAAGGAATGAGTAACATAAAAATAAATAGAATGTTTTCTTATGAAATACCCGGTGTCAAAATTCAATAAAAAAAGACAGAAAGCCAAAAAAATTACGCAAGGACATTTTCTAGGAATAAATATATAAACACATAGATCTTCAACTATTTGCATTCTAAATTCCATCCAAGCTGGGTCGGTGGCTTAGCCGTGAAAGCGTCACAGACAGACAGACTTTCGCATTTATAATATTAGTATGGATACAGTTGAAAAAAAAAATATAGCATGTAGTCTTGCCTATGTACAGGTACAAAGCACACAAAATGTTCATAATTTGTAGACTATGTGTTATTCTCATGTATAAACTATATTACTGTAAAGGTTCAGCGAAATTCGTTCAGTAGTTTTTGGGTGAGTTTAGAGTAAGAAAAAACCAACCATTCTCATAAACTTCCACGTTTATAATATTAATGGGATGATATTCAAATTTTTTATTAAAATATTCTTAATTTCTCTGTCTATCCATTTCTCTAATTTGAAGGGAAATTGTGAGAAAAGAGTGTCTTGACATTGGGTTTGTTTTTAATACCCTGCTAAGCAGGAAAAAGTTTGAAGTTGAAAAAAATTTAATCATCTGAGAAATAATTGCATTTGCAGATGATGTGATGGACATAAAGTATGTATATAATTAAAAATGAACTCTGAGATTGGAGTGTCTTGACATTGGTTTTCTCTGACTATTGTAAAGTGCGGGAAAAGAAAGAACATAATAACATAAACTTCCACGTGGAAAAGGTGGTATATTCTAGGGCCCAAATTTATAATGAAAAACAGGTAAAAAGTGGAATTAACGTCGGCAGAATCGTGAAATCAACGCAAACGAAGCTGCGTGCAGAAACTTGTATATAATAAAAAACATATAATTAAATTACACTTTAATTGCCCGTTGCTTACATTAAGTAGGTACGAGAGTCAAAAAAGTTTTCGATAAGGATGCTAATATCTATGGAATGAACTACTTCATGTGTTGCGCATTTACATAATTACCGTGCTCTTATCGTAAAGTGAACGCCTGCATGAAAACAAAAAGGTTATATTTTGACTTTGTGAAATTTTGTAATAAGATTTATTGTATTGTAAATAATATTTATGTACAGATATTTTCGTGTTTTCAAATTTGGCTAGGTGGATAGAGGAGCTCAGATATGGAGGTGAGCGTTAGTGCATTTTGAAAGGGCCTCTTAACACTTGGGTGCGTCCCAAGTCCCAGGCACTGCTTCGAGCTCCTCTTTTTGCATCGCATACAAAGGAACTTTTCTCTATGATTTCTTACATTATTAATATTTTAAATTCGTTTTATAACCTTATTAAAATGCCAGTGAAAATTTATATTACATATCATATTATTTGGTCATATCACCTTGACATAAAAAGTTGTATCTTCTCAGTGATTTCACTGTTTGCATATTACTTTATACTGAAATAACATAATCTTCTTTCGCTACTGTTAGATAGTAAAATATTCTATTGCTGACTGAGTTGGAACTACTGAAACCACCGTTCTATGCATATTTAAGCTTAAAACTAATAGCACCATGAAATATGTAACTATACTGATAAAAAATTTAAACTAATTTATTTATTTCAGGTTTACGAACATTTGTTCTAGATACATATTTCCAAAACGTCGTGAGTTGTGACGTTCATGAATTTAACATTGAAGGTCGTAACACTTCACAATAATGACGGATAGTCAAACTACAGAAGAGTCTCGCGCGAGATAAATCCGTTTGTTTTCCTTATCAAGATTACAATAGTGATAAAAATATCACATTCAAAACTACCTCTTACTCGTCACGTGGAAGTGCGCTCTTTCAACTGCGCCAAAATGCTAGCTAAAATATTTACTACAGTCAAATATACTTTAGTAACAGTAAACTTTCTGTTCTTGGTAAGTCTAGTGCATTGCAGTGTTGAAATGAATAATAATAGTGTATGGTGTAACTAAATAGTGTTTTTTTTCTAGTTGACGGGTATTATTATACTGTCAGTGGGTAGCTCCGTCCAGTCAGCGTACAATGGCTACCATGAGTTCTTGTCGGAAAGATTCTTTTCTCTCCCAGCGTTTTGTATCGCTACAGGGATTATCGTTTTCCTTATATCCACCGCTGGGTTTTATGGTGCATATATGGAAAATTATTATATGATAATGGCGGTAAGTTCACAGATTATACAATGTGTTGTCGTTTGAGCAATAGATAATGATATAAATCTGGTCATTGGTTTTATAAAACGTGTTTAAAAAAATATTTTCTAAATACGCAAGGTCTTTACTATAATAATTTGAATTTGTGTAATAAAGAAAACTAGTATTACTATACCTGTTACTCTTCAATATGGCCCAGGAGCTGGCATGTCTCAATTTAGTTGGTATTTAGTTTTAATTGTTACGAACGACGGCGGCGGCCTATTTTCGTAATAGAATGATATTTAGAATGCATTATGGCTCTTAAGCTCATGAACATTTCGCTATAATTTCAACCATTATGCGTATGTATATGATTAAAAGAAAAATTGTACCTATAACTTTTTAATTAAGTATAGTATTCCAGGTGAATACAGATAACATCAGCTAGATATATATAAGAACAGAAATATTACATGTTTTTGTAAATATGCAAGCTGTATACGCGATTTTGTGGGTTCGTTTCCCACTCGGGGGAATGATATTTGAAACATTTTCATTTCTCCGTTTAAGTACAAAAGAATGCGCGGCGTTGAGTTCTGCTTCTCCACACGTAATGTTTTGAATTCGGGCGGATCCGTTTTAGGAAGAGAGGTTCTCTCAGCCTACACTGTTATGCGGGAAAGAAAGAAAGTTGATAATGAAAAATATATGTAATATCAATTATTTTAAATTGTACTTCGTTTTTTATACATAGGCACAGATTATTGTAAGTTTAAATATAATTTAAAGAAGTGCTCATATTCAAAATATAAACTTTAAGTCTTAAGCAGACGTAATGTGGCGTTGGGTGCAGTGACCCGGCATGCAATAGGCGAGAAGTATCATAAAGTTAAAAAACCTTTTTAGAAAAACTATTCGAATTTGAACGCATTGGGATTCGAACCCACGCCTCTTGGAAATTGTCCACGAAATACTTGGATGGTTTCCATTGCTCTAATCTCAAAATGAGAAAATAAAGATATATAAAGTTTTATATATTTTTTTTTAACTTTCTGAAATGAAACTATTTTAACCAGATTAATCGCGTATATTATTGGTATTCTAATCGACGTATTTTATTCACGTTTTCCAGTCCGTACTGGTTCACATAATAAGATTCTTGATTTTCACGATTACTACACATTTTGAAATGAAACTTTAAATTGATTATTTCATTTCAAAATGTGTAATAATCGTGAAAATCAAAGATCTTATTATTTGAACTTTATTATTGTCATTTGATTGGTGTCACTAACCAAATAGACGGAGAGATGAGTGAATGTCTAGCATATATATTTTATTTTATCTTTATATATATCTCGTATATATAACATAAATGTAGTTTTTAAATTTTATAAGGATGCCATGTGTAGGAGGTATGTGGCCCAGTCTGAAGAAAAAGGATTTCAATTAGTAAATAAAATCAATAATTCCTTAATGAAAAGTTAAAATTAATGAATTGACAATGTGTGTAGCCTTTAAGTCAATATCATTGTTAACTAAAAGACATGAAAATAATATATATATTTATAAATATTTGATAAAAAATTATAATACTTATTATATTGGAGTCATCGTGGCGCATACGGTCTCTCGGATTCTCAGATCTCTCGGATTACTACAGAAAGGGGAGAATGGAGTGTTTTGACACTAGGTTTCCTCTGACCACCCTGCCAAGCGGAAAAAAAGCCTAAAACTTAGAGACAAAATTATTTTTTCTAGTTTGCCGGTTCAATGATTCTTATGTTCATATTCCAACTGTCCGCTTGTATTGCGGGTTATGTGTTGCGCGGTAACACCGTGGCATTAGTGCAGAAGCAACTAATAAGCAGTATGGATTTGTATGGCCCTGACAAAAGCTTCGAAGTTACTAAGCTTTGGGATGAAGTGCAAGCTGACGTAAGTACATTAAGATGATATGTTTGTTTTATAATACTTTAAATGTAGTAAAAATGTGAAAAATGTTATTAATAATTAAAGTGTGTGTGGGTAACAGAAACGGAGTATCATGATTTAGATATTGGGTTATCTGTGCTAACCCTGCTATACGAGAAAAAAGCTAACGTAAAGCTGAAAATAAAATTTTGTTACCACATGCATGTTTTACTTTTTCTAAGCGAGTATTTATTATAGGTAGTGTTGTAACACTACAGCGTCGAGAGTCGTATCTTTAACTACCTCGTACAGTTGGGTTTGCAGTTTCAGCAATCAATTTCATTTCAATAATTTAAATTATTTTACACTGTGTGTTTTATTTATAATAAATAAAATTGTGGCAGGAGAGTACCAAAAGTTATTGCTATAAAATAACAGTATTTTCTTTTGCATGCGTGATGCATGATACATGAATATAAATTTTAATAAATAAAAAAAAATAATTCGTAATAAATAATTTAAAAAATAAATAAATTTCAGTTTACTTGTTGTGGTGTGATAAACTCGAGTGACTGGTTAACGCCTCTTCAGACGAATGAATCACGAGGAGTCCCCGTTAGTTGCTGTAATCACGTGTACGGAGCCATTACAACGTTCACTTGCAACACTTCTGTAGCTTATCCCACTGGATGTTCTGCGGCGTTTGGGACGTGGGTTGAAAGCCACGCTGGTGCTATCGGGATATCTGGAATATTTCTTGTTTTATTGCAGGTTTGTTCATAATTCATATGAAATCCTCAAGAAAGTTAATAGTAAAATTGAGTTGTAAGAATATAAACTGTGATACAAACGTGACGCATTAGTACACACATACTAAAGTATGTACCAGTACGAGAGTCCATATACTCAGAGCTGTCAAGACTGCAACAGTACAAGTACACACTAATACTAGCGTAGACATACTTAGAGTATTCAAGGACGCCTAGGCTTCTAGGACTAGTCCACACACACTTAGAGCACTGAAATACACATCAGTACAAGACCCACATACTCAAACTGCTTAAGGACATACGGCGGTGGTGTTCTAACAATCTTGCTAATTACAGCTGGCTTCAAAAAAATATTACGATAAGTGACACTAGAAAATATTACCATGGTATGTCATGTAATGCACAATTAGAATGTACATGTTTCAAAGTGTCATTGTTTATAAAGTTGTTTTTGTTTTTAAAATTGTTAGTTGATTTTGATTCAAAAGAGTCTTTCCGTCTCAGTCTCTGGGTCTATAATACGTGCTTTTGTCTTGATTTATAAACATCAACGGCTTATTAGTCGTAGTTATCTTTTTAGCGGTGCATGACCCTAATGCCCAGCACTGTAATTGGCCAGAGAAGTGAACAAAGGTGACTCGCTAACTTTGTTTAAAGATTTATGTACAAACGTGGAGAAGGACCAAAATAAGAGCATTGTCTACTTAAGGAGACTAAACAACGAGATTTGATTGGGCAGATTTTCGGATCTACGTTTTAACGCAATGGCTTCAGAATCGAAAGAAATAAAATTATATTTTGCGTATGCGTAAAATTATATTTTGCGTATTGAGTATTAAAATAGATAAACTATTATCTAACAGTTAGTATATTGTAATCTTGGTATACAATAGATGTTAGAAAGCCGCTTGGCTTGTGTGTCATAACTTTAAAATGCATCCTTGGGCTCTCTCGAAATGAAGCATTGCACATTTTATTGTTCCACCTGATAATGTGTGTATAGGATTGTACATGAGTGTGCAAACCATCACTGAATTTTGCACTTGATGGCTTGATTGATTAAAAACGTACACGAGTTTCCGTATCCGGGACACTATTTCTGAGATATTTTATTGTATGTGATATACTAATTAGAAAGTAATCACAATTCTAATCTTGGTCCAAGGGGCAAATGTGTGCTATGATTGAATAAGAATAGTGTAGCTATTGTAATTTGTGGGAATGTAATAAATTAAGTTTTGCCAATATCTAATATTGAAATACTTGGAGAGCCAATCAATTCATTATATATAATACCTAGCACGTTCTCTATGCATATGCGTCTCTGGCGCATAGCCAGACCATAAACAATGTAATGTGATTTTACAATTAGGAATTTGTAGCTGACACGAGTTATTTATATAGATTAATAAAAGAATTGATCTTAGCACACTGCTTAGGGGTACACTGAACAATATATTTTCCTCTTTACTTATAAAATTATTAATGGTAATACACTTATTCAGGTGTGTTTCTCATATTTCTTCGAACGCAATTTTTTAATCGGATACCGAAGTCGATATAAAAAAGTATTCTTTATTTCTATTTAATTCCTTAGTATGACGGTACGCATAAAGTTTAATTAAAATACAAACAGTTATTAATAATGTTTTTGTTGTAAAAACAATTGCTTTATCGTTTCAGGCTCTAGCTGTAGCAGGTGCAATTTGGCTGGCCAACATCACTAGACAAGAGCGGGAATTCCCCTAACACAATAACTTATTTACTAAGTATGTGCCTATAATAATTGATGCAAGTCATATTTTTTGTTTGTTTTTTTTCCTTTTTAAAAAATGGTAAAGTGAAGTTCATAAATATTCTAAATGAAGCAAACGTTACTTAATAATCACGAAACCACTCCTGTTTTTTATTTGTTTTTTTATTAAATTGTAAGATTTCTAAAATTTTAAGAAAAAAAATGATGCTCTGAAAAAAAAAATAAAAAAAAATCTAGCAATAATAATTCATGTTTTAATTTCAAAATACTTTTGCAATTTAATTGCATATTTATCATCTGTATCATATTATATTTATTTGAAAGGTATAGAAAATGTAAATATTAGTAACCAAGTTTAATAGATAAATCGTTAATTTGTACTTAAGTATAACATTTATATTTTCCAGTTCTTATTGTTATATGTTGTCATAACTTTATTTTAAGTTAAGTTATTAAAAAAAAATACAATACTATTTATTTTTATTTTCAAGTCCTTGTGTGTGAACGAAATGGATTCTCGAATAGACTTTTTGAATATGTACCTGATAAAAGATAATTCCTGTTATTATTTGTATTAATTAATTAAAGCTATTATGCAGATGCATTCATATAGATCAGGCAGGGCAGGTAGATCTTGAAGTTTTTGCTATCTTTTTCTTTGTTTAATATTTTTCGCTAGCTGACCTGGCGACTATAGCGCCTCAGATTTAATTAATATGTAAAAATTCAATAAAAATGAATAGAAAACCACGGCCTTTTTTTACGAAAAAATACGCAAATGTTTGATGGTGATTGGTTGGGACAGGACAGGGAAACTTTCCCCGGCGGTAGGCCTCGTGACGATGGAGGCGGTCCGCCCCCACCTAGAGCACCTTCTGACCGAAGGAATTCAGGGGTCCTGACGTTCAGACTGGTGCAGGTGCTGACGGGGTATGGTTGCTTCGGCAAATACCTGATTGCACGTCCGGAGATGTCGCCGGCGTGCTATGAGTGTAATGCGGCTGTCGACTCGGCGTACCACACTCTGGTCGAATGCCCCGCTTGGGCCCCACGACGCCACACCTTGATGGCTGTAGTGGGTAGGGACCTTTCATTAACCAGTGTGGTGAGGGCCATGCTGGATAGTGAGAGGAACTGGTCTGCGATGGTGTCCTTTTGCGAATCAGTTATCGCATTGAAGGAGGCCGCGAAGCGGGCGCGCGGAGCGGGCGCGCGAGCCAAGCGTGAATACAAATCCGCTCCGCCGACGAAGGCCAGGGGGAGGACAAAGCGGTGTGTGGATCTGCAACTCTTCCTACCCTAGAAGAGCTACTGGAGGAGGGTCGTGGTGATCCTCCTGCAAGTCACCGAGGCCGCGGGTGCTCTAGAAGGAATCCCGGAGCACCCTGAAGGCGACAGTGGCCCGCGTCCACGGCTCCCTTGCGCATGTGCGGTATGCGTAAAAGGCATTTCCCAGTGTCACAGAAAAAAAAGCAAAAAAAGGACAGGGAAACTTTATTCTACAAAAGTCCAACGATTGGCCTTGCCTTTATTTATTTTCATGGCAATGGCCGGGAAAATTGTAAATAGAAGTCCAGGAACCCTACTGAATTCAAAACACTCTTAGATAGCTGACTACTACATCCTGGTTTATATATCAACCGATAATGAAAAGATCTATCCCGGGCCCAGTGTTATTTCGCTAACCTCTAAATATTGCAGATTTGTTAAAAAATATTGACATATTCAAATTGTCTAGTAGTTATAGCTTGTTTAGTAACTTTCTTAGTAATTTCCTTAAAGATAATAAATAATAATTTAAATAAGCTTAAGATCAAATGACCATCAAACTATTTAATACAATAACTATATATCTTTAATCATGCAAACACATTTAACCGTCCACATGTAATAGTCTTTTAATATACTATTGTTTAAGCTATTTTACATGCTATATATATTTAATTTCAGAACGCATCCTGTTTGACAGGAACGCACAGCTTGTATGGGAAATAAAATATTTAATAATAGCTTTTTTACTTTTTTCCGTGTAATTTCTTTCTGTTTTCTGACTTCTTAAAGCTTCCTTGGACTTCTACAAATATTTTAAATCCAAAATTAGCCAAATCGACCAAGCCGTTCTCGAGCTTTAGCGAGACTAACAAACGTCATTTCATTTGTATATATAAATATTTATATGAAAAAAAATATATACTTAGCAACTCTTTAATGAGGTTATTTGCATTGCGTTTCATTAACTACTTATGATTCTTATATTCTCGAGCTCGATCATATTTAATTTATAATGAGAAAAATAATTAATTACGCTAAAGGAAAATGAATATTACACGATTCAAATAAGAACAGTATTCATTAAAATAAATACAAAATTTTTTGTTGTGAGTAAAATAAATACAGTATTTTGTACTGTGGGTTTGACTGGTGGATTTGACTCCACTCTGGGGGATGGTTATATTTAATTATTTTTATTTTTACACTTTAGTAATATTTATATTACACGGCGTTTAGTTTTTCAACATGCAATGTCTCGAATCGAATGGAAAACGCTCTCCGTTTTCCATCTTGACACCAATCATGCTTCACTCTTATAAGTTATTTTTCAAGAATTATTCTGACGGAGAGGCATTAAGAAATTTAAATATTATATAAAAACATTTATTTTATTTTTATAGGGACTTAACTACATAGATATTTACTTTATTTATAGTTAGTTACATATTTAACACAGGTTTTTATTAAAAATACTTCATTTAACGTCTAGACTTAGTAGTTTGTTCGCATTATTTACATACTTTAAAGGATTACCCTACAATAATTGTGTAAAACCTTACAAATGTCCGCTTAGACGAAATGTACCTTCCAGTATACTATAACGTTTGGTCGTTGGCAGTTTTTTCAAATTGCACGTGAAAATATTACTATAAAAACTTAAAATTGTATTTCTTTACGATCCACTGTACGAATATTCTAGCCATTATTTAATTATGCAAATTTAATTAGGCAAAAACTAATGATAAAAGTGTACATTTATCAGAGAAGTTATGAAGTTTAAAAAATGTGTCCTTGAGAAATTGCTTGTTTAGTGTTTAAAAATTAATAAAGTTAAAAAACTATTGGTTTTATTGTAAGTCATGTAAGTAAGTCTTTTATTTTGATAGATATTGAAGATTTTTGTTAAATCATGGTACTTGGAACTAGTACCCAAGATGCGCTATTCAAATGTAACGAGGCGTATCGAGGTTTCTTTTTCACATTGACAAATCTATAATTATCCTTTTATATGTCCTTAAGAATTTTTTTTTATTACAATAAGTCCTATAACAAAAAAGTCTTACAGAATGTGTATTCAATTTATTTTAAGAATTTAAAAATCATGAACGGCCAGCGCCATCTTGGATCAGTTATACCAATTAAGAAACCTTTGCCCACCCTAAATACAAAAGTTATTAATTATTCTTTGGAGGGTAGCACTACTGTGTGACGTCAAATTCAATAAACACAAGGTCGCCCTAACCTGACGTACCGGCACATTTACCATCGCTTACATACACTAATTGGTCAAAGAATCGACTTGTGTTCGCGTAGTCACCGCCGAGCGCGATATCGTATCGCAGTGATAACGATACTGAAGTGTCGCATTTTCAGTTCACTTCAACCTGCCAGTAAAGAAAGGTGTTCAAAAGTTACAATAATGGCGCAGAACAATCTAGAAGTCGGCATGAGGTGCATTAAGTATATGCTGTTGTGTGTTACGGCCATTTTCGTGGTGAGTTTTGAGTATTGCGTTATATTTTGTTTTTTCTGATATCTATGTACGATTTGGTATATCTAGAGATAAGAGCAGCCTAGTTCTGTGTAGAGGACTAAATTTAAGGTTTAAAAAATACTAATTTCAATATGAAATATATTCTATTTAAGTATGAAGGTCTTTCTAAAGAGTTACATCTAATAATAGTTTCTACTTGTACATAGTTGTTTGTATTAATTGTGATCAACTCAAGCGCTAGTGATAATGAGTGATATAATGATAATACATTAGAACGTGACGTTATTGTACTTTAATACACCTAAAGCTATAAATATTTAAATCTAGATTTATTGGATTGTTTTTATTTACCTAATTATAAGTCTTGACTTCATTTCAGTGATGCTTCGCCTGTATGAAAGCAACCTTATAACAACAGGCTATATGTGCATTACCTTGGTAATATACATTACCTTGTGATAGTTGAATTTAATTAAAATTTTTAGATTATTTAATTTTTGTGTAACATATATTAATTTATGATTATTTTTTCCCTATTATCCGTAGTGAACATCAAATAGAAAATGAGGAACTATCTGTATTCTTACGAATGAATAACTCTTTATTTAATATCAGTTATATGTTAATTTGAGTCTCTGAGTGCGTTGTTAGTATTGATAATAAATTTGCTTACTATCTTTTATGACACATATCATATGCTATGCGCAATCGTTAATTAAATAAGTATGTTAGTTACTTTAGTATCTTGATTCTAATGTTTTTTTTCCGTTAATACTATTATTCCGTTAATAATTATGACTATATAAGAATTTTTAAATTCAACTATTTTAACCGGTTTAATCAGGTATAATTTGGTAGACTGTCGTAGCTGGTCCACCTGAAACCACGGACTACTGTAAGGTGTTTCACACGTCGGGATTTCTGAAATATATTTTTTAATTTAAAAAACAAGAAATCGTGAATTGTACACAATGAATTGTGAATTTTTAACGTTCATTATTTTGGTTAAAACAAAATAAACAAACTAAATGTGTCAATTCAAAGTATGAATATAAATTATAGAAACTTAATTTGGGATTCGTAGCGAAATTTTTAATTTTTGAGCTACATTTACTTATAATCATAGTAATCATTTTGATTTCGATAAATGACGTTTACGTCATTTATAATTATTTGTCATTTATGACAAACAATTAAGATAATTGTTTGTCATTTATTTATGACAAACAATTATCTTTTTTTTTTTTAAATTTCTCGATTTTCCACCAGGGACCAAAGAGAACCTTGTGTGAAGACATTCTGTTCTCCACTTATCGTATGAATTTGTGACATTGCGTGTTGATTGCTGGAAACTCAACGCCGCGCTTTGTCATGCCGCCAGAGCGGAGAAATGAAAATAACTTCAATATAATCATTCCTCCGAGTGGGAATCCAAACCACAAGCACCGCGTCAGACGATGCCCCACTGCATCGAGAGGGCTTCTACGTTAAAACACTTTCATCTCGCTAGATCTAATATTGACTTACACTAGCAGAGCTTAAACTCAATTTCTCAAAATAGAGTTCTTTTTATTGGTTAATTAGTAAAATTTATGTATTACTTAGAAAATGTAGAACAGAGGGTCTTGACACTAAAATCTTATAGCCAGCCCATAAATATGTTCAAGATTTTTTAAATATAAATATACTTACAAGCAATTCCTATTTTTATAAGAAATTGTTTACCGTTTATTATATGTATAACTATTCTCAACAACTATTGTTATTATAACTATTGATATAATTTCGCCTGCCCATTGATGGAGACAACTGAATATTTTCATAAATTAGTCAATATGGTTATTTAAGCATATTATAACTTACATACGAACATTATATTTTTTTTTTTTTTTTTTTTTTTTTTTTTTTTTTTTTTTTTTTTTTTTTTTTTTTTTTTTTTTTTTTTTTTTTTTTTTTTTTTTTTTTTTTTTTTTTTTTTTGGCAATTGCATTAAATGAAACTCGACAAACAACAACAAAATAACTACTATACTTATTTATGGTCTTATCACTTACTAAATTACCTTTTATTTGTTTCTGTTTTTATACATAGTTTTCTTTCGATAAAATTCTACTTAAAAATATTAAAAAGAACACAGTCTAAGCAAATTTCATAAATATTGGTGTTTATATATATTTATATGATTCCTTTATCCCAAAAATTTACAAGTTTAGCTGGCCAAAGCCAATATACAATTTATAACAAACTGTAATTTACTTATTTTCTTTAACGTAAGCATTAACCAAGATTAAATCTTGTAAGAAAATAGAACACAAAAGTAATCTGTACATTACAGAACACCAATGAGATTAGAACTGACGCACAAATGATTTTTTTATATATTTTAACTATAAAAAGCAAAAATTGAGATATTTTGTAGAATGATATAGTTAAGCAAATCAGTTCTTAGTACAAGATTATATGAAAGTAACGTTTTTAATAAGTAATGGCTTAAAAGTAAATATAAGTGATCTTAATTAACTAAATAATTAACAACAATCAAACTCAAATATAAACAGTTATCAGTAAACTCTTAGTGTGAGTCATTATAACTTAAGCATATAACTAGAAAGGAAATTCAAAATAATAAATATCTAAGTCAAATATTTACTATATAAAGATTGTATTTTTTTATTTATCTCTAGAATAGGGTACATGGAGAATGCCAACGTATACTTTAGTTGACTAAAAGAATAGGACGTGTTAATATCAAAAGGACGCAGATACAAATCCGGCTAAGATCTGAATGAATTATATTCTGTATCTAATTTCATGATCTACCTACTTTCTGCCTATAGTATAGTTGTATGTATTGTATTCTACAAGTGGCAGCTTCACGCTTTTTTCCACAAAGCAGTGTAGATGACAACCTGGCCTTAGAGACATTTCGTCTTGAGTGGCGAAACTCATCGCCGCACTTTTTTACAAGAGCGGAGAAATGAAAATAATTAAAAATACAATCATTCCCCCTAGTGGGAACCTATAACCATTCCTATTAACAGCAGACGCCGTCGCGCTACGCCACGATGGAAGGCCATGTACAAGCTAAGTACAGGTACTTTAATGTAATAATTGAAAAAAAAAAGTTTAAACGACTCAAAATAATCACTTGTCTATTAAAGATTAGAAATAGGAGCACTTAAATGTTACCAATTTAAACTACGCCTCAATGCAAAACCGTTGTAAACTTATTTTTTAGTATGTAAAAAAATATAAATGTGATATTCGTATTATTAAGCCAATAAAAAATGCCATTTCCATCTCTAAATCAAAACACAGTATAAAACTAAATTTATCTACATTTTATAATTAAATTATTTTATTCTACTATATATTATCTTATACTTAGATTGAACAAGATATATTCCAGGCCTGAAAAAATTGACAACCTATTGTTTCATTGCTTTTATTTGCTTAACAAATTATGTATAGTTAAGAAAAATGTTAACAAAGTTCTCGACCTTGTACAGTCGCAAGGACAAAAGCGGTTACGCGGTCGTACATTAGCTATTGATTTTCCACACTATATGACCGCGTTTCATGTATACATATCTACATATAATCTGACAAATAGTAATTAAATAAATAAATAATACATTTTTATTTTAACTTATTGCCAACATTTTAAGGAGTTGTGTGAAGTCTAGTTGCAATATTAAAAACATGAATATTTACTAGTGCATCACAATTGCGCAACAAATGATTTAATTAATTATTATTATTGAGAATCATGATTGCGAATCATAATACACATTTATCAATATTCATGAAATTTGCTGAGACTGTTTTCTTTTTAATATTTTTAACTAGAATTTTATAGCTATACGTTTGCATCTTCCATGTATCCTATTGTAGAGATAAATAAAAAGAGACCAATCTATATATAGTAAATATTTGATATTTGACTTAGATATTTAATATTTTGAATTTCCTGGAATGTGATTAAGTTTTTATGACTCACACTAAGAGTTAACTGATAACTGTTTATATTTGAGTTTGATTGTTGTTAATTATTTATATAATCTTGTACTAAGAACTGATTTGCTTAACTATATCATTCTACAAAATATCCCAATTTTTGCTTTTTATAGTTAAAATATATAAAAAAATCATTTGTGCGTCAGTTCTAATCTCATTGGTGTTCTGTAATGTACAGATTACTTATGTGTTTTATTTTCTTACAAGATTTACTCTTGGTTAATGCTTACGTTACACAAATAAGTAAATTGCGGTTTGTTATAGTGTATATTGGCTTTGGCCAGCTAAACTTGTACATTTTTGGGATAAAAGAATTATATAAATATATATATATATATATAATAAAAGGGAATGTTGTAATATTGCTTTATATGTATATACATTGCTTTAAATAAATATGTACAGCAGTGGTGAAATGTCCATAAAACATAATTCCCACCGGCTAACCTTATTTAATAATTCAGCAAAACTACTACAAAAATCTATTTTATTTGATACAATACAATTTCAACGCAAAATTAATTGTTTATTATGCAAATAAACTTTGTAAACTAAACGAAATATTTATGAATCCAGGGCGAATTTAGATTTTTCATATATTTTTTAAGCCGTCTTACGTCTCTACAAATATGTCACACTTTCTCGCTCATGTAGAGTAATATATTATTAATATAGTGAATTAAAAATAACGATATACTTGTATGGTTTTATTCGACAACTCTATTATAAAAAAATCTTCCCATCATTGCACAATGGGACAACGACAACACGATGTTTGTGGGTTCGATTCTCAATTAAGTAAATATTATCAATAATTATTATTTCAACATCGAATGACTAGAATTCGGGTGGAATGTTCCGAAAGGAGTGTCTTGATATAAGGTTCTCTCGACAAACCCTGCTATGCGGTAAAATTCTGCTGCTATATATATTGCTACTGTTATACATAATAATTGCTCCGTCATTTTTGAGGTCATTTTAAAAAGTATATATATAAATATAAATTAACAAAATTATTTTGAATATTTTCCAGCTCACGTCAGCTTTAATAATCTCAGTGGGAACCACAATTTATGCAATTTACTATGATGTCTCGTTCTTCCTGGACACGCAGTTGTTCTCGCCAGCCACTTTTATCATCGTCATTGGAGTGATTATGCTTTTTGTTTCACTCTTCGGATGTATAGGCGCTTTGAAGGAGAGCACCTGTCTAGTTAATATTGTAAGTTTTGATTTTTTAAATTTATTTAAGCGGCAGTGAGTTAGCGGTTGACAATAATAGCGACAGGTTCTGGGTTCTATTTAAATTCTCTTTATTTCTCCGCTCTGGTGAACAAGATAAAGCAGGGCAACGATCACTTTCGCCACTCAACACGCAATGTCTCGATATCGGGCGGAAAGGTTCTCCCTGCTATGCCTAAAAAGGTGTGAAGCTGCAAAAAAGAATGAAAACAAATATAAATTTATTTAATATTCGAACATTAGTTGTTATTTTATTGGTTATTATTTTTATTGTTCCACATAAGATTTACTTTAGCAAGTACATACTACCTAGCTATTTCATATCAGTTTCAATATGCGCTGTTATCGTCCGATAACACTAATTCATGTTTTTTGCGCAACAAAAACAAAAAGCGTGAAATATATCGAAATGCTATACTTACATACGTATATTAGTTGTTTTTTTCTCTCACCGCTAAGCCATGCGTTTAACACCCGTCTGCGTCAAAATTCTTTCGCTTATTATAACTTATTTTTGTTGATAGCATCTCTGTAGATATATTTTTACAAATTATATATTTAGTTTTCAAGATTATTTTACCTTCGTTTGGCAAGAGAGAATGCTATTTATTAAATATTTTTAACATTTGTATTTTTAACATAAGCGTATAAGAATTTCGACGCAGACGCGGGTTCGAGTCCCGCTGCGTTTACATCTTTATACGTTTTCTAGAAATGTATCAAATTTCTAAAGTGTGTCGAGAGCACTTTAAAATGTTAAAAATGTCAATACACTTCGAGGCCATCGTGGGATAGCCTCGATTTAACTAACCCTTACTAATTATTACTAACTATATTTAACAATTTTTTTTTCAGTTTGCAATTATCCTCAGCCTGGTGCTAGTACTGGAGATCTCTGCCGCCATCGCCGCCTATACGCTTCGTTCGCAAGTCTCTGAGATGCTGGATACTAAACTCCGAGAAACTCTCCCCTCATACTATTCTAACCCCGAAGTGACTGACGGTTTTGACTTTATTCAGAGCAGAGTGAGTGTTAAATAAGCTTAATAAAGTGTAAAAATTATTATATATAAATAATTATTATAAATTATTATTGATATGATAAGATGATTGTATCTTTTGAGTTCATTGATGACTGTAAGATTCTTAATTCCCAAACAATACGGTCTGCTATTTTAATACCATCGCTGCAGTATAGCCAACTTAGGATATTTTAAAATATTACATAATTGTAGTAAAATAATTGTAACAATGATTGAACAATTAAAAGGTTTATTTGTTATTCATGAATTTGTCATATTTAATATTTTCCATTGATAATTCACGATATTTTAGATATTTAAATTATATTACATAATAAACTGCATAATTACAGTACGCAAAAAAATGCAATTTGCATTAACTTACAAATATTTAGAATATATGTGCAATGGCCTTATCACTGAAATCAATCACTCACTGATATCAATATCTTCTAGGCAACCAATAATAACGGATTTACTTCTATAGAACGCAGAATATATGAGAACTTAATATGTTAAAACTTTTTAGTTGAACTGCTGCGGTGTCGACAGCTACCTGGACTGGGGAGAGGTGCCCACAGAGAAGTCCGGCATTTCCGTTGCCAACATTACCGTACCGTTCTCTTGCTGCGCGCAAACTCACTACCAGGTTTGTACCTTCTTTAGCGCCAGTTGCATTCATAACATTGGTAAAATAAAGTTACGATAGTTAACGTAGGAGCCATCGGAACAGTTAATCCCATTTTTTTTATAGATTAAACGCATTTCTTTTTCAAATTGTGGTTAATGCTATTGACACTGGTGGTCAGCGACACCTATGGGGTGAACGAAGAGAAAACTTAGTCAAAGTTAGTGTAAGCACTACGTGGCTGCTCGAGCGGGTGTCGTCGGTTGCAAGGAACTTGACTTTTCTGTACTTGACTTGCGATCGTCGAGCGGATGGGGTGATTATTTGGCTATAAACACTAGTCTTTATAAAGACAGAGCGATAAGATTAGAAAAACTTAAAATAATTATTCCTCGTAGTAAGATTTGAATTAATCTGCTATAATGATCTATCTATGTATATATTATTGTTAACTATACTTTTGTTATTTAACTCCATGTTATAAAATCTAAATCTAAATCTAATTTCAATTTTACTTTAAGCGCAGACTGGCGCCAGTATCAGGATCTTTTAAAATGTGGTTAGGTGTATTAAACCGAGATATAATAAAAGAATGTCCGGCGTCAATATTTCCAGGTGATCGGCGATGTAGAAGTAGATGAATGTGTGAAACTGTATGCCAACGGCTGTCTCCCCAGAATCACTTACCTGATCTACCAGAGCGCGGGATTGTTGGGCGCCGGAGCAATGACTATTGCCTTTATTCAGGTATTGCATTCATATTTCATTACTAATCTGCTAATTTTATAGTTTTAAGTTTCACGCTTTTTCCCGCACACCGCTGTAGGCAATGAGAACGTAGTGGCAAGACTCTTCTTAGAGCAGCAGAGCAGGGAGAAAAAGAATCATCAATTTAAAAGAATCTTTATAAAGAAGAAGAAGATTTAAAAGATCTATGTACAAGCGTCAAGTGCACACAATACAACAAAATTCGTATTTTTATATTTACACTTTGTCTTAACAAATATTTAGAGACCTATAAAAATTTCAACGCTCTAGTCAATTAAACCATATATGTTCTCATCGAGCTAAGTCGAAATTCTCATTCACTTGTTACAATTTTCATTGTTAAACAAAGCATTGCGGCCATGTGTCGACTGGCAGCGAGCTTCTGACTGAAAACACAATTACTTGAAGGTTATGCTACGATAAGTTGGAGGTTACGCTACGATAAGTGGGAGGTTAGGCTACGATAAGTTGGAGGGAGTTCGATTCCCCAATGGGGAATAGTATGTGGTATAGGGGATAGGGGATTTAGCATACCCCATATAGGGAAATTTATATATTTTTTTATGTTTTTTTTTTTTGCTTCACAGAATGTCTTGAATCGTGGGCGTGGTGAAAGCTTTTTCAGATTTCTCCGCTTCTCTCAAAATTTATTTTAAATAAAATTTATTTTAGATAGAATAAAAACACCATTTTTTTTATCTAAATTTTAGGTAATCGGCATAGTATTCTCATTCTCACTGGCCAGTTCTATTCGCAAGGCGAAGTCTGAGCGCGAGCGCAGGCGGTGGGAGATCCAGGAGCGCATGATCAACGCCTACACCTCCCTCAACCCTGACAAGGAGAAGAGCGCGCCCGTCGTATACGTGCCCTTCCAGGGACAGACAGCCTAAGTGTTAAGTTATATCATATTGTCGATATTTATATTAAAATATTGTTAATTCTATGTAAATTTTAATTATATTTTACTTTTTGCACCTTAGTTAAATCTTTTATATTTGATTGATGTTGTATTGATTGGTTAATGAAAATTTCTTCTCACATCTTTTTTTATTACACACAAACTTTATATTCTTATAAAAATATAACGTCAAAATAAATGTAAGTAATAAGTATTCAAATAAAATGTAAGTTAAAAATATAAATTTGACATTTTTAACAAAATAATTTTATAATCTTTAAGCAATACAAAAAAAAATAAACGTCAAACAATTTGCTAAGTAAGATGTTGTCTAAGTAAATAGTAATATAATATTTAATCGTTTATGAAATATCGACAATAGGTCATTATACAGTAGTCTTGAGATTAAACATTCCGACTAATGTGAGACCAAATTTAGCTAATTTGTTATAAGAAGGCCTAAATTAATTACTAATTTATGTATTTTACGAGAAGTTATTGAAATAACTACTTACCAATGGATTTTAATTTTCTTTACTTTAATTTAATAATTGCATTAAAAATTTATGTAACTTAGACATATTCTATATTGGACTTAATGTTAATATGAATAAGTTAAATGTATCACAAATTGTATTTTAAATAAAATAATTATGTCAAAATAGCGTTTTATATTTCACTTTAGTTAGCAATTAGTTTTGTTTCAAGTAATAAATATACAGTATATACAGCTACTGTATATTTAGGTATAATAAATACTTGAATATGACGGCTTTCACATAAAAAGTCAATATTTGCTATGGGGTAGATAGCATATATATATATTACATTTATAATACTTGTGGCGCATGGATTTCAAATTTCTAATAACATATTTTCTCGCGGTGAAAACTAATCTAATACACTATCGTGTATCGTGTAAGGTATGCTACATCATAAGCACTTTTGACTTATATCTGCAAAAACAGACTTTAGCATTATGTTATTAAAATATAGGTTTTTAATTTATTTTATTAATGTAGATTCTGTGTAGATAAGGTGTATGAAGATATATCTTAAGAATTTTATAGCTTAGAAATTACTAAATTACTTTTTGAATTTTTAAATGAACCAGCGCAGTTTTGCTAAATTCGACAAAATTTTAGCGTTCTTTGTTAATTATCTCTGTAAGATGTATACATAAAGATATTCTGTATGCGTTTTTTAAATCTATAATTATCCTATATATATGAAATCAACATTTTATTGACAAGCTTCTGCTTTTTATAATTGTAAGAGGATATATTATATGGAACCTCGAAACGTGTGACTTTGAGACATATATCCTTAATATTATTAGACTACTATGGCCAGTGTTATTTCTTTTATTTACTTAGTGTGGTGTTTTAATAATGTATAGGTACGCGTAATTTTTCACTTGTCACCCGGCAGTTGAGAACCATGATTCTGCAAGCTAAACGTATTTTATTTTTGCACACTTTGTTGGGGACGAAAATAGTGACGGTAGGGAAGTAATCGGAATTCTGTTTACGTTCCGTGAATTCCACATTAAACGTGAAAAGCGTATACGAGGAATGTATTTTAAAGTAACAAAATTAAGGACGTACTATGGCTACCTACATTAATTGCGGCGATGGGTGATGAAGCGTACGAATTATTAAGTAATTCAACGAGTCCAACGAAACCTAGTGACAAAACTTATTCTATAGTTATACGAATAAGGATAGACCACTTGCAACCAAAACCTTCTTTAATGTGGGAACGATATCGCTTTAGACAAAGAAGACAGCAAGCGAAGGAAAGCGTCCTTCCATATATTTCAAAGTTAAAGAAATTAGATAAGCATCAGTATTTAGAGGAAAATCGACGTGATCAGCTAGTGTGTGGACTCAACAGCGAGTTGATTAGGCAACGTTTATTTGCTAAGGACAACTTGGTATTTGCAAAGGCAATATAAAATTCATGCGCAATGGAGGCAGCGGAGAGGCACGCGGCAGCAGTGGAGCATTCAGGCTGAGGTAAGACATTAACAGGCAGTGCCGGAGGCACCGAGGTACATCATGCTGGGGTAGCGCGACCATGCGTTACTCAAAACTACGTGGACGGAATACAAGTGGCGCTGGCTTTGGCAGCGGTCTTCGCTCGTATCTTGTAACGCCTGTGGAAGTGTAAATTATCTGGAAGTGGAAGTGTAAATAACCGTTACATCTACGGCAAAGGTAAACTGCGTGGTCATATGCGTATGCGAGTGACAGGTGCACCAAGAAGAAGCGCTGGAGTCCTGTTGGCGCACGTCCTGTTCGGGGACCAGCAGTTCGGCACCGAGCTGTCGAGAGAATCACCATCCGAGGAAATCGAAATGGATTGAAGAAGATATGTATCAGCTGTCTAAAGTCTAAATGGCTATAAGCCGGTAAGCTTGTCAATAAATATTGATGGACTTATTATTCCTATGGAAGTAGATACCGGCTATTTGGTGTCTTGTATTAGTAAAAAACAACTATTTTCACCCAGCGTAAAATGGTGCAGCCGAAAATGCGGTTAAAATGGTAAATAGGGTCATTAAAAATGTACTAAGGACAAATCTTAACGTAACATTAGTTTTTAATAATTATTTACTACATTATCGTAATACAGATCACTGTACGACAGGTGAAACGCCGGCATTGTTAATGTGCGGTCAAAAGCTGTGAAACAAATTAGATTCAATGATACCATACAGAAACGTCAAGGTTACGAACGCTCAGCAAAAGCAACAGCATGGAGGTGGAGTCAGCGGGTCAAGTAAGTTATGTCCAGGAGACGAGGTTTGATAGAATAGGGGCACAGATAAATGTATATAAGGGAAAGTAGTGGAAAAGATAGGTCTTATAGATTACAGGATAGTAGGGTAGTCGAAACACAGTAAGCAGACGAAACACAGTTCATTGGTTAGTACAGCTACTCCTTCTCGTCTCTCCCAAAGCACGCAGCAAGCAGTTGCAGAGGTAGTCCCAGTCCTAGGTCTTCAGAGACGGCTGCGTCCGAAGTTATCACAGTGGAGGACAAAGAGGTCGCTCAGGATTTTTTCGAAAATTGTGAGGACCGTTTGCCTACCTTGGATCCGACCCGGTCCCGTCCCATACGCCATGGTACGTTGCCAAATTAGAAAAGCCATATAGATAGATATTGTTACAAGGTATTGTTTTATTTATTAGCGTATCAGTTTGTTCTTTTTTTATTACATAGGTAACAATATTACAAATACTACAAACAATATTGCAAATATTACAACCAATATTACAAATATTACAAAGAATATTATATAAATATTGCAAACAATATTACAAATATTTTTCCTTATATATCTGAATTTATTTTAATTGAGGAAAAAATATACGTTAAACTGATACAGTTATTTATCGTTTTTATCTACGAACGACCAAACGTTACCTAATTAACAGATTATGGAGATTTAAAAATTAATTGCATATCATATAGAAATGAAAATAATATTTCTGTCCGGGATGTTTGAAATATACTCTCTTAATATGGAACAAACCAGCCAATAGTAAAAAAATACTATACAATAAAATTTGTCAAGCTTTTTAATCAAATAACTAAAATTCTACCTAAAACTTTAAATAAATCAAAGCTGTTTTTAAAATAACAAACAAACTCTTCGAAATAAATGTAGATTATCATCTTTTATTTCTTTCTTGTAAAAAATATCACTATCATTATACTCTAACTTTGAAATCAACTATTAAAATATTAATTATATTATACAAATATATATATACGATAAGAGAAAGATTCATATATTGTTAAATTAATGTTATTTTAACGTCCTTGTTATATTTATTTTCTTCAAAGGTATTTTATCCGAAGAAAGTACGAACGCTGTACCTATATGCCTGTAATCAGTACTATTTTCAGAACCATAAATAAATAAGGAAATATTTACAATCTAAACATAAATTTTCCACATAAACCTGTAATATAATATATATATATATAGTGCTTATATTAAATGCAATTATACATATTTATGACACCACAAAATCTATATTAATTTATATTTACTCTGAGATCGATATCTTCCATGAAACACTGGTCAACTTTAAATCAAAAATCCGCCAATGGTAAAGTTGTCATAGCCAATTTAGTTATCTATATATGAACCCATAAATCTCTCTTACTATTTATCTTATTTGTTCCTTAAGAGAAATATTCATATATTGTTAAATTAATGTCATTTTAACGTGCTTGTTATATTGATTTTCTTCAAAGGTATTTTATCCGAAGAAAGTACGAACGCTGTACCTATATGCCTGTAATCAGTACTATTTTCAGAACAATAAATAAATAAGGAAATATTTACAATCTAAACATAAATTTTCCACATAAACCTGTAATATACCTGTAATGTACCATCAAACTGTACACATAAATTTTCTTAAAATGTACAAGATAAGTTTTCAAAAGTTAAAAATAATAATAAACTCTATTAGCTTTTAAGCCCTCAGGATTACTTTTGATAGTGTAACTAATAACCATACTCGCCACCGGTTAACATCATTGGATACTGAAAAGCGTCATATGAACGGTGCAACTCGCTGATATGATTTAGTTTATTAAGATGTGTATTACGATATCCAAATTGTTATTTCACTAAACTAACTAACTAACTAAACTAACAGACATATTTAGAAGACGTTAGAATTTGAACGCAGCGGGATTTGAACCCTCGCTTCTTGAAAACGTCTTTTTCAATTTCCTAAGTGTAGTGACAATTCATTAAAAAATATATATGTCTCATTAAAAAATTAATATGTATGACCAGGGCAACTTCACTTGATGTCTGTAGATTATTGCATCCTGCGAATTTATCGGTTTTTTATCAGCGTGATTGATATGAAAATTATATATGTTGCAATTGAATAACATCAAGTTCCGGCGAAAAAATACATTGTTTTGTGCTCTTGATTACAAATCATATTAAAATTTCATGTAAGCTTTTAAACATCTTCATCAAATCGTGACATTTATGAATTTCTTGTAGCTTAAAGTTGGCCTTTTGCCTTTTGATAGGTTCGCAAACAGTTTCATGATATGACAAGCAACAAACACAAAAATATAGTTCAGCTGACCTACCATGGTTCTTTGTCAGATTATCCAGACCTTTAATTGTTATGTGACAATGGAAAATGCCTATCACATTGAACAGCTTAGCTTTTGTTTCGGGGGCATTTGTTATTTTCTAATAGTTTAGCTAGACTATCGTGGGTCTTCATCAGCTGTTCCCTATCTTCAATTTTGACATGATAAATTTTTGCTGTGTGACATTTTTTTTATTTCTTATAGTTTAGCTTTGCTTTTATGACTTTCATAAGATGTTCCAGATTTTAAATTTTTATGTGTAAACGGATTGTGTTTATTACGCTTAACAACTTTTGTTCATGTGCCATTTTCTTATTTCTTATATTATAGTTGGTTCATTGTGGTTCTACATTAGGTGTTCGACTACCCTAAAGCCTGACCAGGCTTAAAGGTATACAACTAAAAAAGTATCACCCAAACCGGCCCAGTAACTAAGAGGATGCAAAAAATATAAAATTTTAAAGTTCATCATATTCTATTACGGTTTTTACATCCTACTAAATTTGATTTCATCGTAAATATATTCAAAGCACAGACAACTTTTTTACTGTTTTATTATAGTATAGATAGGTTTTGTCTCGGCAAACTTGGTACTAACAGTTGATGATAAAAATCTTATGTAAAATAATGTTTTTTTTTAGGAACTGGCTCAGATAATAATACAACTGATAACTGATATCAACTTGTATCAAAATGCACTTATAGCTCGTTGTTCTTTGTCGATAATAATAATCTCTCAAAGAAGTTTTGTACAGGAAAGTGATATAATTTTGTGAACAATGGCACTTCTTATTTTTTTTATAAATGCACTCATACTATAATGAGGCTATCGTGGCACAGTGGCAGAGTCGACTGTAAACGTTATATATATTATTTTTATTTCTTGGCTCTGGCACGCAGAAGTATGGTATTGAGCTCCACCAGTCAACACAGGCGTGTAAAGAATGACGTATCTTGACACTAGGTTCTCTCTGACCTATAGGAAATATGGCCAAAAAAAGAAAAAAAAAATTCCAAACAATACTTTGTAGTAATAATAAGTATTGTATGTATATAAACATTTCATATAATATATACACACACAGCATACCTAGATTTTTTTTTTAATAGTATTCGAAGAACTTTTATAGATTTCTGTTCGTTAATAAAATTTCCACGTTACAGAATATTATTTTCTCGTCAATCATTGTTTCATTGCACAATGGCGAGTTAACAAATAAACGTGACGTGTGTGAGTCGTGGTTATCAAATGCTTAATGTTATACTGTAACTCAACAGAATAGGTTCTATTAGTCAATATTAATAGCTAAGCTAAGACCCTATAGATATTTTAAAAAGATAATAATATATGAACGCTATTGTTTCTTAGTTCTATTAATCTATCTTTTAACTAATAAATATTGGTTATTTTTAATCTGCAAGTAAATCGCCGTAAATTGGGAAAGGTGAGATTTGGGGACAAGAAATAATTGTCGTTTTAGTACGAAGGATAATTGTTAGGTGTCTGTGTGTTATCTACAATCGAATTTTACAGTGACCGCTATCTCTATCGAACTTTGATAAAACATTGTATATTCGTTTTGTGTGCGTCAAGTTAGTGCGCCAGTTCAGAAAATGGCTTTGCCCAAACGTCCCACGATGGAAGTGCCAAACACTCATAATATGAAATTCACAAAGACAGAAACGGAATACAATATGAAATCTATAAGATTTCTCTTATTGTCGATAACTTCGATGTTCATTGTAAGTATAACTTTAGTTCTTTAAAAATATAAATAAACTATATACTATAATTGAAGAGCTACTTGGAAAACAAAATAACTTAAAAAATAAATCCTTCGAACACTTACTATAGCGCTTATCTCATTTTCATATGGTGAAAGAAATTTAGAGCATCATAACTTCCGCGATATAATTATTTTATATTTTTATTGCCTAGCAAATTCAGTCTGTTTAGTTAAGTACGTATATTATTTAAAAAAAGATTCAAATAACTAAATAGGCTTCTTTGTCAGTATATACTTTATGAGGTTAAGTAAAGATAAACAATCCGGCATATCCTTGAATATTAATTACATCGCTATTTTTTTTACCTCGCGTCGAACTTGTAAAGTATGAAAATACTGAATAATGAGTAAATTATAATAATTTTGCTGGCAAGGTCATTATGGATCTTTGACGATTCTACCTAATCATGTATTTTTATCTTAACTAATCTCGCTTGTCTTTGTAAGTGCTTGGCATTATGCAGAGTAGTACGCGGATCTAGAATCTAGAGTTTGGTTTTTCCGTTATAAAAATTAATTTATAAATTTGTCCTAAAATACAATGGTTATTAAATATTCTTATACGCGTATTACAATTTATTTATGTTGTTAGTATATCTGTAGAGAGATATTTACTAATTTCTGCTACCCAAATATTATTCTGCGAACAATTGTTTGACAATAGAGAAAGATATTTATTAAATATTTTTAACATTTTACGTGAGTGTTAATCACACACTTAAACAAATTTGATGCTTGTGGTGGACGAGGAGACGCCAAGAGGCGCGGGTTCTAATCTGCGTTGCGTTAAAAAAGTTATACGTTTCCTAAATATATTTTATTTTTGATGCATTTTTAAGTGGATCAAAATTATTTTTGATCCACTTAAAAATGTTAAAAATAGTTATGAACATGTTTGTCTGTTCATTGATTACACTACAAAAACACATTTTAAAAAGATGTAAATATAAAGGCTTACTTAAAATATATGTAGAGGGAAGGCAGAAAGCCAATATTTTTATACTAATGCTTATGTATTACATATTGCTTAGTAAGTGAAATATGTTTAAAATTTACTTTTTTATAAAGTGAAAATCGCTTACGAGTTTACTACTGGGATATAAATATGTCGGTTTGTGTTTCACTCGCAAACTTTGCAAACGTTGCATATCTATTATTAAAAGCATACATGGATGTAGAATCATAGTAAACAACGTATAATATAGGATAAAAAAAATTGTCGTTTGAGTTTTTATGTTAACGTATCAAAATAAAAAATTTGGAAAATCTCATGTAAAATCAAATTATGTGTAGAGTAGCTGAAAAATAAAAAGAAATAAGTTACATATAAAAATATTTTTTTGGAACACACCTCTTGTGGACACTGAGGGACTAGAAAATTACACCTTAAATCTATTATCTCTTGTGCTTAATTAATACTTTTGTTACGTGCAAAAATCAAAGGTCATCATCTAATGCGGATCCAATATATATAAAAATGGCGACTAAGCTTTATAGTGTGCGTGATGGACATTCTTTCAGGCATTCCAATTTATATATATATATAGTGAAATATATATAAAACTCTTACGTTACTGAGAGACTGATGTACAGCGTACAACTAAAACTGCTGGGCGCAAAAAGCTGAGCTGAGCTGAGAAATTTGGCATGCAAAATCTTTAACTTATGCCTATACTGGTCTGTGATTAGTTAGAATATAAGTAACGTAGGCTTTAATGGCCTGTGATTGGTTATAAGCAGTTAAATCTCGGCTTGACTAATCGCCATTACGGGAGGCTGTGACTTACAACAATATAAAAAAAATTACCAATAGGCGGGTTTAACGCTAAGAAGCATTCTCTACCAACCAACCTTGTCATGTGGGATATTAAAGTGTAAGTGCGCAAAGGCCAACGGTTTAATTTCTATAATTATATAAATATATATATATATATATATATACATATCGATGAATATAGTATCATTATAAGTTTTTAATTCTATGAATGAACCAATTTTTTGTATCATAAGTCAGGCTGATCGTAACACTGAGTGCATGTAAAAAATATGTTATATTGAAATTGTGTGGATTCATAAGCATAGATTTTGGTAGTGATTTTGTTAGATTGTTAAATAATTATATTTATTAATAATTTTATTACTTTATTATCATTTAGGAAAGCTATGCCGGTGAGAATCGTGTTATATGTACTTCGTCACTATAGTGTATATTAATAGACTACCCCTTCTAACAGCGAGAAATTAAAAAAAATAAAAACAAAATATAACAGGACAACAAAACAATGTGTCATAACATAATTTATTTGTTTATAATTTTCAAGAAAAAGTGAACATACAAACAAACAAATATATTTTCTCTATCAACTTTATCCCAACAGGTACTGATAAAATATGAAATGTATCTGTAGAGCTATATCTAAACGATTACTATTATTGGAAAAATATAAGTGCTACATTGTTGTTCTAATAGTTTTATGACTAGAAGAATAAGATTTTCTGTTTGTTAAGTAATAATTAAATCTTGGTTCTTAAATAAATAATATTAGTATTACTTGTGATTTTAATCTTTTAAACGAATCATATTTAACAATTACTCGGGGAAATTACTCAAATTTATAATTTCTTATATATAAAAGATGGGTTTCATTTTTTTTTATATGCAACGTATAAAAATTTAAACATGCCTTCTACATTCTGCTGCGTCGAAATTCCTATATGTTCCTTATTACAACTTATTATTGTTGTTAGCGTCTCTGTAGAGACATTTTTACAAATTTCTGCTACCCAAAGACTATTTCTATGAACAATCGTTTAGCAAGAGAGAATGTCGCTTATAAAAATTAAAAAAATATTTTCTTTTATATAATATAATTTTATCTAACAAATATGAATTATGCCTACCTAAGCGTGACAATGCAACAAATATGTTCCTGTAATTCTTTTTATAAAAAAAATTCACGAGATAAAACTTATCAATAAGGTAGTTTTAAGTCTTGTGACATTAACAACGTGCGATAAGTTCAATGGTTATCGCACATCTACCTAAGTACCTACTCTACTGCCACGTATTTTATTTCAAAATAGGCTTTTTCCTAATGGTAATTGATGTTAAAAAGAATTACAACTCGATAAGTGCAGCTTCAAAGCCGTTCTTGATAGAAAAAAGGTTATAAGAATTAATAACATCATTTAAAATAAATAATTATCGTGGTTGAGTTAAAATAGGCAGTTCTTCTAAATATTGCAGTTTTGTAAATTTGACAATTCTTAAAAATAGCGTATTTAAGAATATTATAATATTTCTTCATGTTCGCTAATGTTGCTAGAGTATAAGTGTATATTTGTTAAAAACAATATGTTCGTATGATTTTCACATTTCAAAAAATATGAGAGAGAAGTCTAATAGCTCTTACTTTTATTGGTAATTGGTATTTTTAAACAAGTTCGGCTTATCGGAAAAATTATTAAATCGTTAGTAAAAACGTCCTTTTAACCTACTAGCTGTACCATGATATTGTTAAATATTAGCTTTAAATACAATAACATTCGTGGTTACTTTGAAAAGCGCATTTTACGCTCGCCTCCGATATAAATTAAAAAAACGAAAAGGAAAACGAACCGAGGATTCTCTCAAATGGAGTAAAGTGTTTCTTTTTAAATTTCAGGTGATCGCAGGGCTCATGATTGTCCTGGGCTTCTCAGTCTACACACGATATCACACGTTTTCATTTTTCTATGAAAGTGCCAAAAGTGGACGATTCTTCACTCCCTCAGTACTAAGCATTCTTCTAGGCATGTTTATGCTTATAGTCACGCTTTTCGGATTCTTTGGCAGTTTGAAAAAAAGTACCTGTATGGTTAATCTGGTATGTTTTCCTGTGCTTATTTAGATTTATTGCAATCATCGTAATCTGTTTAATTGATTTCGTATTTAGACGTGTTATGTAAATAACAAGTAAGCATATTAAGATATCTTCATATCAATTATGTTGGTAATTAGTATATCAACATTGCATCTCCTATTGAAAATCAGATCAGATTTGCAACTAAACGCCAGAATGTTGATCAACAAGTAGGTACGATTTGACATTGGTGGAAACAATGCACATATCTAGAGTACCTACAAATACTTACTTAAGGAATCTGCTGTAGGTATATGAGGTCATCGTGGCACAGTGTAAAAGCATCTGACTGTATACGTCATGGTTGTGGGTCCGATTCCCACTCAGGGGAATGTTTATTTTTAAATTATTTTCATTTCTCGGCTCTGGTGACAAAACAGAGCTCCGCGTCGAGTTCCGGACGACGGAGGGAAAGTGGTTAACGGACTGTCTTAATAATTGAGAGGCGGCGGAGAGAGGTTCTTTCTGACTACCTTGCTATACTGTTAAAAGCGTAAAGCCGAAAAAAAGAAGAAATCGCTTACAGCTAACATTATATTTTTCATTATTTTTTATTACAGTACGCATTTATTTTGTCTTTGACACTAATAGTAGAACTGATTGCCGTAATTTTGGCATTCACATTGGACGTGGAGTCTTTGGCAAGTTACATTTATATACCCGTATCAGAGTACGCTTCAGATCCGGAAATAGAAATGGAAATTGATCGACTGCAAATTTCTGTAAGTAATTTTTGTTTAAAAGAACGATATGGGTTACGTCACGCACGAGTCACGACTGACGACGGACAAGTAACTGGTGCGCATATTAAATGAGTGTTAAATAAATCACACTATTAAGTTAATTAATTTAAAATAAAGTAAAATTGGTGCTGCTTTGCTAACTATACTAAATTCCAAAGTTATATTGAAAAATACTGTACAAAATCAAATAGTTGCAACATTATAAGCGAGGTACTAATATATTATATTATGTGTACAATATATTGTCTCAAAAATTGCTACGGATACATTAGATTACTGATCAAATATTTCACTAACATACACAAGGTGTCTCAAGATTGAACGATAAGCCGGCACTAGAAGGCGGGCCCGATCAGTAATACTCAACATAAAGTAAAAAAAATACCTCTTAGTTTTTTTTGGAGTTAAACTAATCTTTTGAATTACGGATTTTTTTTGGCTACGGATTTATTCTATTTTTAATTATGCCTAGCATTTTTTTTTAAAGCATCCTCCTTTTTCAGCATCAGTACAGCTCTTAACAATAATCCTTAAAAAGGCCGGAATGATTACATTTTATTTCTACACAAAAGTCAATCAAAATAACATTTTTTATTAAATTCTCTAAGATTTTTACGTTTATTCCACTTTCATTGATTGTAATGAAAAAAAATACAATGCATACTACTATGGTAAGTATTTAAAAAAATTGGCGCATCCAATCAAGTTTACAAAATGTTATATATAAGACTGTATATAAACTAATCACCACAAAAAAGTCATGTGCACCTTTTCAAAACAAGTACCGACATTCCCAATTTGTTTTTACTATGTGCCCTGTATTGGAAATTTCGGGAGACGTTGTATACATATTTATATAAGTACACTTGTAGAAAAATATTTAAAATCTTATATCAAAATGATTACTTTCTTATTACAGCTAAATTGTTGCGGTAGCCAATCTTATTTCGACTATGTTGGCATGGATTTTTCTGGAAATCACTCAACAGTAGTAGTTTCAACTCAATTAGAGGATGGGAAGGTAGCGCTGTTTGTACCAGAATCATGCTGTATTGTTAAAGGAGAGGAATTCTGTACCAGTATGAGGGCGAACAGTTGTAAATATTCGTTAGTTAACTTGTTCATCCAAAATTCAAGCGTAATCGGCGTTTTGGGTGTCTCTGTTATGTTTATTCAGGTAATACAGTAACTGCCTCTAAAAATATTAACCTATTATATATATATATTTAATTGACATTGCGTATGCATGTCGTGAAACTCGACGTCGCGCTTTGCCTTGAGTTATCATATAATCATTCAACCGAGTGGGAATCGAACCCACAATAGACATGGAAGTTATTTAATACAATATTTATTATATAAAATGTACACATATAAAATAGATAGCTACATCGTCTACTTTCAAACATATGTAGTGCAGGGATTTGTGTCCCAACGCTCACTAAATGGGTTACATTCTAACTAGCTCTTACTAACAAATTGACCAGGTATAGGCTTAGAGTTCATTTGTATGCGCGAATATAAATGAAATACTAAAACATCTTGGCCTGTCTAGCACTATCGTCAGCACGTTTCTAGTACGTATTTCGAAAGCAGCATTGGTAGTATTTTTTTTTAATTTGGTTATGTAGAGAGAAGCTAGACGCTGCTTCGAGATCCACTTTCTGTAAATCGACGGGCTGGTGCACGGTTCTCGGTTCTTCTAAAATTAATAAAATAATATTTCTCTTTCAGCTATTAGGCATTATATTCGCGTTATTACTAGCAAGATGCATTCGTAAGTATAAAAGTGAGAAAGGACTTTTAACGTGGAAAATTAAGGAGCAAATGATAATAGCGCGTGAAAATGAAGCGAAAGAGTCCAGGGAACAAGACGATGTCATCTATATTCCACATCACGAGTCTACTACAGCATAAGAAATGATTATTTTATCTAAATTATCCTACTGACTAATTAACACAATTCTTGGTCATTTTAGCTTTTTCATATTGTATTAATATGTATTCTAATTTAAGTATTTTTGATTGTTAGTTTTAATGTATCTTTTTATTTGTTATTTACTTATGATTTGTCATTTCATATGATTATGCCTGTATATAAAGTTGTACATATGTTAATAATTAATATTAGACTAAGAAAAATGCGATGTTCGCATTACAATTAGTCTTTATTATATAGATAATAAAGACTAATTGTAAATCACTTAGAATAGTGTTGTGAAATATTTTTTTAAAATATTTTTTGCTTATTTTTAAACAGTACTTATAACATTTTATTTCAAATTAGCTTTTATAAATAAAAGATATTTAAATAATTATTTAATTAAAATAATTTTTAAATTTTAAATAAATTATAAAAATACATAGATATTTAATTTCTTCGTTCTGGTGCAAAACAAAACGCGGCGTTGTGTTCCGCCATTAAACACGCAATGTCTCGAATTCGGGCGGAAAGCAAAGAGAAAGAGCGTGATACTGTACAATATATTTACAAACATGGAATAAAAACCAATTCAAACGTAGTACTTCAAGGACAGTTTAATTAGCTTGACCTGTATCTATCAATGTAATAAACTGTTGTGGCACAATTTTAACCAACTCATTGCCGAAAATATGTAAATGTTTGCTAATTTTATGACAATACAATATTTTCAATTCAGTTCTTTAATTATGGCGCTACGAACGTGCTAGTAAAGCACAAGTCACTTCGACAATGTCACACTGAATGAAGAACACACGAAGAAGATTGACCGGTAAAAAAGAGAAATTACACTGATCGATTGCATGTTAAAAAGAGATCTATTAATAATACAGCAACCTATAACAAAACAAATATTTACAATAGATATACTTATACACGACATTAACGGTTAGTAATGAATAATATTTAACTAAGAGGTTAGTTTATAGTTTGATTTTGTTTTATCTATTTACATAAAGGACTAAACACAAACATTGAACATTAAGGTTATGGGGAACTTTTTGAGAAAGAATGTCATAAATAGCACAAATTAACTTAGGACTAGAAAAAAGTATATGAGGAGAAATACAATATTTTAATACTGTGAACCTGACGTCCTTGATGCCACTGTTATCTCAGTAACATTGTTAATATAAAAAAAGCAGCTTTATGTTTGTCCTGCGTAGCAGGGTAGCCAGAGAGCAGACACTCCATTCTCCACATTCCATCAGAATTCGATACATTGTGCATGGAGGAACTGAATGCTGCTCTTTGTCTTGCACCAGTGCAAAAAAATGAAATTTATTTAATATAATCATTACTGCAAGTGGGGATCAAATCCAGAACCAATCGCATTTGCAGTCAGACTGACCCAAAGTGCCATAGTGGCCTTAATTGATGAATAACTACTTTAAACCATGTAATTTTTTTATTTAAAGAGTTGTTTATGTGTATTTAACTATTAAATTAAATACATAAAATTAAATATGTATTGTCTGACATATAAGTGAATATTCTTCAATAATAATAATATTGATACAAATTTGTGAAGGAACAAAAATGAAAACAATAGAAAAATGCAAAATCCTTTATATAGTTTTTAGTTTTCTATATATGATAAAAATATCATAATGAATTAAACCTTTTACATACATGATTCAAATCAAATTTGATTTTCCTATTTCTATTTCATTTAAAATATTTTTGTATTTTTCTTGGTGATCCCAGAATGTCTTAGCTTTGTTTCTTATCTCATGCCCTATTACTTTTTGATCTCCGTTGCTCATAAATGGTGGTGTAAACTCTCTGTAGGCTATGCATACTCTTCTGGTCTTAATATCTTCTCGTAAAACAGAATGTTCCCAATGGTATCTTGTTTCACCATAAATAACTAAAAGAGATCTTCTGCAGAAAAAATATTTATATAGTTTATTAAAAAGACCAAATATGCAACTAACTTGTTCATTAAACATAATAACGAACATATAAATGAAAACAAAACAAAATTCAAGGTTAATAACTCATATAAAAACTTCAATACAGTATGAAAAATAAATAGTTATGCAATGTTGTACAATATTTTGATACTGTACATATAACATGTCATGTAACTTAAAAGTAAAATGTGTAATAAATTTAAGTTATACCTTATTAATGGTATTCTTATAATCACATCATTATCTGCTAATGGCTTACAAGCTTCTAACATGCTTTGTCCTTTTTCATTATAATCAATATTAATACTGCCATCAGTCTCAACAAGGGGAGGGTAATTATTTGCGGTATACAAATTGTACTTTTTGGCATCACCTTTAAAAGGTGTCATTGTTAGCACTGAGTCTGCTAAACAGTTTACAGTAAGTATTCTTTCTCCCCAAACCCAGCAATCATCAATATGTGGATCTATAGATGCACCTTTACTTGGATCATATTCTAAGGAACATTGTTCTATAACTTCATAGCCTTTTAATAAATCGAATTCTTGAAATCTGTCTTGCAAGTACTTCGAAAATATGGGAAATCCGTCAAATTTGCCAGGAACAATCTTTTGTTTTTTAAAATTAGTCTTTGGTCCATAATTTTGTTTGCGACGTCCACTTTGTGATATGTCCCAAGGTACTTCGTCAATATTTTTAATTAGGTCTTCTTCTTCCGCCTTAGATATAAAGTCCAGCTTTATATAAACACCCGGGTAATAAATAGATTTGCCTTCATGGTTCGGATGCTGTTTATATATGTCTATATCCCATCCACTCCATGCTTTATCACATAATGGACAGTACACGTAGCCTTTTTCTTTGTCTAAGGGTTTTGTAGTTTTTAGGGCATCCGCGCCGTAATAAGTCTCGCAAACAAGACATGTTCTACAACCCTTACAGCCGCAAGGGCGAGATTTAAATACAGAACTATTTTGTTTCATAATAATTACTTTGGACTTTTTCACTTTTTATTTTCATATTATCCCGGTACACGTCAACGATGTAAATTCTGACATTTCACATTATTGATCCAGCACAGTTTTTGTAATCTTAACCTAAAATCCGCACTCCGTAACATTTTTTCTAATGACAAATGACATTGACTACCAGTAAACAGGGCTACCAGTAAACTTACTTTTTTGTTAATTGTTGAAATATACAGTAAATTATAGGCTGTTATTTTTCATTAATTTGTTAAAATTTGATGTATCTACTGAAATAAATATATATATATATATATATATAGTATAGTACTGTTCTACTGAACGACCATAAATAGAATTTTTAGAAGTACAAAATTGCCGACAACCCTGAGACGATGATAAATCGGTCGAATCAGTCATTCATTATCAAACCTGCAAGTTGCAAAAAGTGCAGAGTGCTACAATTCGTTTTTGAAAATTAAGAATCGATTTTATTTTATACTAGCGATCCGTTCTCGGCTTCGCCTGCGTAAACTACATCATTTTCGATATTTCCCTCGCGTTGTCACTTAAATGACAAACTTTGCACATAAATTTATAATTTAATTGGTGTATCTTTTTTATGAACCGATTGAAATAAAATTAACACTAAATATTAAGGGAAATTTACCACAATACAGTAGATAAAATGAATTTATATTGGTTATGCCGTTTCTAAAATTAGCGTGCACTTACAAACAAACTGAAAAAACCATTGTCACAAATAAAATTGGAAATCATTGTTTTGTGTTCTATTATATAGATAAATGCTCTTAATATATATTTTTTCATATATCTTCTATGTACAAGCAGCGATCAGTTACATTTTTATTATATGTATAGATATTCTGTAGAAAACTTTCAATTCACTGAGATATAGATTTTCGTTATTAACATATTTTAAAACTTTCTTTTTATTGCACCGATTTCTTGCGGAATCAATTCAAATAATACCAAGGGGTTAGTGAAGAATATATTATTTAAGACATATGGCTTATACAGTTTTTGTTTAAATGAATTTTCGAGTACCAAAAAATATACGCGATTAATGTGTGCAGCCAATGTGGCGCAGTGATATAGCGTCTGAGCGATGGTTGTGGGTTTGAATTCCTACTCGAGGGAATAGTTGTACTTATATTAGACAGACTAGACCACACTAGATCCTCTTTGTCTGCCGAGAGAGAAGTTGTGACGAGTACGTTACGCTGAAAAAAACTATTACTATTACTATAAAAACTAAAACTATTACACTGATGTGGAACATCTGAGGTGGTCTTAGACAGAAGTTATCATAATTTTGGATTTTTTAACAAAAAAGTAGTGCGTCAAAAAATCATAATCTTCCACGCAAACTTGTTGGCATCAATTAATACATAATAAATGTTATTTAAATATTTTTCAAATATTGTTATAAATAAATACAATAAATATTGTTATTACTTAATATAAGGTAATTATTAAATAAAAAAATATATTTTATTGATAAATAATTTATTAGAATCAACAATAATGACAACAAATATACAATTTTAATAAAACCTCTAATTTCAACACAATTTGAATTATTTAATTTCTTACTTAATTGTAATCTCGCACTAAAGTAAGTAGGAATAAAAGAAAACAGTTAAACATTTATAAAAAAACAAAACATTTAAAGTATAATTTAAAAAATATTTTTTTAATAAATATTTCAAATACTTTTTAATAATTTTTACTAAAGCTACACGTGTCTATGTAGGACTCTACGTACAAAAATGATTATAGTGAGTGTGACAGTAAAAATACTGTAATGTGTATATCCTTGAATTCCATCTTTTAAAATATGATAAAAGTGGCCCGCCACATATAATACCGTATAAAACAATTGTGCCAAAGTGTAAACAGTATCAAACCCCTTTTAACGAGAAGTTCACTTATGAAGATTACCGAAATTGTGCCTTTAATTTTTTTTCTTAGTATCTATCCTTATTAGGTGATATCATTATATAATCAAATTCCACATAATAACTTTTGAATGCTTTTTCTGCGCTCATAATATTTTAAGAGCATATTTCAACAAATTTGAAATATATCTTTTTGTGATCTAAAGACTTCAGTAATATATAATTAAATATGATATCTTGTTAATCTTATGTTTCTAAGTTTTCATTACGCTAAGCTAATATATATAATCATTTTTTGTATATTAGATTTATTTTATATATTTATCGGATTATGCACATATATAGATAAATGTCATTATTATAATAATGTATAATCGCCTGTTCCACTACAATTTGTAAATTCGATTTCAAATATTGTATGAAAACAACCTTCACATATTGTGAAATTTAATATGCCGGCATATTTAAGCATTTTATTGAAACGACATCTATATTATACTCATACATATTACCTATTATAATATATATTCGTATTATTGATTTAATATTAACTCTATCTAAACATGTAAGTATATAATCTTATATATGCGGTATAATGGCAGTGTGATTAATGATGCAAAATATATTGTAATAAATATAATATTTGTTTCTTTGATTTCGAAAATGCTTATATAAAAGCAACACTAATGTAAAATTTTTTTTTTACTCTTAAGTGGAGACACCCTTAAATTGGGGTTGACAGAAAAAAATCTACTGACAACACTGTTCTCCTTTCAATTCATTTAATTTATTCATGGTATTACATACATCGTACCTTGAGTATAACATTTTGCTTCATGGTATCAATTTTGATATATACCTAAGAATTTTTTGTCATATTTCATTTGCTTACTAAGAGTAAAGTATACTACTATACTTCAGAAGTTGCCAGTATAATCAACGTGCTTGTTTTAACTAACATACCTTCTCTTTCAACTTCATATACCTCTAGACTCTCATGATAAACATATATGTCTATCAGTGGCGAAGTGTGTAATTTCTTTGAATATTCCGTTTAGTTTACCAAGCTTATTGCATAGTAATTAATTTATAATTGATATAGTGACATCTAGTAATAAAATGCCAAGCTTTTATAAAGCCGGCTCTTCTCAACAGAACTGTATTCCGAGCCCGTGGTAGTTTCCGCTAGGACTGACAATACCGTCACTTTATGTTAGTTGACTATTCGAAAGTGACTGTAATAGCCTATTTGAGTAAAGAATTGATTTTGAAAGTATATATAAAAAATAATTCAAGTAAATAAAAATATGCTAGATTATTAAATAATGATATTTATTAATAAATTAATTCGTTATAATTTAAGAAAAGGTAAGCTGGTGGAATCGTGTTATTCCATACTTCGCCACTGGTATCTATTTCCATCGAATAGAACTATCGAGTAACGTGGATACACGAGTATCTCCGAAAAGGACGGACAGCTCGAATAAGTCAAAAGACTCAATAAGGTCATATCATGTGATTATTACGATAAGTATCGTTAACCTCCAATTCCTCAGGTTCCATTTAATCCAGTTCGTAGAAATCCAAAACTTGGAACGTAGGATGCAAGATCAGCGCGGGGGGCGGGGGGGAGGGAGTGGGGGGCGCCAGCAGGACGGCGGGCGGCCGCGGCCCCTGCGCCGCTCGATGCTAGTCGTCCACAAGCTCCCACAGCATGAGGGCAGCATCGGGTCCGCCGGTAGTAACCATACAACGGTCGTTGAAAAGGAATCGACTTGAGTAAATTGATCCAGAATACACTTTTGCTTCATTATATTCAGCTTTGTTGCTTGCGCATGGGTATCTGAAGAGATAACAAAAAAGTAATCTTGTCATATATTATGAACATTGGCATTTTTTACATGTTATGAATTTTAAAATATCTATACTAATATTATGAAGAGGTTTTTTTGCTTGCTTGCTTGGATTTAACTCAAAAAATACTGGACCGATTTCAAAATTTCTTACAGCGGTACAAAGTTACATTTCCACTAAGTAAAATTACTTTCATCGCATTCATCGTTAAAACGGAAATTTAATTCTAGTGTTCTCACATTTTTAAGTTATATCGATTTTCTTACGTATTTTTAAACTACGAAATATTTTAGTAAAATTTTTTTGATCTAGTTGTCCGATACTCAATTATATGTAATATATAGAGAATTCTCAACCAGATTTAATGACTTTACCTGAACAAGCGTAAGTAGCCGTCAGAATCACCACTGATAAGATGATCGTGGGCGGACGAGCGACTAGCAGCCGTTATCAATGACGTCATGGGATAAAAACGATTATTCCACATTCCTAAAACATAATATATAATATATAAATAAACCATTTATTGATGTAAAAATTAAATGCTCTATATAGTTCCTAATACCTGACACAAGGAACCCTACAGTTGAATTGTATGTAAACCATTTTACATCTTTCATTGCTATTGGACTCTTCTCTGGCGACAAAGCCTTAATGTCCCCTAAAAATAAATAAAACTATATAGTAAAGCTTAAAAATACATAAATATGAAAACCTAAATAATTATTATATACATACAAAACGATAAGTCATAGTCAGCAGTAACAGTCTGCAAGTAGTTTCCATCAAGACTCCAATCTAATTGGGCAAGTGGTTGAGCACCTCTTATTTTATTAGACTTTTTATAAGAAAATCCGTCTCGCGATACGCGGAATAAATAAATGCTACCATTTTGTGATCCAATTGCAAGAACATCTCCGGCTGAAAATAGTTATAAATTATTATTAAATTGTACTGTACTAATAAGTAATATATATATAATTATAGTGTGAATATTTTATATTATTTTGATTTATTCTTCACCTGAATTATATTGCAAGCAGTTCAAAGGTGACCCACAAACTCTAATCGTTGCCACGTGAGTTCCAGCATCGGCATTCAAAATAACTAGATGGCCTTCCGTGCTTCCTGCAGCTAAAGCACCGCCACCAGGATGCCATGCTAAGGATACGCATTCATAACCCACCTTGAATGAAAATAAAAAAATACAAAAAATCACGATGATCTATACGAATATTATAAATGCAGAAGTAACTCTCTGTCTGTCTGTGACGTCTTCACGGCCAAACCGCTATGCGCATTGTGATAAAATGTATATACTTGAGAATCTTGTAATGAACATAGGCTACTTTTTCTCTAATTTTTTTTGTGTTTTCTACGGTTTTTTTTATTTCACGAAAAGGCCGCCGAAAATACAGATAGTTCGGGCGAAGCCGTGAGCGGATCGCTAGTTGTAAATATTTATTTTACCTGGGTGGCAAATATGAGCTTATGACCTTTCCACAGAGCTATATTCTTGTCATGACCAGCGGTTGCAAACATTTCGTCATCAGGATGAACAGCCAATCCCATTAAAGGTTTGTGATGTCCAAATATTACCTATTATATTAGAAGAAAAAAGAATATCATAATGTTATACATAAAAATATTTATAGTATGTATGTCATATAGAACAGGCAGTGGGACAGCTTCTGACTGTAGATCCGATTAGTTGTCAGTTTGATTTTCTCTCGGGGAACGATTATATTTAAATGGAGACGGTGTTGAGTTACGTCACTCAACAATGTCTCGAGTTTGGGCGAAAAGTGACACTAGGTTCTCTCCGATTACCCCACTATGCTGGAAAAAGCGTAAAGCGTAAAGTTTGTATACATCTCGTAGGTACCTGATTAAATCTTCTTTGTAAAGATCCTTCCATTATATTATTTTTGGTTGTGCCTATATATAAGTTACCATCATTCCTTCCTGGCCTTTGGGGATAGATGCTGCGGACTCCTCCAGCAGATTCGGGCAGCTATATTTTTAACAAATATGATATAATTAAAAATTAAGAAAAATTAAAATATATTTTAAATACTATACATGAATATGGAAATAAAATACCTTTGTTTCTGTTATCCGTTTATAATTTTGCAAAGAATCCCAAGCAGCAATTTTTCTATCTTTCTCTCCGCCCGATATTAAAGTCCCTTCAGAAAGCATAACTAAGGAGCTGATTCCTTTTATGTGCGCCTAAAATAACAATAATAATAATATGCAAGGATAAAATGGTTGGTATCGTGGAAAATATTTAAAGAACTTAAAAAAATTAGTAACCTCAAACTCCATTCTGACAAAGTAAGCCCCGTCACTATCAACACTATATATGGTAATAAAGCCGTCACTATCAGCAGTCACCACATCACCATCCTGTTCAAATTGTAAGGCTGTTACTTGTGTTCGCGCAGGCTGAAAAAAAACAATATTAAGTTATATCTATGGTTCATCACTAGAATCAAAATGGCGGCTATGCCAAATTAAGATAGAAAAGAACGAAAATGGCTGTTCCAGGGAGTTTGCGAAAACTAAGTATATGAAAAAAATCTATTATAGTATTACTAATTAGAAAGTGTCTTGTAAATTGTCTACTGTTTATTTATTTTTTGATTATACTTCTTATTATAAATTATAAAAAAAAGGCAATAAAAACATTTTATTATAATTTTGTAAACACCTGAAACTTTATAGCTTATTTACTTTAATAATTATTACTATGTAAGTACTTTTAAATATTTACCGGCTTAATGATATCAGTTCGTTCGAAAAAACCATCTTTTCGTCGATTCCAGAAAGCGAGATGACCTTTTCCATGTGTAATTAATAAATTATCATCAAGTGGGTGGAAGGCAGCGCCAGTTAATTCTTCTTGAAGAGTCTATTAAAAAAAAATGAAAACCTCAAAATATCAGTTTGAAAGTCTTGCTTTTCTTTTCTAACCTTGGACAGTATCCTTATTAGCTATATTACTGATATATTTTTCTTTATAATTAGTTTTTTATATTTCTTAAACAACGATCAATTTAGGTTATTGCGTACATTGTATTACAGACAGATTTGACTGCATTATATACCCAAGTACATCGGAGGAATATTTTTTTTTAAATGCATTTTTTTCATTTGCCGATAAGACATCGCGAAAAGGCGTTAAGGTGCAAAAAAAGTAAAAACACTATTTAACTAATTATTAAAATTGTTCAACAAACAACAAATTGTGAAAATAAAAAGGACCTAATTTAAATTCAATTATTTCGTAGAATTCAAATTATATAATTACATGATTATACGTGTCAACTACGAGTACATGATATATTTAATTTGGTCGCCAAGCAATCGTCTGTATATACTAGAAACTAAAAGCACAATCAATTTTCATCATTAAGTTAACCCTAATTAAGTCTAAAATCAATTGAGATCATACAAGAGCTTATTTCGTAGCTGCAAAGGCGGCGTAGTATCTAATGGGGGTAGTATTTTAAGCAAATCACAGTTTCAATGGGATGATTTAAGTATATGTATAGTGAGATATTAATTTTAATATATGTATAGTGAGAACGGATAAATGCTTTACTAAGTTAGCATAAAAAGGAGTTGGGTGTAGGTATTATTTAGCTTTTCTAGTTTCTTAGTCTATTTCATAGGTATCATTGTCACTATTATATCTGTAAATTATTATTTTGAAAAATAAAAAAACAAATAGAAGTCCCGCTGAGTTTCTGGTGACGGTTCTTCTCAGGTTTGAGGCATTAACTTTAGTGAACCGGTGGTAAATTGTTCAACGTTAAAAAAATTAAGCATGTAATTTCTTATTTTATATAAAATTATTGGACTTGACTTGATTTACCTTATATAATGGATTTTATGTAAAAAAAAATTAAGGGATAAAAATGATGGTGATTTTTGCTCCATCTTAAAATGTTTTTAAAAAGAATGTTTAATTCAATGTTAATTTAGATCAGGTTAACTTAGTATGCATACGTTAACATTCTTATTGAGATTAACATCACACAGCTATCCAGACCCAAACCCATACGTTACAGTCACACACACATACACAAGCTTGACAAAAGTCAAACATACACTCATGTACACACTCACACAGAGAGGTCTAGTTACACAAGAATTTATTTTGTAATTAATTTTCAATAATATATATAAGCATTTTAAAGTAATTACTGAAAATTAAATAATACTGCTGAGGGGATTGGCGATGTATACCGGAATACAGGCAACTAGTACGGATACAGAGGAAATCTATTTTGTTTTGGTGACATTTTCTATATTTAGCCAAATTGTTTTTAAATGTTTGTAAATTTATCGTGCATAATAAAGTTATTATTATTATTATTATTAATGTAAGTTTATTTTTGTAATCTCGTTCAAAATTTAATATACTATTATGTAGCTTACCGCGACTTTGCCAAGTAGGTGGCCCCATTGCCACTGCCAAACTGATAAAATGCTTTCACGGCCAGCGTCTACGGCTAGGACGTAACTGCCGCCATTCTATGAAAAAATCGTTAATCAATATTATTGTCGTAATCGTTAATTAATATTAATTATTCAAAAAGAGATTGTGTGACAAAGCAATTGAAAAAAAATACTTAATTGAAATAATCTTTTAAACTTGCATTGCTTACAATTGCATAATTAAAAATTATACCGCATTAAAAACGACAATATCTTTAAGTGTATCAATACGTCTCTACGTTACGAAATGGATAGAGAAACCAAAAAATACAACATAGTATTTATATTATTGTATTTTTTACAGCATTATGCTTTATCTCTTATAATAACAGGGAAGGCAGAGATAAATTACTAGTTCTCTCATGACATATTGAGTGGTGGAACTCAACATGGGGCTTTATTATACCAGAGTGAGGAAATGAAAATAATAATTTGAATTAAATATTTTTTTCGAATGAGATACGACAACCATCGCATTTACATGTATTTATATATTTTTAATCATAGCAAAATTTCACTAACCAATTGTGAGAAAGCAACAGCAGATACGCCAGCTTCAAATTCCGCCATTCCGAACACGTGTAAAGTTTGCAAGGTGTCAGTGCTCCAGATGCGAACGTGCGCTTGAGCTCGACGGCCGCGTCCAGCTTTCTGGCCACTTGCTACCAACTCTCTTGATGGATGTAGCTCCATGCTAGATAGTAAATAATCAGATTTATAATATATATCGTATATAACGTTATTAATTTGATATGAATTTGAGTGTAATATCTTCATCTAGTAGAGAATATTGTGTCAAGACACTAGGTTGTGTGGCGTTGAGTGACGGACCTCAATGCCGCAAAACGCGTCTAGTGACCAGAGTGGAGAAATGGAAATGTAATCATTCCCTATGGAAATTGACCCACAACCATCCTGTATACAGTCAGAAGTTAATGTGTAATATTTTATTGCGATAACAATTCCCTTGGATATTATATCTCTAAATTGATTTTTATATTAGTTATTTTCATAGAAGTTAGTACTTTGGCATAAATCAGAAATTTTAAATATTGTATGCACTTTTAACATTTATTTATTAATGTTTAATATTAAAATTAATTCCAATATTATTTTGATTTTCTAGATACTCTACATTAACCGAAATTATTTGTACTTTGGAATATTGGCTAACCATTGTATATCTTCGGTATGTCCAGTATAGTGTCTTTGGGATTCTTCATCCCTATCGTACATTACGGCAACAGCTGCGACGTAGTACAGTAGCTCTCCAGTTGGCAGGACCCACAAATTACGGCGCGAATCAGCTCCACGATAGCCGTAACTAGATAAAATTTATGACATAATTTAATTGAATAACTCTAAACTAATAAAAGAAGCTTCACGATGTTTTCTGCAAGGAAGAAAGATCCTGTCAAACTACTCCGTTCTAAAGGGTTCACCCCAATTACACACATTCCATGTTGAGTGGTGGAACGCAGGGCCACACTAAGTAAATAAAAAGAAATATAGTATCCACATAAGTTTTATATATTATATTCATATACTTACACCCAATCTAGTTGCATTTTCTTGTCTGGAGGAGTATTGTCTATAGACGCATGATGTATGGGAGGGTAGAATGTGCGTCGTAGTCCTCGAATTGATACACGCATTGGCTCTTCTTTCAGCACTTCTAAAAGTGTGTAATCTGTAGAAACAAATTTATATATACCTACTAATAAATTACAAGGATATATAGTTAGTTTTTCAAACATTAATTACAATCAAGTACCTGAGTTCCGAATAATTTCACCTTCCGGAGCGTAAAGCACTCTTGGTCGACTTTTGCTTCTTGCTCTTCGTCCTCGAGTATCTTCAGATATAGGCATTGCTGCGACTGTACCTCTTGATCGTGATCTAAAAACAATAGTACAATCAAAATTTTTTTAATTAATCTCTAATATTTAGTCTTGTAATATTTATTGTTAAAAAGAAAAATATTTTTTTTATTGTACGTAACATTTATAATTATTAAAGTTAGTTTAATACATTAATATAAAAGTATTAAAATATATAAAGCTTATTCGAAATGTTTATTGGCTGCAATATTGTCCTTTAAACGTTGAGGCCATTTATCAATAGCATCACGCACTAAATTCTTCACTGCAAATCCTGTGGATTGTTTTAGGGGACTACAAATTGTCATGGCGTTTAAAGCAAGCGTTTAATCCATTGGATTACGATCAAGTCATGGTCAGTCTACAGCTCTGATGAAGTCTGGAACGTTCGTTTCTAACGAAGATTGGTTAGATCGAGCTTTATAACCCGGCGCCGAATCTTGCTGAAAGGACCATTCTTGGTTATTGAACATGGATTGAAAAGGAGCTTAACTACCTTCTCAAGAATAGGATCTTGAACACTTGTGACCTTTTTCAATAAATTTTTGACTCAGTCACACCTTCATAGGTAACACCCCACTATATCGTCACTGACGTCAGATAATGTCCACGTTGTACTCTGTTGACTAATTCAGCATAAATACGGTCATCAAATTTGTACCACTTAAGTAGTGGTTTTGATTTTACCATAATATTATTTTTAAAATTATCATTAAAAATTACGAGTTCATCTGTTATAGGCTGCAAGTCCTAAGTCATCGTATATTTTGCTTTCGGACAGGATTTCAAATCAAAGGCTTCAAATCGCCATTTTCGTACGAACACTACGTAGACGGCTAAATAATTTTCTGTCACAAACAGAGATTTTATTGTACCAATTAATAGTCTGTTACACAAACATTTAACTAATACCAAGCGTATGGAGGATTATAGGAATTGTTTTTGGCACCATACCTACTTTATGTAATGCAATCACAGTGATTCGGTTCTCTTTATCACCCTACTTTATTGTAATACTACAAAATATTTTACAATATATTGGCGCGAAAATAAGAAAACACCATAAACAATCATAGAAAAATTTCAGATTCAAAGTTAAAAAGTAATGTATTCTTTATTTTTAATTATAACAGTATTTATGCCTAGACTATATATGTAGTAACTATAAATAATAAAAGCGAAAGGAACACGAAATGTCGAAAACTTTTGATGAAATATCAAACAATTTGCTTGACGTACAAAAGTTAAATTTGACACGGAGGTAATTTAAAATAAGACGTCCGTTAAGAGCTGTTTTTGCAACAGGGCCTGAATAAAGAGGTCTAAGGATTCACGCAAGCTCGTATAAAAGTCCTTTATTTTTTGCTACAAATTTGAAATTTGGCAGAGAGAACAGCTAGAAATTTATAATGCAGATATTAAATACCTTCGAATAGGTGATTCTATCGGCAATGGGGCGCTAATCCCTGGACTAAGAGCTGGTGGTACCATTACAGAGCCCAAATAGAATGTTTCAACGTCAGCAAACTCGTTCCGTAATTGAGAAAAGCTTCTAACCTAAAAAGATAATTAATAAAAAAATCAACATTATTAAATAAAAGATCAGTGTTAACACCATACACGTATTTGTGAGTATTGAAAATCTTATTCGTTGGTTGTCTCTGCCTAGCCATGGCAGTGCCGGACATAATAAACAGGAGAAGAAAAAAATATGATTATTTTATTTGCACACCACATTAAATTGTCAAAAACATAAAAACCAAGGATGTGCAAAAGGCGGTCTTATGGCTAAGTAGCCGTTTCTTCCAGGCAACCTTTAGGCCGAAAAGAGGCTTTTATAATAATGATAAACGGTTAGGTGGTGGAAAAATCAAATATACAATACATAATTAATATGAAGATTTATAAATATAAATATGAGGCTATAGATAAATATATATATATCAATTGCTATGATGTCGTTTTTTTAAGTAAGTAGGTAGAAATCCGAATGATATTATATTAATAAAAAAATTGCTCCTCCTCCGCATAACATAGTAGACCTTCCGTTCTCCTCTTTCTGTTCGATTTAAATTTACCAGAGAGGAGAACTCAAAATCATTTAAATGTAATCATGCCTCCGAGATTGAACCGATAACAGTCGCGCTTAAAGACGCTTTCCCACTCAAGGGCCCTTAATATATCTTCTTTATTTTATCAACCTCAACAAATTTATATCTACGACTATTAAATTCTTTATATATCTGTTTATACAAAAGCGTGAACTACCTCTTGTCCAGTTATTGTATACATTCTCTTAGCTCCATTCATTTTTAAAACTTGACCCAAATCTTCTAAAACTTCTTCAAACGGCTGTGTTGTGCGTAGATTTAATAAAACGCGGCACTGCAATATAAAATCATTAATTAAGTTATGTGACCGTTGGTCTAAAAATGTAACTGGGCCGACTAGTGACGTTGTAATAGCACCTTTCCTTAGCCCCCTGACCTCAAAAAAACTATTGAAGCCATATTATTAAAAATATCAAGCATATATTCTTTGAAAGCGTCTTATTAAAGCACCAGCTAACGGACAAATGATTTTACGCTCATAAATTGTTATTACAGTGCGATAAAGACGTTGAATTTTTAAATTAGGTAAAATTCTAATTAAATTATTTCGTGCAGCTTTCTGATTATATATATATGGACGCGATAAGTATTATTTGAATATATAATGAAGCTTTGTTAAATAAAGTAGATGTTTTATTTAATTGCTGATAGCTGCATAGGATGTTATTATATCAACAACATCTCACTCCAACAAGCAGCTCAATTTGTTCGCTTCTTGTTTTTTATTAACATTAATTATAAAAATAAATATAATACTGTGTGAAAAGTAATATCAGTTTGAAATATAACTTAGATTAATTCTCAACATACGTTATATTGTTATGAAGAAACAATTAATATACTTCATGAGGAAAAAGTTTTTCTTGCTACAACTAATATTTTTCGGTTTTTATATTATTCATTTAAAAAATGTAGTAAGTATCAGTATATTAAACATACTTTTTCCTATTAATGTGTGTTAAGTATGTATTTTCGTTATATATAACAATTGAAATACTCAGTACAACCAATCCCATTTTATTTATTTTCCCTTCACCCACGTTGTGAGGAAGAACACTATATTGATTTAGGTTCCGGTTACGGATATAACATTATTTCAATTCATCCATTATCAATTTCTTTTTGCTTGATATTACTTTCATACCAGATGCATTTACTTTTAAAGAGTCTGTTATTACGTTACGTACCTCTATAACTTCTTTGCAATAAAGAGTATTATATTTCTATTTATTTACCTGTATTGAATGATCCATGTTATTAATTATCCGAATGACTCTTCCACTGGTCGGCTTGCCACCACCTGGAGGAGGAGCATCGGATTCTGCCACTGACTGCTTCCTTGTCCCCGCCCTCGACCACCCACTCGTTCCAGTTCCAGTTGTGGATGTGCCGCCATACCACATACCGTTCTTTTTGCCGTAGCTAGCAGCCTATAGGATTAAATGCGTAGTAAACAATATATACCAAGGTGACTGTATTTTTTTTTAATTGGTATGATATTATAATGTTATTAACTATTGAAGCCATTGAGTATTTGAAAATGTACTATAAAGTAAAGATATTAACGCGGTATGATTAAGAAAACTGTGGCAGTATTCATTTATACTATCCAAGGTACAAAATCGTCAAAGTCTTTTGCTTCGAAAAGCTGATGAAGTCTGAAGGCTGATGTTCTCTTGGTCTATTCATTATATGTGGGAAAATAAAATAAAATATTTATTATTAGGTATCTCAAAATAATATTATGTTTATAATACTTAATATATTTTTTATGTAAGCTATACAATTTCAAATTTCATTTATACGTGAACACTTGAATCTACTAAGTTTTGTGTAGGTGTTATTTTAGATGGTTAGAGTCAGCTAGCTGGTTTTAAGTTAAGTTTGAGTCAAGAGTTGAGTTGAGTTAAGAGGGATTTAATATAAAATGATCGTTACGCTACTTTTACATACATCTTAAGAAAAATTGATAAAATACTGTTTTTTTTCAAAATGGAGTACATAATCTTATTTAACTTATATAACTAATTATATTAACACTATAGCTTATTTCACTTTTAATCTCCGTAGCTTAATTTGATATACTTGATATCAAAATATAAAGAGTTAACAACTGTTATACTTTTTTTTTTAATTTATTAAGTAGTACCTAACACTTTTTAAACGATAAGAACTAATTTATTGCGTTTTTAGATCATCTTTAAGATACGATACCTAATAATTTATTTTATCTTAGCTTCACAGACAGAGGGAACATAGTGTCAAGGATAATGGAGAATGGAGTGTTCCATTCTCCATTTTCCGCCCAAATTCGAGACATCGCGTGTTGAGCTAACAAAACTCAACCCCGCGCTTTGTCTTTGTTTGGTGATACCAGAGCACGAAATGAAAATAATTTAAATATAATCAAGAAAATCGAACCGAGAACGTAATTTAAATATAATCATTAGAATCCCCAAGTGAGAATCGAACCCACAAACATCGCGTAAACGGTCAAACGCACTAAACCTCCTAAACGATTGGTGGGTGCCTTCACAATTTCTTTTCGAAAATTAAAATATGTAGATAAAGCAAGCAAACACAAATTTAGAACCGTCAGACGGCCTAAGGTAACTCTAGGCTAGGCAAGAATCTTTTGGGTACGGAACCTTAAAAGTAGAATAGCATTATATAGTATAGTAATTTAGTACAGACGCTAAGCTTTACAGCAATTTAGATATTACATATGTGGTCGTCATTCAGAATCGGCACTTTCTACGCCCTTGACACGATTTCGCATGATTCACGACTAATATGTTCGAGGCTATTAATCGAGCAATTGTTCTGAAATATTTTAACAACAAGAACAAGACAAAGCGCACCGTTAAAGTCCGCCTATGAACACACAATATTTCGAATGCAGGCGGAATTCGGGAAATTGGAAGTTGAAAAATCAACTTATAAATTACATTTTAGTACCTGAAATACTGTTTATAGAAATCATATTTTATGCCTATATGGGTATTTCTTGGTGATATTTAGACTATGGAGTGGGTAAAATTTCACCATTTCTGTTATTTATTGCCTGACCTATATATGAGAACATTTTTGTAATTTTTCATAAATTCCATAGCTTTTATACCCACTTTTCTTATGGCAACGATTTCATGCGAAGTATTACATTATTAGCGTGAAATGAATGTTACACGGTAAAGAATTTGTTAGCAAAATTGTATGTATTGAGAGCTATTATATATGCAAATGAATAAAAAATTCTTATTGCTGCTATGTAATTTTCATATTTAACAATTTAAACTTCATTCTTCTATATAAAAAAGTTAATACTTCGTCGATATAAATAATCTTTTAAATATCTTATCACAATTTAAAGTTGTTTTAAGCTTGTTGACAACTCACCATATTATCAGTTATTTTGAAATCGACAGCGCTTTGAGCATAATAACGTATTCTTATTCGTGATATCTTGCTCAGCTCGACCGACTTGAGCCGTCCACAAGTGACCACTGGCGAAGGTAAACAATACTGCTTCGATACCGTCCAAATTATACAGGCGTCCTTGGCCGATGGTACTGACCGTCCTACAAGGACACCTTATAGTATGCGTGTAATTAGAATCACTGCGGCCTTCTAGGACCCTAATTGAAGTAAGATTTAGATGTTCTATAGGATTTGATTGCTGGATGAAATTAAGCGAGGGTTATATGTACATATCGCGGACGAGGTCGCGTCTGAATTTGCTGCATAGCAAGCGGACTGCGCTGTGCGGTGTTTTGTGGGTCTGATACAACTGAACTGAATGTTGTAATAGTGATTCCACTTTCTTTTTAATGATTTCTTTGTATTCGCGTTTAGTGTCTATGGCAATGAAAATTAAACATTGTAGCTTTGTATGAAGTTGGATATTGGTTTTAAATGTTTTCTTATTAATTCAGATATATATATATATATAGCCATTTTATTGTTATTATTATATAATGTAACTTATGTTAATTATTAACGTATATGTTACAAACCATATCTTCACATTACAGTTTACATATGAATGTGAGACACGTAAAACTTTGAATATGCATAAGGAATTTTTACATAATATTTATGTAGATTACAAAACAAAATAAGTATAATAAACATTCGGTCATTAAAGTAAATACTTTGCTTGTATTTGCATGGGGGAAAATTAATTTCCATACAAATGAATATGAAATCTCATAGATGTAAGTCGTTAGGGGAGTCGTTAGTGATATTTATGAGTTTTAAATAATAAAATTTTCATGTTCACATTATTTTTTACATAACAGTAGTGGGTAGTTATAGAGAACTTAGTGTCAAGATACTCCGTTCTCCGTTATATGGTTACTATTTACGATAAAATTAATGGCTTACCACAGCTTATATAGTGAAGAAATTATAAACGACTATTAATATTGGCAATAAATTACAGTAATGAGATTTTAATCTATATAAAACTTTTTCCTTTTTTTGCTACAAAAGCCAATTTCTTTGTTACAAAATATCTTATATAGATTATAAAATAAACGGTAAACATTTTTATTTCGTATATTCTCAGACTAGACTTGGCACCGTTTTTCTATATTGACACGATACACGTGTCTGTGTGTGTGTGTCTGGCCACTGAGGCGCAGTTGGTAAATATCGGACTGTATGAAGAATAGTTGTCGGTTCGATTCCGATCTGGGGGAATGTTTCATATTTAAAGCTATATTTGTTTTTTCGGTCTAGTTAGACAATTTACGTATTTATTCCCAAGCAAAATTAGAATGTCTTTAAATTTTAAGATATTATGTCACTTTTTTTATATTACGTCACAATTGATCACAAATCGCTTCGAATTTACCGAATATAGAAAGAAATTAACAATTAAATCACAACTATACTACTACTATACTAGAAGCACATAGATATAAAAGAAACTCTTTAGCATTCCATAGATTCACCGTACAGGTGCTGGTGTGTCGTGTGGCGTTGTGGGAGCTCAAAGCAGTGCTTGAGACTTTAACCAAAGTGTAGTCTTAATGGGCCTCTTTTAAATACCCATTGACTAGCCTCCACTCACTGAGTTTCTCTGTCTACGTATTTAGTCGTAGTAGAACTGTGTAATGAGTATTTTTTAATGACAAACACAAGCACACGAATCATGGTCTAAAAATTAATGATTTCTGTCATACTCTATGATAGATTATGAGTCTAAAATACTCACTGGCGGCTCAGGTGTGTAAACTGGCAGTGATATAACTGTGAATGGTGACTCGTCGTCGCTGTCCCACATGGAGCTGCTAGCTGGAGAATACCAGCGGCTTCGACGCGGGCGCCACACTTTTGTAACTTAACTTTTTTACTTTTTAAAAATATAGTTAATTGTCTTTTGAATAGTTTTTTCTTGTTTTATATAAAAATTATTATATATTATAAATTATTGATTAGTCTCCTGAAGTCCTTTTACGAAACGTATGTAAGTAAAAGTATCTTAGAAACAAAAACAGACATTAATTTAATGGCTATAACTGTGAAACTCTACAGATGTCGCGGATACATTTTATAATTTACTCATGCTTACCATGAGATGGTAAAAGACAGTAATAGTTTAATATAATAAAATGTAAGGACGGATACTTAGACTTTTAAAAAAGTAAGGGACGATATGGAGAAAAAGAAAGTATTGCCAGAGTGCTTATTTTAAATTTAGTAATCTAACATGAAAAAGAATTTCGTGAAGGCAATATAAAATGAAAAAAATAAAATAACAAGTACTTTTGAATTTAAATTATGATTTCACTTAAAGTTGCTGGTGTGTGTAACGTAAATGTCACTTGCGTTCATCACCTCCCCTTAAGTTCAAGTACCTAAGTATTGTACAACCTTTTAAATGTAGTACTATATCTCAAATAATTTGCATTTTATGGCATTAATCGTTGAATTTTTAATTCATTATATTATATATGATAGTTTGTATTTCATGCTCATCCCGGCCAACTGCGCCACGCGATATTAGCCAGACAGCGTTTGATAATTATATTTAATGCATATTCATTTCTCCGCTCTGGTACCTAAGACAAAGCATGAAGTTGAGTTCCACCACTCAACATGCAATGTCTCGATTTTCGACGGACAGTGAAAAACGGAGTATCTTGATACTAGGTTCTCTCTGACTACCCTGCTAGGCGGGAAAAAGCGAGAGACTGAATTTAATTTGTTATTTAAGAAATAAGAATAATTTGTGTAAGCATTTCTGTTTTTTTTTTTGTTAAACATAAGTTACATTTTTGTATACAGCTATAACTATCATCATTTGGTTTAAGTGTATAAAATTCCCGTTATATAATAAAATGGCAACTATTTTTTATATATAATAAAATAATAAATATAGTTCAAAGTTGTTATTGATTTTCATAATTCATTATTTCAATCCTTAGTTGGCACAGTTTATGCATATGCGGTAGTGACGCGGGTCCGGTCGTCCGGTGCATCGTACATTTGCATATAGAGTGTAAACCTACGATACGTGATTTGAAGAGAAATTACTGGGGGATACCTTGGGCTTGCCTTGAGAGATTAACTTCGGCCATGTAGATTTTATACATTGTAATAAGCTTGAATTATAGCAATATTTATTGTTGATGGCCTCATGGTATAGTGGGAGCGAGTTGGTATAGTAAATAACAGGTTTTAGGTCTTAGATTAGATTTATAGATATTTCTTTTTTAAGACACTCCCTTTTTCCCCTAAGCCGAGACATTGTGTATGTGAATGTGCTGAGTGGCGGAGCTCAACGCCGCGCTTTATCTTTCCTGAGAGGAGAAATGAAATTAATTAAAATATAAACATTCCCCCGAAAACATTCACAATCAGATGCCTTTAGACAGTTGTTAAAACAAAAAAATACAATTTTTTTTAAATTTTAGGCACTTACGTACATACAGCTATTGACCAATTGTTAAAAAAAAAACGCGATTGTAAACAATTTTTACTCTTTTATTACTACCGAGGTCAATTTCATGTATTGTTTTTTCAAAATGAATCGTTTGTAATAGCCAATTTAAATCATTCTACTTCAACTTCGACCAGCAGAACAATGGCTATATAGATTTCCGTCGCTTGTGTTCTAACATTGTAATAATTTATCACATTTTCATTGTGAAAACTTAGTAGGCTATAAATTTTATGTTATTGAGCTTTAACATGTACTCTGATTGTAATATAAACATAATATTTTTTCTTAACCTCTTCTTAAACATTTTCGGGGTTTTTTTTGTTTGCATAGAAGTGCGTACGGAGTGTCTTGACACTAGGTTCTCTTTGTCTACCTGTTCAGGCGTATAACAAATATACAAGAGTGTACTTTGTATACGTATTGTGTACTGATTGAAAGAAAAAAAACAAAAGTATTTATAAGTATTAAACAAACAACTAGAGGTCGTCGTGGTGCAGTGGCACATCGTCTCATAGTGGACTGTAAACGCTATTGGACGTGGGTTCGTTTCCCCCTCGGGGAAATAATTATATTTAAAATATTTTCATTTCGGAGAAACTCTGGTGACAAAGCGAGGCGGCGACGTCCGCCACTTATAGTGGATGGCCTGCTATGCGTAAAAAAGAGTAATACCGAAAAAGTACAAAACATGCACAAATATTAGCCTTAGTCATAAGTAGCCATTTATATATACAAATAAATAAAATTGGAGTGTCTATTTGTAATATTAAAATAACCGCTTTTTACTAAATGCATAACATTTGCTACAATTTTTGTCTGTCTGTCAGTTTGTTCCGGCTAATATCTGGAACGGCTGGATCCATTTTGACGAAACTTTTACTGGCAGATAGCTAATATAATAAGCAGTAATTTAGGCAATTGGAGTAATTTAGACAATTTGCTTTATAATATTAGACTATGTTAACTTTAGCGGGCACAGTTAGTATTATATAAAGCTGTATTTATTATACAAAGTAAACGAATGACACTTGATTAGTGTATTTAAAAAAGCCTTTAATAAAAAGACGCTATGACAATGATATATTATCGAGTAGACTATAATATATATTTCTAAGTATATTTAAAACAAGCTGTTTTTTTTTGCAAAACATAAACGCGGTAAGGGCGTTCTCTTAGGGCTGTCAACGGCAAATATCAAATTCGTCACGCGATTTCACTTGGTCACGTAATACCATGTAAATTCTATATAACACAAAATATATACATATATAATAAACATTCAGTATTTCAAGTTTAATGATAAAGTTACATTAAGAGTAGGTAAGGTTTAAATTTGTCTAAAATATTATTTCCTGTGTAAATATACCATTTTGATTTGAAATTTTTTTAAAATTTAAACTTATCATTATTTTAAATAATAACGAATAATTTGATGAGAAAATATTTGATTACAGGACTTTTTTTTAAATATAGAGGATAATTAAAAATTGTGTACACTATTGTAGTGTAGTGTATATCTATATAAAAATTCATAAAACAAACATGCCTATGTAAAAATGTCGTGGTATAATTCTAATGTTATAAATTGGTTTCGCATTAAAATTCAACTTTGAATCAATATTATTATCACTATCACAGTTACGACACTTCACTATTAACAATAACACAAGATAAAATAATGTGTTTATAATTTTGTCAACAACAGACAACAAATACGTCGTCGGTACGAGCCGTCATATGAGGTACTAGGCCCAACCAACTATAACAGCTGATGAATCCGCACCAGCAAAACAAAGATTGAAAAGTCACAAATTCGCATATAAAACGAACCTTAGCTTGAAAGAATAGAAACTGTATTGTATTGGCGAGAAATGTGCTTAGGACGGTAGAAAGCTAGCGACTATTTAGATTTGAATACGACAGAGGGGGTTGGACGGTCTGCCAAGGTCACTCTCGGTTAATCCACGCAACCCCTAACCGAACACTTTGTGGCACTAAGCCGATACACATCGGACCACCTGCACACAATTAAGAGCCCTTTATGGGAGTCTCACGTGTAACAAATATTAAGGAAACGTATCGAGCGACACGCGACACGATAAGCTAATTCAGGATTACGCATTACAAAAATTAACTGAAATTAGGCGAAGGTTGAAACCAAATGCTGGACCTTGAGCTAATTGGCAGTGCTTCGTAGTTTTCTAGATGTAATGTTAGTATTACAGGTATTTGCAGTTGGACTATTAAAGCTACTTACAGACGTATTGAGGTTTCATACTTTGGTAATTCTTAAATCGCTTTCTTAAAAGACGAAAAACCATGATGTCATGTAGCTCTATTATAATTATTATAACTATACAATGTCCAAAAGCCTTTTCTTTTTTAATTTGTTGCAAAGATACCATGTATAAAGAATACGATAAAAAAAAAATATAAAAAAAATAACAATTTTTATGTTGTTTTATGACTGTTATTTCAGTTTTTGACTAAGGGATTATGTCTTTTATTACACTTTACAATATATTATAATTTATATTTTTATTCACGTGACTAAAGATAATTTCAATATTCTTGGATTTCCTTGCATTTTAACATCGTGCACTAAGCTTAAACGCTCGACCTATATCCCTAATTTCGACAGCCCACTGGCCGTCGATGCAATGGTGAAACACTATCCAAACACGTATTGCAATTCTGTATCGATTTCTATGCGATGTGGATACTTATTTTACTTGTCCTAAGTTTCTTATCCTTGACCATAATCTGAAAGTAACTAGTCAGCTTTACGCTTTCTCCGCATAGCATAATAGTCAGTCATTCATATGTCACGTTTTACCTTTTCACTAGAGCGAAGAAATGAAAATAATATCAATAAAATCAAAGAATGTATTACTTTCAAAATATATATATTTAGTGTACATGTAAAGTAATTTACATTTGCTATCTTGGATTTTGTCACCTTATATGTTATTACATATTATATCTCTAAAATGGGTGAGAGCTGGAAAAAATTTAGTTTAAAAAACAGACAGGTACAAAGTTACAACCAGTAATTGGTTTACAAATAATTAGTACGTGGAAAGCAGTACATTTTATTCGGTTTGTTAGATAGATGAAATTGTATGGAGGGTAATGCTAATGCAGCTTAAAGCTGCCCTTTAAATCGAAATTTAATATGCAGGTCCCAGACACTGTTCTTCAAAAGCTACTCTCTCATCAGCGCAATGAGACCAGCACGGTTTGTATGGAATGATGAAGGAGTTGTAAGAATAAAATATTTAGAATATTCTAAGTGTGTGAATTACACTTTGAAAATATTAGAGTTGTTAGAATGTTTCGTCACTAGCTACACGGAAGATAACTTGAAGACTTTCAGCATTATTACTATTAAAAAATGTTTTCTTATTTTCGCGCCAATATATTGTAAAATATTTCGTTATATTAAAATGGAGTGGGGTGTTAAACCGAACCGTACCACTGTGATTGCATTACATAAAGTATGTATGGTGCCAAATACAATTTTTAAATCCTCCATAGGTATCCTCATAGGCTTGGTAGTTCAATGTTCGTATATCGGGCTATTGATAGGTACAATGACATCTCCTCTTGTGTGTTTGTTAAAGAAAAATATCTGTCTGTCCACGTAGAGTTCGTACGAAAATGGCGATCTAATGAGTAAGGGAAAGAGTTCCAAGAAATCCCGTCCAAATGAAAAACATTTTATCTCAGGAGATGAAAATAGCATCTAGAAGCATGTCGCGTATTTAAAACGATGACTATAAGAGACGTACTGGGAATTTTTTAAATGATTTTTGTGAAAAAAGTATCAAAACATCGGCACAAGTGTATCAAGATACCATTTTTCAGAATGTAAATAAGCCCCTTAACAATACCAGGTTCAGTAACCAAGAATGGTCTTTTCAGCAAAATTCGGCGCCGAGTCATAAAGCTCCAACCACCCAATTTTGGTTAGAAACGAACGTTCCGTCTACAGTCCCTAAAACAATCCATACGATTGGCAGTGAAGAATTTTCCCATAGAAAGAGTGCGTGCTGCTATTCAAAACTGGCTTCAACGTTTAAAGTACTTTATTTCAGCCAATGGAGGCCACTTCAAATAAGCTTTATATACTTTTAATGGTATTATATTAATGTATTAAACAAACACACTGTTATAGTAATAAATCTTATGTACTATAGAAAAATATGTTTTTTCTTTGTAACGATATTTATGGCAAGACTGAGTATACACACATACTACTAAGTCTTTATTTTATAATTAATTTACATATAAATATAATAAATATGTAATAGATATTCAAGGTTAATTTTTTTAATATTTTATAAACAAACAGCACAATAAATTGTGAGTATAATAGTAATATCCATTAACTTAACTTAGCCAAATAATATATTAGACAAGTAACAAGAAAAGATTTTGGAAATAACGCTACAAAATTTGCCGCATCAATATATTAACGATATATAACGTTGACCTTCGCGCAATGTAACCGCCTTTAGGTAAGATTAATATTGAAAAATGTTAAAAATATTTATATATATATATTTAGAACTTTATTAGAAGTTTGTGTCTGTGGATAAATAAATGTAAATAAATAAAAGATGCTATCGTGACGTAATTTTGAATTATCATATTGTGCTGCGTATTTGGTTTGATTTTAACTGGGTAGAATGTTGATATTTAAAATATCTTTGGCTCCTCGGCATCGTAAGATAAAGTGCAGCGTTTAACTCCGCCATTTATCATGTTATGTATCTATAATACGATGAGAACCGGGTATGGTTATGACCTATGACTAGATACTTTATTTGTACATTGTTTTTTACCTTATTTTTACATTATTTTTTGTTATTATAGACAATACTAATAGTAATAAAAAAAATGTATCTCCCTATTGTTATCAATAGGGAGATACATATATAAATATAGATGTATAAATCTCTCAAGCGTTATTATTAACGCTACAAGTACGTTTATGATATGCAAATATAGGACTCATATAGCGACGCATAGGCATTTTTAACCTCACTTGGGGTGGGGTACTTGGGGACATTCGGGATTTTGTAATAACATTAAAAGCTTTACATATTATTTTTTAAACGAATTAAAAAATAAATAAATATCACAACCTAGTGTAAAGTGTAAAATTTACTTATAACATTTTCTTATAAATTTTGATTTAGTATTATGTATTATTATTTATTGAACGTATAATGTATATGAAGTTGAATAATATTATTAATTTAAACAAATATATTAAAACGTATAAACGTATTAAGTTGTAAGACTTAAAATATCATATTCTCCATATAAATCATAATTCAAAAATATAATGCAAACTTATTAAAAAGCGTTGCTACGGCGTAGCACCTTATTCTACAGTAAATGTTGTAATAATAAAAATATATGTTGACAGAAATTTTATGAATTAGTTAAATAAAAACAATGTACTATTGTGCTATATATAAAATAGTGAGTAAATTAGAAAATATTGTTTTATTAATTAAATTTTTCAAGTTTTCGTAATATCTGTATAGAGCTTGATAATATTGCACTAAATATATAATATCTAATTAATGAAAAGGAAATTTAATATTTCAAATGTCTAAAGTACGTAAGCTGTAATCAATTTGTTTGCAAATAAATTTTGCTTAATCACGCTCTAGATTACTATTACGTAAATATAATGAACTAATATTTTTTCTTGATTTATAACAAAGAATTTAACACTATCGAGGCAATCGTGACACAGTGAGTGTAATTGGTTGTGGTTTCGATTCTCGGTCGGCCAATGGCAATGGCATAATTTAATTATGCCATTTTCATTTCTCCGCTTGGGCTAAAAGAACTTGGACAACGGAGAGTCTTGACACTAGGTTCACTGTTTCCCGGTTAGCAGGGTTATGCCTGCTAACCTAGAAAAAGTGTGAAGCTCAATTTAATTCCTAAAGATCTTAGGGTATATGAAATATTTAGACGTAGTGTAGCTTAAATGGCTAGAGTGCTTAGACATATTACCGGTTAGAATCTTATTACGAGGTTAGAATCTTGCTATAATATTTTACGTATAGATATTATGTGAAATAATACTTTAAACATATTTAAATATAAATAATTAGGTACCACGGACTTAATCAAAGAAAGATTGGAAACGATTGCAGTATTGTGATCGCGTGATAACTTACTCAATATAAAAACTTGAAAAAGTGTGAAAAAGCTTGAAAGAAAGGAATAGTAAAGCGGTGACCGTTTCACTGTGTATTTATTATTCATATATTCGCGTTATTTGATAACATTTACGATACTATTGTGTGTGATTGAGCTATGCTTATTATTTTCATATTTTTATTTTTATTTGAAATGTATATGTTTTGGTTTAACATAACTTTCGGATACACATAGAAATGTTCAATGTTAAAATTTTCATTTTAAGTTCTAATTTTTTATGTGTAATAAGAATTAAGAACATAAAAGAAAAATACCATCGTGGCTTAGTGGGACAATGTCTAACTGTAATCACAATTGTCTGTGGGTTCGATTCTCACTCGAGGGAATAAACGTAATTTCTCTAATCTGGTGAATAAGGAAATCCTCCTCCTCCTCACCTCAAAATCGGGTGGAAAATGGAGAACAGAGAGTGTTGTCAGAGGTTTCCTTTGACTACTTGAGCATCTCTGTAGAGAGGTTTTTGCAAATTTCAGATCCATACAGATTATTCTACGAACAATGGTTTGGCAAAAGAATATGCAATTTATTAAATATTCTTAACATTTTAAAGTGTGATTCTCACATATAAGAATACTGTCTAAACTTTCTTTTTTTATTATATTAAGAAAAGTGTATAAATGCCAAAATAATATTTATAAATATTATAAATTAAGAAAGTCATCTACGTTTTGCAATAAATACTAATAAGACTTCTATAAATAAACGCAACAAACGCTTACAAAACGCGTACCTTTATAATGTTAAATTTAGAATTTAATAGAATTTAGAATAAATATTGTATGTGCTTAAGACAAAATCCTGATTATTTTTCAGCTTCACTCATTGCTGGGTAGTCAGAAAAAAACCTAGTACCAAGACACTTCGTTCTCCACATTCCATTCGACATCGAGACACTGCGTCTTGAATGGCGGAACTCAAAGCCGCGGTCAGTCTTAGTTACCAGAGCGAAGAAATAAAAATATTTTAAATAAATTCAATCCCCCGAAAGGGACCAATCGCGTTTACAGTCAGAAGCTGTCCCACTGAACCACTGTGGTGTTGCTAGTTAATATTTAAGTACTCGTACTCATATGTTAGTTATATATTATAATATTCATAAAATTACATTAATTCTAATTTATTTTATCCCAATCGTATATCATAGGTCCTTTTTGTTAAATTATTCGTAAAGACTCCATGTAAAGTTAATACATGTTGCCTTGATGCATATTAAGTGCAAGGTGGTGCATTGCCCTCACCCGGTGTCGTTGCCAAGTTTGCTATGTACTAACACATAAACGCAAGTCTGTTACTGAATATTGCGTTAAAAACATTTCTTCTATGAGTAATTTATTTATGTATAAATTGATAATATCTTTTTATGGTGGTATTCGTTAACAATTAGTGACTCTACGTCTAAATAAATTTTGATAAGTAATCAAAATGCAAATGCCGAAATGGTGGAGACGGTGCGTGCCTCTTATCCTTTGACCCACATCTCCGCAAGGACGTGACCTCGTCTACAGAGCTATCGTTACCTAAATACCATCTGTCAAAATTGTTCACGTGTACATTAATTAATTTAACATTATAGAAACTACGAAATTTCGCGACTAAACTGTTTGTGTCAAAACGATTACTTCAAGATAAGCTTTATCCCATTTGAATAAATTACGCACCAGATTTGGCCTCCATAATGCTACATCTATCGGTCGCTACATGTTAGCGTGAGAGCACATAATTTACAAAAATAAAAATTAAATCTATATGAAGTAAATTCTAACCTTAAATGTTTTATACGAAGAAACCACATAGGAAGCTCCATCTTCAAGCTCCTCAAGCCTGTACTTTCGATCACCATCCATGCCAAATATAAATCTTGCTCCTCTCGGCAACTCCAATCTCTCTGAAAGTCTGTCCAACAACGCGTCCATAGATACCAAATCTCTGCCCAGCTTAAATCGAAATTCTACTCCAGGATGGAAAGGATCACCATTTCTGTAAAATGTGACTCTTCTTGCCTTCCAATAGTTAAGATTTGCGTAGCGGCTCGTAGGTTCGGGCCTTGTAGGGCGTGCAGTCGCCTCCGACCCCTCGGAGACATCATCTGGTCTTTGAGGTGGTGATGGTGGTCTCGAAGGTCGCCAGTCATTGGACTTTTCATCATCAGAAGGTGGTTGAGGATCAGCTTCAACGTCCGGTGGTGGTTCAGGCGCTGGAGATGGCTCCGCGACCTGAGGACGAGGGCGTTGACGTGTTTTGGTTACGCGACGCGACATACCGCCAGACCACTCGGCCGTCGACTGGACGCCGCGTTGCGCCTACTTCGACTACCAATTGTTAGATAGTACGCATGTGATGGATTGCTTTCATTCATGGGACCGATAAGTGTTTTTTAAGATGTTCGCTAAATGTTATTGTACATGTCCAATTTTTTACAATAAAATACTTTTTTAGTTAATAAAATCTTAATGATACTTTATAATATTTTTTTTATCTAATTTATGGTTTTTGATATACGTTTCTTTAGTACAATAAAATTTGCCATATTTAATTATAACTGTAAGTTAGTACTGACTTTTAAATAACTTGTTGGACATACATTTTGAATTTAGTTACAACGCTATACGTTATAGCCAAATTTCTAGACGTTTATAGCAATTTAGCCATCATATTATAATATTTGGCCAGTGTTTATTCATTTAAGATCGTATAGATACGCTTAACGAGTTCAACCCTCAGTGTGACTAAGTAACTATAGTCACGGTTACTGCAACATTATTTAATTTCAATATTATAAAGAAGTTTTTCTGAATCACTAAATATGGCTGAATCATCTAGACGTCTAGGGGTAATAACGGTGTATTAAATAATGTCAAATATCGTCTGTAATTTTGATGACTTTAGGTATAATTATATATAGTATAATTATATACGTGATATAATTGGAAATGAGAAATAAGTTGTTATTTATGATAAATTAAAATATATGAATTATTATTTTGCTTTAGAATATAGAGCTTGAAAAAGAGTACGTCAAGTTGGATTTCGTATCCTCAACGGACTTTTAGGGGTTATTGACTTTTTCTGTTCTCTTGTATTGTTTTTTTTTTTAATTAGAATCGCCTTCTTATTAAAATCTTCAAAAACAAACTTAATGTAATTAATTTATATAAAATGTATATTATTTATAGTACATAGAATAGAATATTCATTATTATTGCACATAAAATATAAGAAAGTATGTATTACAATAAAATAAACAAAGGATTATTTTTTAAAATAAAATGATTAATTTTTAAATAAAATTGTTTCTGACAGAAAAACTTACCACAGCTGAAGACATGGGTTCTTCAGTAGCCATCCCGACTAAATCACCACAAAATTACCACAAGCACTCGTCAATTCATGAATTAGGTCAATAATTTCAAACGTGGCTGTCAAATTTGCCGCCAAAACATAACCGTTGGTTTTCTACATTATACTTTCCTTATGGTGCACTTATAAATGGAAATATAGTATTAATTGTAAGTAAGTTACTTGAATGATTAATAAAGAGTGGCAGAATAATGGAATTTCCTTGATTCAGGAGTGTAGTCGTCCGGTTATGTTTTGAGAGCGGGAGCGAGTGACCGTTCGTTGTGGTGGTAGCGTGGCGGGGTGGCGGCCACCGCCCTCATGTGCTGCGCAACGGAACGGCTGGGGTGCTGTCTGAAATATAAATTGATTATACTTACTAGGTATATAATAATCTTAAGTATTTAACTGTTTTTTGTTTGCATTCAATTGCCGTATCGTTTTTCTTATATTCAAGCGTTATTCATTTTGATCTTATTGAATTTACAATATAACTATATTAAATATTTGTACGGCTTTTATTATCCAAACTAACTAAACAAAGCTGTTTCCATAATATACCTAAATATAGGGCAAAATGGAATTGTCACAGTTTTACACGTGTACTGTACTATATATTTCACAAAATCACAAATTTGTAAATAAAGTCCGTGCCTTGCCGTTGCCACGTACATTCGGCGTCAATCGGTCATAGTCATATACACGGCTAGCCTTTACGTAGCGTGATATATTTTTTCACCTTACCCCTGTTAACGGTTGTTTTGTGCTGTTTTTTATCGGTCCCATAATTAAGGTAATTTTCAAGAGAAATTCATTTTATACTTAGAATTACCAATAAACTTAAGCAAGAAAGTAGAAATTATGTAGGTCATATACAGTTAATATATTTGATAATACTTACAACTTATGTATAATATATATAATATACTATTTCATCTTTTAAAAAACTCTAACATAATTAATTATATTAACCCTTCAAAGTTTTATTGATAAAAATTATTTTAATAAATAGCAACCAATCTGTTAAAATCATTAAAATAAGGTCTATCAAATATTATTAAATAAAAAACATCAATTAATCATATCATTAAAATACATATAAAAAAATGTGGAGAACGCAGCGTTTTGGCATTACGTTCTCTCTGATCACATTATGTTTTAATTATGGGTTATAAAACAATTGTAACCAAAGGTTTTGTTACACTTTTATTATTTCATTTTATACTTCAAAGTATAATTGATTTACTCTCAAATGAGTAATGTGAATGTTTCGTTACCAAGAGCACGCAACGGGTTAAATAGGTTTCAATTAATATACTAATGCTTATCGGACACTTTCCTTACCATAATATAGCATATTATGGTAAGTAAAAATTATAATAAAAATTAATTAATAAAAAAAAAAATTAAACACTTAAAATGTGTGTTTATATATATAAAAATACAGATTTTATGGATAATACAAGTATTTGTTAATAAAAACGAAATTCAGCGTTTCCATTCTGCTCACAGTGCAAAAATATAATATATTATTATATCAAAAATATTAGCATTTTTCCGCTCAACCTAAGTACAGCGCGGTGTTGAGTTCCACCACTCACCACACAATGTATCGATCTCGGGGGGAAAGTTTAGATGCCGTGTCCTAACTAAGTTCTCTCTGATTACCCTGCTATACGGAAACAAACGTGAAGATGAAAAAAATATATCTACAAACATTTAAAGATAAAAGCTAATCTACAAAAAATTAGCTGTCACTTGCTACACTTCCTTATGGTTTCTCAGTGAACTTCAATATAACATTACCAATTTTTTTATTTTTATGTTTTCTTAATTGAAGTAAACTTTGACAAGCACTATCGTCAAATGAACATAAAGCCTTGGAAATCGATTCTGCTGAGAAGCACTTTCAAGAGACTCAACAGTTGCTCTTTTGTAATATAGAAGTATAGAATAATATAATTATGTAATTGTATGTGTTTAATATTTTATTTTTACTGTACTTATTTATCTAGGTATATCGTAAGATAGAACGAATTATCATAGTTAATATACAATTGTTTAAAATATTTCAATGTAAAGAAAAATAAACAAAAAATACGATTTACTGAATCAAGAATGTATAGTGCTTGATGAGTGCATTATTGTGCTTGGGTGGTATCCAAGGAGCGCGGGATTACAAAAAAGGAATGGAATTTAAAATTGTTTAAGACTATATAAGGTAATGCAATAAATTGAGTCATTAATGGGAGGCATAAATTAATAAAATAAAATAATGTTACTATATAGACAGACTTAAATTATTTTTTTGCAGTAATAAAAGAGTAATTTACGAAAAATTATAAGTTATATTTAAGTGTGCATGCAGTGTGTGCTAGTTTTGCATAGAAATAAGCTATTACACGGTAATTCTTTATATAATACATTAAGTACTTGATATGGGGGGAGTGCCATTTGCATTTACATAAGTCACTTCGATAGTAATTGTACCCTTTTTTTCACTTAAAGCTATTATTTTATTTACATCTATCATAAAATGAATAACATTTTTATGCCATTTTATTAGGTATATTTATACTACTGCAATTTTCTTTCATTGGCTTCGCTGGGTTGTCTTTATGTATCTATCAACGTAAGAATGTGTAAAGAATGAATCTTGCTACGCTTTTTTCACTCACTTCTTCACATCGATTTTTAATAAGTAAAACAAAAAAAATTAAGAAATACTTAAAATTAAAGTATATACTTACAAATTTTATGTACATGTACAAATTCTTTAAGCCTACACTTGAGCAGCAAATCCCAGGCACTGCTTCGTGCTCCTCCTTCTGGGCAAGGTGCTAAGGAATACATATAAATATAATACTAAGAACTTTTTACTCTGTATTAAAATGAGTTTTATTTGTGCACATAAGCTACAGTACAACTCCATTAAAACCGTAGACCGCTACACGTTGCGTAGCACCTTCGTAGCGGTTGTAGTAATATAATTGTATTATGGCCATATCGACTTATAAGCTTGTATAAATTAAATTATAGAATTGCATTAACTTTAATGAGTTTATTTTAAAATTATATATTTGACAATTGCAATATAATTTGCGGTTTTTTTAAATAGGCTTGTTTTATTTATTTTAATTTATATTTATTTTAAATAAGTAAATCAAATAAGGTGTGTTAAATATTTTAACATTGTTTTAAAGTGTTATTCGCACACTTAGGAAATCGAAAAAGGTAGAAAACGTATAAAAATTTGAACGTATTCGCGCCTCTTGAAAACCGTTCAAGAGGCGCGCGTTCAAATCCCGCTACGTACTTAATGATTTATATATATATATAAAATAATAAAAATGTGATTTTTCTATTTAAATTGATCCATATTACTACTTAAACATTAAGCAAAGTTTATTATATAAGTGAGATCGCAAGCATCTACATCCAGCTACGTCGAAATTCTTATTCTTATCGCTTATTACAACTTATTTTTGTGAGCATCTCTGAGAGAGATTTTAACAAATTTCTGCTACCCTAACCCACCTTTTACAAATTCATCATTTCCGACGCCTTTATCTATTTTTTCATTTTCTAAGTGTGTTAATGTAAGACACTTTAAGAATGTTAAAAATAGTTAGTTATAACCGTGTTATTTACGCAGGCGAAACCGCGAGGGTGTCGCTAGTATCATATATACTTACTGCATAGATATATACTTTGCACCTTTTGCACAGTTCAATACAAGAGCGAAAGGCAAATCAGAAGTTTCATAGATTTAAAATACCTAAATACATGTCAATAACGAAGCAGCCAATAACGGAAACGATAAAAAACGTCCGCAACTAAGCCAAGTCATATACAGCTCTAAATACAGATAATAAAGCTTATTATCCTTTTTTCAATTCAAAGTTATGGTGACATGCGGTGAGTGACGGTGTCATAATAATCGCGCATCCGTTTACCATTGGTTGGTAAAGTGCCGCCCATGTGGTGACACGCCCAGCATCGCGTTGCTAGGCGACCCGAGTTGTTGATCAAAATCGATTTAACACGTTTAATTATAAAAAAGATAATACTCTATTGAAATTTAAGAAATTATCATTTCAATTATGATTTATGAATAATTTAAAAGGAATTCTTAATTGGGTTATAATTTTAGGATACATTGAATGGGTCAAAATACAATTTAAATACAATTTCGTCTCACATTACGCCGATGTGTTTTATGAAAACTGCTTTTTAATTGTTTTATATTAAATTATATTTAACATGCAATTTTTTTTTATTATTTAACGAAATAATGAAATAAATATATTAAGAAACAGTAGAAGTCTAAAAAAGTTTTCTATTCAAAATAAAAGTCTAAAAGTATCCACCATATTAGGTACTATTACTAAATTTTCATGAGTAAAATAAGCGTGCAGTGGTTACGCATACCGCACATAACAATAAAATGCCTAATATACAATAAAAACCTGATTAATATTTAAAACTAATTCCTAAAAAAAATATACCATTTATCAATACATTCACGTATTTCAAAATAATTAACACCCTGTTAAATTATAGTCATTTAAGACAAAACGCGCTGTAGAGATCCGCCGATCAAACGCAATATCTCGATATTCGGGGTCCCGCTGGCCGCCACTGATAGGTTAAGCACTGCCACTAGCAACCACATCACCCGAAAATTAGATTTAAATTATATATACTGTATTTTAAACAATTTGCAGAATGCAATAAATATATTCATAATAAAAGTAGAAATGAGTTATGCCCGATATTCACACACGTAGGAAAAGGAAAATATTTTTAGAAAACTTATAAATTTTTTAACGTAGATGAACTGACCAAGTACGGCTCTGAACATATAGCTTAGTGGTCAGAGCGCCTAGACGGTTTACAAGAGGCGCGGGTTCGAGACACGAGATAACTCTATCTCAAAATACCTTGTTATATACAACTACGAGCGTTCTACTCTTAATTACAAACTCTACGTTATTTTTCAATATCTAACTACACCTTTAGTCATAAATCATTAAACAGAATTGGCTGACTGCAAAAAAAAAGCAACTCAGTTATTTCATCTTTACGTATACAATACTAAGTAACAAACTCCATTTCTGAACGTGGCACATCGCACTTCATACTGAATGATATGACAATATAGAGATATTATGACAATTGAAAATGAAAAATGGAGTGGAACACTAGCTCTCTGCTATGTGTGAGAAGCCTTTTTTAATTAAATTACATTTACATCTAACAAATATCGATTATACAACAAAGTTAATTTCTATAAAAATATACTATAGTATTTGTCTACATACATTTTATTATTAAAATAGCGACGCAGCACTGACACACTTTCCATGCTTTGATCCCATTTACAGGCAAGCGTAAGTGACCAGTCTTTCATGTCAGTATTTAGGTCAACACATTAAATGGTCCTTCGAGTTTGTATAACTCATTTAGTTCTGTTATGTTTTCTTTAATATTCGGCCTTGGACCAATTATAAGACATTGGCAGTGTTTAAATATAATTTATTTTAATTTTCTAATTTTTAAAGTAATCACACACTTAGAAAATTTAAAAACATATTTTTAGAAAACGTATAAAAAGTTGAACGCAGCGGGATTCGAACCCACGCCTCTTAGCTTGGACGGTTTAAACGTTTTCTAAAAATAAGTTGTTTATTTGGTGAGATATCTGTTTGTACGTTTTTGTATAATAGTTATTTTGCAGCTTTTCTTTTTTCCCGTACAGCAGAGAGAATCTAGTGTCAATACACTCCATTCTCTAATTTCCACCTGAAATCCAGACAAAAAACCATGATATGATATAAGTGTGTACGTAGCTTACGTAGGTATAACGTACCTATAGGTAAACAGGTAGCTGCCGCTAGGATTGACATTACTGACATTTTATGTTAATTTATGATTCGAAAGTGCTTGTAATAGCCTGTTTGAATAAAGAATATTTTGATTTTGATTTTTGAATTTGAACACCACAATGAAACACCTGTTCCTAGTCCTGGTAGTAACAAAGGGAATCATCTAGTTCACGTCAGTGTTCTGATCAATAAGAGATGGTGTAAGTCACAGAAGCATACAACGGAATTATTTGTCTAACTAGACCAAAGAAATGCACCCACGAACATCGTATGCATTCAAGACATCCCAACTACGCCACGACGCTTAATTAAAACGAAATATTCTATTTAATTGAATAGAAAAGTATTTTTCACATAAAGTGAAAAAGCTGATTTATGTAATGAGCACAAAAAATAAACCTAGATCTCATTTTTATCCACGTTTTGTTTTACGTGTTACCTACACTTTTTATGTTGTCAAAGCTTTTATTGGCGGTATGAATATGTAATGTAATTTAATATACGAGACTATAGTGTTAAGTTTTGTTACAAACTATATATGTTTAATTTTCTATATTAAAAATAGTAGTACTTTAGTTTGGTTGCTTGTTAATATACTTATATTTGTACGAGGACAAAATTAGTGATGATTGACATCAATGTATGCATGAGGTTCATGTAGACTTAAAAGGAACATTTTAAAACATTCGATAATCCATAAAAGTTGGTGACATTAGGTCCTTTAAGTATCAATGCAATTATGGGTTCAATCCTCTCCCGGGAAAATATAGCTACGCATTTTTTTTAGTTATTGATCTGTATATGAAGTTATCGTTTCGCGAAAAAATATAAATATTGTCTTAAGTGGATCTATCTTAAAAAATAAGTTTTATACACCACGTTTTATTTAATTTAAAATATCTAAGTGTATTTAGTCACAAGTCTAGTACGAAGGACTGATAGAGTTAAGTCATCCGTAAGTCAGCCCATTTCAAGTGGGATTTGAACTCATAAACTGGTTTGTTTAATTAGATGTTAGCTCAGTGAATGAATATCAAAAAGGAAATTAAAACAAAATTTAGTAAAATTATTATTTAGGCCGTCGATACGACTGGTTGTTGTTTCGATCTTCACTAAGACGAGTGATGAAACAAAGCGTGATGTAGAGTTCCGCAACTCAATACGCAATATCTAGAATTCGGGTCAAAAGTGAAAACAGATTATTTTGACACTAAGTCCTCTGACGACCTGAAAAGGAATACTCGGTTCTTTCATTCCAACCTATACCACTTTCAATTTAGTATTCGGTTATTATATTATAGACAAACAAGCCAGTTAGTCATATATTTACGTATAGAAGGAAGAGATAGTTAAAAAAATGTAACCTAAGAAACTAAAATAACCAATTTAATAAAATGATTTATTCAATATAAAAAAAAAATGTAAAAACGTACAAAATGTATCAACTATCTAAATAAGCTTCTTTAGATTTTTTCTTTTTCTTTTTAGGTAAATCGCAATTATCATTTAATTTCATATTATTTCCATGTTTAGATTTGTTTTTGCTTTTATTATTTACACCATATAAATCACATCTATCATCAATCATAGCTATTTCAGACGTATTGTTTTCTTGTATTTCTGTAGTACTAGTCTCTTGGCTTTTCTTTTTCTTATGTTTCTTTTTTTTATCTTCAACAACTACACCGTCATCAGTTATCATTGAAATATTGGATTCGATTTGATCATTCAATATATTATCTGTACACAAATTAACGTCATCATTTAAATGTTTATCTTTTTTCTTTTTCTTTTTTTTTAAATGGATCTTGATTATCAGTAGTATTCATTGATTCATGATTTAAATCAAAATTAATTTCACAATCAAGTTTTGATGCATCACCACTTTTATCTTTTTTCCGATTCTTTTTCTTTATAGAACTTGTATCTTCTGTAATTTCTTCAGTCACTACTTCGTTATTTACAATCTCTTCGACAGTATCAATAGTCTCCAAATTCTTTTTATTTTTCTTTTTAGATGCTAGTTTAGTGTTTTCTCCAACAATACTTAATTCTGTTGCATCATTGTTTACACATTCATCCACAAGTTCATCTCCATCTTCCTTGTTTATATGCTTCTTTTTTAATACTACTTTTTCATTGCTTTCTCCGTCTTTAGATTTATCACTATCTCTATGCTCTCTATCTAAAACAGCCAAAAAGAAACCCGTTGTGAAATCTGAGTCAGGTTTAGCGTAAAGGCATCTAGTTCCCATACTCCCATACATTCCCGACCCAAAGTTGTTCCATTGCCCCTTCAACAGCTCTTTCACGTCCAATACACGCCATTTCGCCCTAGAAGTTTTCACAACATTGGTTATAACTCTTTCATTTTCTTCTGGCAGTATAGAACATGTACTGTAAACTATACGTTTGGCTTTAGGGAACGAATTCATTGCATGTTTTAAGAATTTTTCTTGTAGCGAAGTCAATTTCGCTAGTCTGCTCTCTTCAGTGTACTTGTGTACACAGTGTTCCATGCCTGTGTAAAATAAACATCGATTAAGGAACATTATGATATGATAATATAGCAAAATCTTAGTTAATGAACAGCGTTTTATAGACATTATTTTACGTAACATTAGGTAGCAAACGAGCTAGTCGTTTGCCTAGTCTAGGATTTTTTAAAAATGAGCAAATTTGCGTTACATATACTATTCAAGTTCAAGCTATATATAAAAATGTGTGTGTATAAATATGTACAGTATATATAAAAGTAATGTATGTTTATAAAGAAAATTAATAATTATTATGGGCGATGGTTGTAAGTTCCATTTTCATTTAAAGGTTATCGGAATCTGATGGAGTCAAGAGCATCACTCATCCCGCTATTTTTTAAAATTAAGACGTAAAGATGTTTAGATTTTTTATTTCGAATAATGGAATGGAATATTCATATTTCCTATTATTTATTAAATAGTTTTCAAAAGTATTATTACCAGATCCCGTACAGCTAGGATCCAGAATAATATATTCTACGTCATCAAAATCACCCCTCTTTATTTCTAAAGAGTCTTTATTAAACGTCTGTACACATTTTGATGCAGTTTTTTCTACAAAATCACATAGCGTTTGGTATCGCGGCTCATTTCTCTCAACTGCATACACTTTGCCCTGTAAATAATAGTTAAGTAATTTATATCGGAATACAAATCAATCGATATAATCGAATCGAATCGCTGTCAAAACAACTAAAAGCTGAGACAGAGAGCAAAAAGTCAAAATTTAAAAAAGTCCAGCTTTTTATATTTAAATTACATGAAATATACAATGAACATGGAACAGAACACAACATTTATAAGGAAATATAATTATCAGATAGGATAACTATAAAATTCAGTCCTATTTAATTTTAATTCAATAAACATATAATTTTTTTATCTTAGCGGGTCTTGACCCTCTTGGCAACCGTTCAAGCTCTGACCGGTATACCATATCAAACGATCTATATCCAGTTACGTCGAAATTCTTATACGCTTGTTACAAATTTCCTAAGTGTGTGTCTATTAGCACCTTCAAAATATTCAATGAATTACCTGGTTCCTTAAATAAGCGGCTAGTTGTGTAGTCTTCATACCTGGTGCGGCACACATATCTAGCGCTACACTACCGGGTGGGGGAGCCAGCAAATGCACTGCCAATGCTGTTGCCTAAAGATTTAAAAATAAATAGAAATAAATAGACATGAATTATTTATAAATTATAAATATAATAAAAATGTAACATATAATAAAAATGTAACTGATCGCTCTCTGTATTTGGAATATATAAGAAAAAAAATATTCTTACGGGCATTTATCAATATAATAGAACCCAAAATAATGATTTTTAATTTTCTTTTCTGTTTGTTTGTTTGTATGCACGCATCTCAGAAACGGCTTAACTGATTTAAATGCAATTTTAACTATTGTGTAATAGTAAGCTTCCACTAACATTTAGTGTTGATTTAATTTCAATCAGTTCATAAACCAAAAAGTTACAACCATTTAAGTTATAAATTTAAGTCAAGTTTGTGATTTAAGTGAGAATTACCATAGCGAAAAAACTAAATAATTTTCTTGTGTAGTTCACGCAGGCGACGTCGCAAGCTAGTCGCTAGTCTTAAAATAAATAAAAAATTGGAGAACCGGAACGTCTTTCTCTGATTATGCGAGAAAAAGCTGAAAGTGAAGCTAAATCGGTAAAATAAAACTCTGTACCTACCTTACTTTTAAATGCCAACATGTAACCACAATTTTCGCCAAAAAATAAGTATTTAATAATGTATATATGTACTTTAATATTATGTTTATATATTATCATTACACTTAAAGCAAACATATAAGTATACTGAAGTTCCGTAATGGCACCCACATTCCTTGGAAAATTTGGTGCAAATTTTAGGTTTTTCTTAAAATAAGTTTAACATGACTGTAGTGCATGTATTTATAGCATTAAAGTCCCAACAGAATTTTAGTAGTTTTATAGTCGGACAGCATCTATCAACTATTATCGTGTGTTTGATTCTCACCCAAATGACAATAACTATTTTCATTCCTACAATCTGGTGAACAAGACTAAATTCAAGAGAATGGAGTGTCTTGATGTGTGACACTAGGTTCTCTCTGACTGGTATGGTGCCATGTGAATATTATAAAAGAAAATATGTATTTACCTTATCCTGTAAAATAATTTGATACTCCAAGTACAAATCATGTTCATGTAATTTAGTTCCTGGAGCAAAAACAAACATTGTTTTGACATGATAATCTTGAGTAAACTCATATTCAGTTAAGCTTTGAATTTGTTTCAAATAATCATCGTAGGAGCCTGCTGTGCATCTCAAGAATTTGTAACCTTCGTCTTGGAAAGCTCCGATTGCATCTGATGTTGTCAGCAAGTTCGTATTGATTCTCACATAACGTGGCCTGCGAACAACTGAATAGTGGATTGTTAAAGATAGTCAAATGTGTATTTCTTATTTTGACTATAATCTAAAAATCTATGCTCATAACAAAATTACTTGTGTGGAATTCGTTTTCAAGTTTTTTTGCTTATTTACTGTAATTGTTGAATCGGACTAGCTCACAACACCGTCACTAAAATAATTGTCTTACATGACATTTGATGTTCAAGATTTTGTAAGAAATAATGGTCATACACATATATAGTTTATAACATAACCTAATATTTTTAATTATACTAATTTGTATAGGAATAAATAAAATACGAAAGTACCTTTTCAGTGTACCTAATGAATTTACTTAAGCAAGCATTTGAAATGTAAAAATCATAATATATTTGAATAAATAAAAGAGTTTTTGTACTGTGATGCACTTTTATTTTTGGTCTAATATAAATATCATATCTGATAATAATACTGCACATACAGAGGAATGTTTTAATATGTCAGACTCAGTCTTGTTTTGCATTTAATGAACTTTTTACTGTGTCAGGAGATGGTTTGTATGAATGTTGATCAATTTCATTGCCATCGTCATCATACTCTCTTTCATGATAGGCTTTATATGCATACATGCATATAATAGTATTAACTACTACCACAGCAGCAACTACTGACCAGCAGGTTCTTATAAATGGTTCAACAGGATAGTAATCTGTGAGTACATGTCTTATGCCAAAAAATGCAACAAATGGTAATGTAAACATAGCCACACTATACAAAAATAAATTTGCCAATGCCAAAGCAGCCAACTTGGTTTGTAAGGGTACTAGTGGACCTTCTGAGTTTTCTGCCATTTTGCTCTGTATTTTATTGCAGTTTAATTCTGTAAAAGAAAAATATATATTACCTTTAGATATCATGTCATCTTCGAGGGTACATTTATCGAACTGCTCTTTGTAAGACAATATTGTTTGTTCAGGTTTGCTTTTTCCAGGTAGAGTCTTTTTCCCAAAAAGCAGTTCTGTAGTAAGAATTTTAGCAAGCCATGGATCTAAGCGGGGTTCGTTCACCAAAATGCCACAAGTTTCAAAAATCTTTTCAATATCTGCAGCATGTTTTATAGATTCTGTTAGCAGTGCGTAAAGCACATTGGTCCTCTGCAAATACGTAAAGCGTATGTTTCATTATGATTTAATATGTATTTACTTAAAATAAAACCGCTTGATGAAGGACGATATGAACTTACAAAATGACGCAGCTTTTCGTCGTATAATAAAGTTTTAACGCTACCACCCTCCGTAGAAACTTTCTTAAAAATATTTGCAGCTATCTTATAATGTCTCGGTACTTTAACTGAATGTTCAAACATTTTACTCACACAAATAACATTGCAATTGACATCGATTTCAAAATTGTTCAAATATGGAGAATATTTGTCACGAGATAAATGTCATATTGATAAACTTTCAAATATTGTCAAAATTTATAGGTTAAGTTTCATTCAAATTAATAATATTCAAAGAAGCTGTGTATGTATTTTTACTAAAGTAAATTATGAAAAATTGTTTTAATAACTCAAGTAATATAATTTATCATATAGATAACGGAAAATTACAGGTTATGTAGAGGTAATTTTAATTTTTTATTCATAAAACAGATTTAACATAAATTTACACGATCTTATTTGTTTAAATTTTTACCATAAACAATTCATTCAACTTTTTTGTATTATGTACCTGCCGTAGATTGTTGCACGTAATCTTTAATCTTTATTTACCATTTCTCAGAAACATATTTGAGTGATTTTATTGGGTTCGTGTTACATTATTAATTATGTAAACATTTTATGCAAAGGTAATGAAAGAAATTGTGTTTACGACATTTTGATGGATGTTGTTTGTGTAATATCATTGACAGTTTCTCTTCGAATGGCGATTTGCCCCCTAATCAAAATACCAGGAAATGCTATGATTCAACATTGCGGTTTCAATATCATTAACAAATAATAAGTGCATATTTTTTTCAGTTGAAAATACATAGGTAGTTGCTATGTAAACTGTTTGTCAGTGAAAGTGTTAAGATGTTGTGAGCCTTTATTGATATTCTTGTGGAGTGGTAATAAATACCAAAACAATGGTTCCTGTACCGAGTTGCCCCCACACATGGGATTACTGGACGGCCACGCCATCTGATTATGTGGAACTCACTTGCTTAATGCCAAATTCTATATATATTCCTCTAACAGTTAGTTGGGATGCTAATCTTCAAGATGTTAAGGAGGTTAGTAGTGGTAAAGATATCTCAGCATGAGTCATGTTGCATGTCAACACAATGTTTGCCTCGTCTAGAGAACTAGGCCAAACTATTGTGTAATGTGTTTACAGATAAATTATCTTTAATTTTTAGAAAGTAGTTCAAATGTTTACAATTTCCTTTTCCCATGTCATCTCTTTATTTTATAAATTTATTTCATGAATTAAGAATTAAATTTTATTGTACATGCTTTAAAATATTTAGTATGTAATTGAGTACTTAATCATGAATACAATTTGAATTTTATTAGTAAATCTATGAATGTCTTATACAATTATTGTATTATTTTTTGTCACATAATAAAAGTTCTGTAATTTTTTGTCATGTTGTATTTATATATATACTTAAAGAAATAAAATATTACAAGCAATAAAAATAAAAGACCACAGTAGAACAGCATCTGACTGTGGTTGCGATTGGTTGTGGGTTAAATTCCCACTGAAAAATGAACAGGAAAAATCCTAAACCTGAAAAAAAACAAAGTAATAATAAAAGACATTCTTAATATTTATTATAATTATTGACTATAAACACCAGTACCAACACAATAATTGTAGTTTCTAATGATTATGTGATTATCTTTTTGATAGTATTCAATAATTTCTTTATTTTAGTTCATAGCAAAGGCTACATTTTATTTGTATATTATTATGTAATATTTTTTTAATTATATTTTACTATTCATTTATACAAATAATTAAACAATATTTATATAAATTGCATTACATAATATAAAAATAAAACTTTTAGGAGCTATGGGACTTGGCAGCAAAGCAGCCATTATTTGGAATGCTGCATGAAATGTCAGGTTATGTTTTCCAATTTATTAATTCACTGGCAGTTCCTGAAGAAGTGGAAGATGAGAACAAAAGACTTCGAGATTTTAGGCCTGTCTTTGGGGTGCTAATGCTTATTGAACGCTCCATTGAGAGGCCAGGAGAACATTTGTTAAATACACAAATCAGTCATTTGATTGGCAAAGGTATTGCATTTATATATGATTTTGTTATAGAATTAACACATTTATTTAATAAAGTAAATTTACCTAAATTCAGTAGTAAGTGAAACATATTAAAGAAAGAAATAACCAGTTATTTTTTTTTATAGCTTTCTACTACTCAACATACAATATTTACAATTTTGGAGTGGAAAGTTAGTTAAGGATAGCAGAGTGTCTCATAACTAGTTTCTCTCTTACTACCCTATTATGCTAGAAAAATCTTGATGCTGAAAAGAAAGATTTATTTGACCCCTTTTAACCAACTGACATTGCTGTATTTTTATATTATTTGTAAGAAAATGCATTTATTTTCGTAAAACTTAAATGAAATTGTTTGATTATATTATATGCTATGTGAAAAAAAATCATGAAGATAAATTGTTGTTAAGTAAATTTAATTTAATTTATATTTAAATAAGAGAAAATTCTATTTTTATTCTTCAATCTATTATGCTTTATGTATATATGGTATGTTTTACTTGAATTAAGTGTTAAACCAGAAAAAAATATATTAATAATTAAAAAAACGAATGTTAAGGTTATATAAATTTTTAATTATACTTTTCAGCCTCACACTTATTCCTGCCTAGAAGGGTACTCAGAGAGAACCTGGTGTCGAGACACTGTTATCAACTTTCTGCCCAAATTCAAGACATTCTTTGTTAATTGGCAGGACTCAATCTCCCCGCTTTGTGTTCTACCAGGCCAGAGAAATGAAAATAATTTCAATATAATTATTTCACCGCGTGGGTATTGCACCCACAACCAGTAGCATTTTCAGCCAGATGCTGTCTCACTGCGCCACATTGGCATTATTCTTATTCTTTATATTTTTTAGGTTTAAATGAATTTGATAGCTTAAGAAGTTCAGAAGTCAATGACTTTCGAATGCGAATGAGGTATATAGCAGAGGAAAGTCTCATAAAAAGAGCACAGAGTACAAGGCTAGAGAGATTAAGATACCACTGTCCACCGAGATTAGCTGATGTGCCATCTGTCCCGTCAACATTAATCAATCATTTAAATAATAATTGTTTTATTCTGGTCACTAAAGTAGGAAATACAGAGGTGAGTACTGAATTGTTTATAATAATAGTATGAATGAAAGTGTAATGCTCAAAGATTTCAATTATGATAATTGAATTAATAATTTAAATTTTATATTCTCCAGTAGGTATCAAACCCATATCATTGTGTTTACAGTTATGCGCGTCCCTGGCTCATTAAGACACAATAGTCTCTATAGCGGCTAAAATGATTTTAAATCAATATAAACTCTTAAATGTTGAAATCAAATGTAATCTATACATATAGTAAAAACGAAACTGATCGCTGTCTGTACATGGAAGATATATAACAAAAAAAAATCTTGAGGGCATTTATCAATATAATAGGTCCCAAAACAATGATTTTCAATTTGCTTTTATTTGTCTGTTTATCTGTTTGTCTGTGCGTTTGAGCACGCTAAAAGAAAGGGGTTAACCGCCGCGAGCGGGTCGCTAGTCTTCCTAGACTATATATTACAATTAGTGAATCCTTTGACGTGTAATATACGCGTTTCCTTAGCAACGTGTATATCAAAAGTATACAAAACTACACAAAAGTGTGATAAACACATACATAACATAGTGTGTGTAATATTTATTGAATTTCTAACGTATTATTTAAATATATTGGCTTTTGTGCACTTCTTCACCATATAAACATTATGTATGCCATACTTCTTACTCCTTCTGCATAATTTTCATGAAATGGTGTCCAAATTATTTTCGTCACGTGTAGTTTTATTGGGTTACTAGGTAAAAATATATTAGTCTGAACTAGACTCTTCACCACGTTGTTCGTCTTCCACTTCATCGTCATTTTCACCTTCGTCTATCCATTGCTTAATGAGCTCTGCAGCTTCAGATCTTAAATGAAAAGTAATAATGCTTTTCATATTATTTTTATATTAAAAATAAAAACATACAAAACCAAAACAAAATTCTATACAGAATTTGAGTATTCCTAGAGTAAAGGTATTGAGCAAATTTGTTTTAATACTTACGACCGGTTTTAATTTCCATATAGTTTTAAATTTATTTTTCGTTAATCATATAAATCTATTATGTACTTAATTATATAACCTACGCTTTCTGAAACTAGTAGCTTCGTTGAAGCGATAAGTACGCGTTGTCTTAGCAACGTATACGGTGTATGACACTGTATACAAAAGTAAAAATGAAATAAAATATATTAATTTAATGTATTATTATAAATAAATCATAATAATAAGCTTTCTGCTCTTTTTTTCTATATATATTGTAACTAAGCCTAATCCGTCCGTATCTTTTTTTTATAAAAAAATTGGCGGTAAGTTTTTACTTCATGTGTTAATATATATATTATACCTTTCTTCTGGTGTGACAACTCCTTTGTTAAGCCTCTTTACGCGTGGTACAGCAGCTAGCATCTCAATTCGAAGTTCTGCATCTTCTTCTTCTACTCCTGACTCAGCTTCTTCATCACCAGTCCCACCCATACATGGGCATCCTCTTATTATAAGCGTTTCAAGTGCTGGTAGTACCTGCTCAAATAAGTATTAAGAACAGTTTCACGATGTTTTTGCACATCTGAATAACTCATTCCTTCTCCACTGAGGCTGAACTCAACGAATCGTTTTGTCTTATGAGAGCGAGGAAAATAAAGGTTTTTTTTAAATATAGTCTTCGAATAAAAATCGAACTTACAACCGTTGGCCTCTTATATACAATTTATGATAAAATAAATAAAATTTGTAGTTATATTAAAATTGTAATGTAACAATAAATTTTATTTTTTTTACACATTTCTCATTTAACAGTGTAACACTCCGTTATTCTCTTTTTGTTTAAGTATGACCACAAGTATGTCTTACTGTATAGAGGCAACAAAAATATATATAACTGTAAAATCAGATATTTCTAGCGTCAAAAATGTATTAACGAAAAATATGTGATAAGAAAAATAAGATTTACCCTTAATTTTTTCACTTGTTTCAAAGTTGGCACTTTGCAGTTTCGCAAATTTAGATACTGAAGTTTTTTAAGTCTAGAATCGAACCCATTCAACAGTTTAATACGATTGTTTCTCACATGTAAAACTCTTAAATTAACAAGCCTTTCTATTCCTATTAAGCTAGTTATCTTATTTCCTGCTAGATACAAGCTATCTAATTCGGGGTAATCAAAATTGGTTATATCCTTAATCAAATTGTAACGAAAATCCAAGCATTTAATGTGTGGCATATTATTATCAAAGTGAACTTTTTCAATCTTATTGAATCCAGCTTCCAAAGTACACAGCTCTGGTTGGTACACGTCATGTACTGATGTCAGTTTATTGTAATTCATAATAATCACTTGCATATATTTCATTTTCTTTAAAGCCGCTGAGCTTAGCAGATTTTTGTCCGCGTGAATAAGTATTAGAAAAGGTAGTTCTGTTACAACTTGTAAGCTGTCTAGAGTTAGGCTGTTGTCGGAGACGTTGATAAATTGAAGATGATGAAAAGCTTTTAGAGCGGATATTTCTGTCAGACTCATACCCGTACATGTCGCCTTCAAGTATGTATAACTGTAAGGGAATTAAAGATATGCGTAAACACATGTGTCGGTAATCCTTCTGTATATAGTAAAGTTAAAGTGTTAAGTAACTATACTTATAGTTTTTGTTTGAAACGGAAAATTTGAAAAAAATAATAATATAATTATGACACCACTGCCATTGCACGGAATTATTGTTAGTCCAATTGTCACGCGGAAATTATATTTATAATATATTGTTGTTTCTCTAGTTTAGTTAGGCAAGATGCGGCGTTAGTTTCCGTTATTATGTCGCTGTGCATATCAGAATCATATTCCACATAATATACAAAACGCATTAGGAAGAATAATAAAATAATTTTAAAAAGAAACGTTTTGAATTATTTACTTATTGCCCTGGTCGCAGCAGGAGCTATATAGATATTGTATTGTCATAATCTCCGGACACATGGGGAAATTTTCATATAAATCTGACGGGAATAAGTGTTACAAAATAGTGATTTCCATACATAGATAGATACAGGTGAACCTGATAAAACATGTCAATAAAATAATGTATATTAACATGTAAAGTCGCCTAACGACCCCCCAAGTGTACTAAAAGAAGAATTTGAAGATGAGAATAGTTCAAAGTTTTCTTTTTGGTGTTTGAAAACAAGCGTTGTTGTCGGTGCAGCACTCACACTCTTATTTAGAACTACTATGTAATGTTATAAACGAGTACTACCCATCTCCTTCTGCCGTTTTGCCCAGTAAGCTCAGTCGAACGCTTACTTCCGATCTATTGAGCCTTCTCTCCGAATACGTTGGCTGTACTTCAACATGCTCTTCTACCAACGCCTCCCCCAACTGTTCTAAATGCAATGATTCTTCTCCGGTGGGCTCTGCAGTTACTCCCTCTTTATTTTGATCTTGTAGATTGAATCGTGATTTTAACATTTTCTCATAAACTTAGATATTTTACAGAATCTGTTTGACGTTTTTTTTGCATTCACATTTATTGACAGCTTTTTATTTTTGTATATTTAACAAATTGATTTTGAGGCTATATATATATATTTTTAAATTTTTTAAAGTATTATTCGCACACTAAGGAAATTGAAAAAGATATATTTAGAAAACATATAAAAATTTGAACGCAGCGGGATTTGAAACCGCGCCTTTTGAAAACCGTTCAAGATTTTGAGGCTGTTTTAATTTAGTAAATTACATGACGTGTTTGTGTAGGCCTTAGTTTTTGTATCTAAAAAAATTTTGTTTTTTGTTAAACCTGGTTTTAATGGAATTTTCTTTGCCCCGTTCTTGTTAGAAAAAGCGTGACGTCGGCATTCAATGGTTAAACGTAAAGTCTTTAAAACGGACGGCAAATGAACAATGGAGTCTTTGTCTTGAAAAAAAAAAACATGCAGGGGATATATAAAGATTAAAATAAACTTGTAAATACATGTTGGCCTAAATATATAAACCATTATACACAGTAATTATTATAAATATAAATATGTAACGTAATCATAAATTAATTTCAGACGTCCTTCACGTCGAACGTACCTGTATTGTTAACGCCGCAACAGCATATAGAGAGTATATTCCGGAAGAAGGCCAACTTGCTCAATATACGCGGGGAACATCCGCGAAATTATGTGCTCAAGGTAAATTATAAAAAGTTTTTTATAGATTTGGTAATTTATATTAAGTTTTTTTTTGTTTGGAAATATGTGTGGAGATATCTTGGAGATATTTTGATTTATGCCTTTTTATTGACTAATTATTAGCTTTATTGAAATAGCTGTGTAATTTTGACTTCATTGTAAAAAGGATTTTGATCTTAATTTTACGAAATATATTATGATAAATTAATGCATTTTGTCTATTTGATTTGATAATAAAAAGGATTAAAATCGGGTTAGTTGATGTTTTTTTACTTTAGCGTTAATAAATTCTGATTATAGTTATGTTTCAGTAATTTTTTTTTTTTTAACTACAAGTTCTAGACATCTGACAAACAAAAGGCAATATAAATATGTTATTGAAATAATATTTGTAATGTAAAGGTTTGCGGGCGGGAAGAGTACCTGCTCGGCGACCACCCCCTTATACAGTTCCTGTACATCCAAGAGATGCTGTCCAGAGACGGTGTACCGCAAGTTATGACTGTCAGTATGGACAAAATATCTTGTAAGTAATTCATTGAATGATTTAATTTCGTTGAAATTATCGTGACATGCTTTATGTGTTTGTTAATTTAAAAGTCATAGCAAATTCTTTTATTTTTACTTGAATTTTAGATATTGCTTGTTTATAGTCGCAATTCAATGTCACTTGTGCTTTGTCTTACCAGAGCGGGGAATTGTAAAATGATTGAAATATAATCATTTCCCCGAAAGAAGATCGACCTCACAACCATCGCTTTTAAATTCAGACCAGTCTTTTACCGTGCTACTGAGCCGCGATGGCCTCAACATAATAATTGTAATTTAACAAAGTGACCAGGCGTCTATATATTTAAATTAATTAATTTTAAAGTAGAATTTAAATTCCTTTATTTAATTCCATTTAATTTTAGTGGGCTCCGACTTCCAATACTATTCACTGCCAGAAAGAAGGCGGCTCACCTCAGAACAATCTAACACAATAAGAAAAAAGAAGAATTATGAATCTTCTTGGAAAATAGAGAAGAACTATTCCTGTATGGTGCAAACTGTGAGCGGGCTCAACGTTGATCCTGGCCGACTGGTTGAGGTAACCTTGGTTTCTCTCTTGCCAGACGATTGTTCGTAGAATAATCTTTGGGTAGCAGAAATTTGTAAAAATCTCTCTACAGAGATGCTAACAACAAATATAAGTTGTAATAAGCGTATAAGAATTTCAACGTAGCTGGAGGTGGGACGCATGGCTTAGCGGTCAGAGCGCTTGAACGGTTTTCAAGAGGCGCGGGTTCAAATCCCGCTGCGTTCAAAATTTTTTATACGTTTTCTAAATATGCCTTTTTCAATTTCCTAAGTGTGGGAATAACACTTTAAAAAATGTTAACAAAATATATAACCTTGGTTTTATTTGAATTTTCATATAGTATGGCGAGTGTTGCAGTTGCCTGTATTTTTAATGCAACAATATTTTAACCTAGCCCTAATTATTTTTGTTTTTTTAAAAAATGTAATGTAATTTTTTTTTCAAATTTTGTTCTTATGGTTAGGTTAGGTTAGACTGATTGTGAGTCTAAAACTTGAGGTGTAAGATTTGTGAGTATGTGGGATTACTTGTTATCTGTCATATTGTTTTGGTTTTAAATTAACTATATGGAACTATTTATAATATTTATTAATTGATTCATTTACTATTTAATAGGGTTTGTGGTCTTCATGGCGCATAGTGAGGCAGTGTTCTCGGTGGTATAGTTAAATTATTTTTATTCCCCTGTTCTGGTTTGATAAAGCGCGGCGTTGAAATTTGCCATTTAACACGCATTGTCTCCAATTTAGGCGGAGCGTGGAACCTTGACACTAGTTTTTCTTTGAATACCCAACAGTATTACCAACTAAACTAACTTAAGTAGACTGTAACTTTTTATTCTAATTAACACTAAATAACCAAACGCGATAAACTTATTTCTTTGAAACAGGTCGTATGCCAAGCCGGAGTCTATCATGGCGGTAAATCGCTCTGCGAACCTCAAAAGACCAAAGTGGCGGTCGTCTCCACTGTGGGAGAAGCGCAGTGGGACGAGGAGTTGCAATTTCCTATCAAAGTGTCAAATGTACCGCGTATGGCTAGGCTTTGTTTTGTTATATACGAAATATCTAAAGCCAAGAACAAGAGACGGAAGGATGCTAACAAGGTAAGATCTATATATAGTTTTGAAAAAAAATTATGCTTTAGATTTTTCTTCACTTACATAAAATATGTTGCGTTTCAAAAGCGGGATTTGAACCCACGCCTCTTGGATATTCCCCATACTAAAAATGTTTCTCTCTTTTTTATTTTGACTTTAACTTTGATTTTGAATTATAATTTGTATTTAGGTCTTGATGAATGTTATATAGAGGTTTATGTTTCTCCATTTGAGTTTGAAAATTATAAAAATCCTACTTACGTTGCCCATGTGAAAGTCAAATTAATTTATTCAAAATAAGAATATATGCAGGTATATGCTTTAGTTTTTAACGGTAGCTAATCTAGCACCGGTTTCCCGCTTACGTTTTCAGGACGCAATTAACAAGCTGGCGTGGGCCAACACGATGGTGTTCGATTACAAGGAGCAGCTGCGCACGGACGGCGTGACGCTGTTCATGTGGCCGCACGTGGCCGACGAGACGCAGGGCGACGACCTGCTGCTGCACCCGCTGGGCACCGTCGTGGCCAACCCCACCGAGGCCTGCGCCGCTCTGCAAGTGCGCTTCTCTGAGTGAGTGGGCCTTTGCCACCACAATTGCCTTGCTTTGCTCACTTTGCTTCTTTGAACTCAACTAAACTGGCACCGAAAGTTATTTTCACTTTTCTTAAACACTTTAAATATGTTACAATATTATAATATAATATAATATTCGTAGATATAATCTAGCTACCGAATTAGCTGAAATTTGTAAAAATCTACGGCTAGCGGTCAGAGCGCTTAGACGGCTTTTCTAAGAGACGCGGGGTTCGAGACCCATTACGTTTAACTTTTTATATTTCATAAAAAAAATATAATTTAATTATATATTTTTTTATTTTCAGCTATGAATGCCAGTATCCAATTCTGTTTCCGAAGCAAGAAGCAGTAAAAGCGTATGCAGATCAACTAGAGAACGGGTCTCCAGACGCAATGGGCCGCCTCAGTGAAGACTTTGAGAAGCTACGAGCGACCGCGGAGAAGGATCCTATGTATGAAATGCATGAACAAGAAAAGAAAAATATATGGGCGTCCAGGTTTGTCATTTCAAAACATTATTGTAATCAAAAAGTTAGTTTTTAAATACTTTAGTTTTAAATATTTTTAAATATGTATTTTTGAAGTTATATTGATATCGTTTTAACCGACTTCAAAAAAGGAGATATTTCTGAATTCGACCTTTTTGACTGACAATTTTTATGTAAAAATACCGTATAACTTTTTACTAGATGATTAAATTTAGATTTATTCCTTTTTTTATATGAGTTAGAGCTAGTGTGGTGCTTCTCATGTGGTCCCATTTAAATTTTCCTTAAATCCTGACAAGTTTGCTACATTAAACGTTTGTCTTAAATTACTGATAACTTAATGTTTTCTTTGAATTTATTTGCGCTAATATGAACTTGTAATGAAATGAAAAGAATCCTTGAAGAAGAAGATTAAAACGCCAAAGATGTTGTCGCGCAGGGAGTACTTCCGCGTGAAGGCGCCGGAGCTGCTGCCCAAGCTGCTGTCGTGCGTGGAGTGGACGGAGCGCGCGGAGGCGGCGCGGGTGGCGCGCATGCTGGCCAGCTGGCCCATGCTGCGCGTGGAGTCCGCGCTGGAGCTGCTGGACTACGCCTACGCGGACGCCGCCGTCAGGAGCTTCGCCGTCAAGTGCCTGGCTAACATCAGGTGCGTGTATTGTTTCACTTCGCTTTCTTGGGTTCTGCTCACCTCTGCACATTCTTAGGAATTTTCTGTCTACACGGTATTCATGTATATAATTTATTAGGTAACAAAAGTGAATATAAAATTCACGTTTTAAAAAAAATAAAATGGTAGCGACTGGAGTTCTGTATTACACGCTTTACATAATTCATACCATATCTCACTTTACTGGTACACTCTCCTCAAATTATAATTTTTTCAATAATCAGTAAATTCATGACGCATGGTATCTTCTGTCGCAGTCACTCGTCCACTCTCATTGGCTGCTTGACTGTATCTGTGCGAAAGCCTAGATATGTGCGGTCAACATAAGTTGCTTGCTGTACATATAATTAATAATTTTTAGTGGTATTGGCTTCCAATTCTGCGAATTTTTTTTTTTTAAGGAATAATAACGTGTATTATGGAATATATATCAAATTAACAATTGTTTATTTTTTCAGCTTCACGCTCTTTCCCGCATAGTAGCAGTAGCAGTCATAGAGAACCTAGTGTCAAGACACACCCTGTTCTCTCCTTTCCTCCTGAAATTTGCCGCGTTTTGTCTCGGGTACAAGAGCGGAGATATGGAAATAATTTAAATATAATAATCATTCTCCCTAGTGGGAATCGAACTCACAACCATCGAGTATATGGTCAGACTCGTCACACTGCGCCAGGAAAGGGCATGTTATTTATTGTTACTTATATGGTATATTTTTTTACAGTGACGAAGATCTACTTCTCTACCTACTGCAATTAGTTCAAGCTCTAAAACACGAGTCGTATTTAATGTGTGAACTCTCCGTGTTTCTGTTGCAACGCGCTTTCAATAATATGACTATAGGACACTACTTATTTTGGCATTTGAGGTAATTATATGCATTATTGTTTCAATTGTATTTGTATAGTCTTTATAATAATAATGAATTAAATTTTAATTGGTAATAATAATTTAGTTCAGGGCATATCATTTTTTATTTAAATTTAGTATTTTGTTTATTGATGCAAACGTGATAGAAAGGTAGTTTTTTTTTCTTTTTTATCCTGTTAATTTTTTCACGCAGTCAGAACTTAGAAATGTTGTATATATCTCTGTCCTTATAATGCTCCGTTTTCTATTCAGAACGTGAACACCTGTACATATAATAATATCATACATTAAATTGTCTCCATTTCTATTACATATAATAAACCATAATAATTCTCCCAATTAAGTACTTCAACTACGCCATGATGGCATCAAAAGCATTTCAAAGACTTAAATTAATTGTTATGTAAAAAAAAGTATTTATTTCATGAATTTCATATTATGATATTCGAATTAATATACATGTATAACATTTTTAGATAACATATAAAATGTTTAACGTAGTGTGTGGGACTCGAACCGTGAACTTACGGCTTAGTGGGCCCATTTGTGTGAATAACACTTTATAAATGTTAAAAATATACATGTCTTTGGAAATTTGCAGGTCGGAAATGCACGTGCCGGCCGTGTCGGTGCGTTTCGGATTAGTACTGGAGGCGTATTGTCGCGGCTGTCAGGATCATATCAACAGTTTGCTGCGGCAGATCACCTGTTTGGACAAACTTAAATGTAATATTTATTGATTATTTATATGTATTTTTATTTGTTTTCCGTATCTAGATAAACAGTCGTGTTTCATTGTGTTGCCCGCTAAGACATGTTTTTGAAAAAAACCTTCTATATTTCTGTTGTCATATTGACGCCTCCTGTGTACAGTATTGTAACTTTATGTAACCAATGTTACAGTAGGGCGGAAAACGATTTATTAGCAAACATTCAATTAATTTCCAGCCTTACTGTATGTATTATTGGTAAAATAAAGTTACGGTACTTCACTTCACACTTTATGTACTCATTTGTATGGAAAAACTAATTTTGTTTTGTTTTTCATTTCACTTCTTCAGTTTTAATAATTAGTTTATATCTCTTATAGTTTTATGTTTAATATTAAATATGTTGAAAATGTTATTTATATAGATATAGAATATAGATAACATTTTTACACAATTTAATAAATTTTATTTATTTTAAATTTAATATATATATATATATATATATTAAAATCGTGGTTCGTTTTTTATGCATATTTTAATGTTTATATAATTGTATTCGTTTAGGGGCAAGTCAGTGTATTCGCAAGAAGAAAGAAATCTCGAAGGCCCGCGCCGCCCTCAACCAGCACCTGCAAGAGCAGCATTGCTTGGAAACACTGTGTGATTTCGTGTCTCCGCTCATACCCAGCTTAGTTTGTAAGAAAATTGTGTAAGTACACTTTTATTATTGATTTTTTCTTATAAAATATTACTAATGTATTTAAGCGTATTAAGATTTTTCAAAATAGCGCCATATTGGCGCAGTGGGACACTGTCCCTCTCAACTTCTGAGTTGAGTGGTGGTTGTGGATTTTTAATTTGTTTTTATTTTCCCGCTCGGCGTTAAGTTCTGCCATTATATGCAATGTTTCGTGTCCCCATTTCAGGCGGAATGTCTTGATATTAGCTCACCCTATAACTATGAAGGTGAAAGGCGTGAAGCTGAACAAATAAATAAATATGCATATGTTTACAATTACATGTTGGCAGAGTGTACCTTGTGGCTGTGTGGGTTCAAAACTTGTTTTCGAGATAATCCATTCGTGCTTCCTTCCTTGGGTGGTTTTTTTTTAATATTGTTAGAAGAATTATATTAAATAAGTTCAAAATGGAGCACGAAACAATGTCTTAATGATTTTTTTGCATTTAAGCCACAGAAAAGTCAGAGAGAACTTAGCGTCGAGACACTCTCCACCCTAATATGAGAACAAAGCGGAGCAGTGAAATGAAAATAATTAAATCATGAATCATTGTCCCACTACACAACGATGGTCTCAATAATTGGAATTAATTATTAATTAATGTATATGAAAATAAAATAATAATTAAAATATTAACGTATACATACATGTACAGCCCAGAAAGGTGTAGGGTAATGGACAGTAAGATGCGGCCGTTACTTCTGGAGTTTGAGAACGTGGACCCCACCGGCTCTAACATTCGGATTATATTGAAAATCGGCGACGACCTCCGACAAGACATGTTCACTTTGCAAATGTTGAGGATTATGGACAGATTGTGGAAAAATGCGGGATACGATTTTAGGTATTTTTTTTTATTATTATTTATTGGTAATTTATTCATTAGATCATTTTTATATATGACGATGTGATCAGGCAGTGAAAACTGTCTATTTCCACCTTCAAGGCCGGCAATATCCCTGTAGCTATTGTGACCCGAACGCTCGTTTGCCTTCGTCTGTAGTATAAAAAACACTTATACATATAAAACTTATATAAAGTTATATATAGAAAGTCTCAATCCCATCACACCAGGGAGCAAGATATAGTAAGCTCATTTTGCAAGAATCCAGGGCAGTTCACGAGGCAACTAAGAAATCGTTGGCGGTAGTTTGAGAGAATAATTGTATCAAATGACAGACAAGTGCCACCTCAGTCTACCTGTGACCACGGACTACTGTAAAGTGTTCGAAACGTCGGGTTCTAAAAATGTATTTTCGAATACCGAAATTATACGCGATTAATCCGTTTAAAATAGTTTCATTTCAAAAAAATAGTAACAAGTTTTATTAGACTTCTTATGAAAAAATTCAAATTATTTTCCATACAAATTTACATAAGAAATTACCAATTGTTCTCCATACAATTTTTTACTGAATTTACTATATATTTAACATAATTATATTGTTTTAGATTGAATCCATACAATTGCATTTCAATGGAATACGAGGTGGGAATGATCGAAGTGGTCGACGAGGCGGAGACGGTCGCCAATATACAAAAACAGAGCGCGCTTTTCAATGCCGCTTCTACTATCTCAAAGGCTAATTTGTTCCGTAAGTTACCATTCATTGTATACTATACTGTGTTATAATGTATTGTTTTGTTACGAACATTTAATAACAATGAATAAAATTCATTTAAAGTAAAAAAAGTTAGAGCAAAAAAAAAACCAAAGTATAGCAGTAATTTCTCAAGTGGTTTGAGTGTGTACAAAAGGCAGGGACGTAATCAACGCGAGCTTATGACTCGCGCTTACTAGGAATTCCTCGTTTATGGGGGATAATTGCAAACCCCAATCCCCTCTAGGCCAGGGAGAACATGCTGAATCCTTCAGTGTAGCGCGCGTGCGGCAATCATTTTTAAGAATGAAAATTTTAACTATTGCTAATAATGGAAACGGGTTGAGCTCATTCATGAAAACGGGAAAAATTATTTATCTTATAGATAATAATTTTGCTTCCTTTGGTGTTCTAAGAGTTGTTTTGGATACGTAAAACAAATCGTTGTGTTACTATAAAGAAAAAAAAAGACTTGGTATTAAAAATAAAAGTTAATTTTTATTGGTAATAGCATATTTTTTTTTATCTGTACTTTGAATATTTTAATGAACTACATACCATAATTTTATACAACTCCCAATGTCTAAAGGTTGGCTGGAAGATGTCGATTTAAGCGAAGGTCACCTTATTGTACATGTAGATTATTTCTGTTTGCTTGTAATTTCGTGTGCAATAACGTGTATTTGTATATTGTGCCTTCGAAATCGACTGATAATGGTGTTCCAAATAGTACCAATTTGTACCCCTTTGTCCAAAATTTTAACTACACAGGATTTAAAGCTTATTTTTGATTTTGTCTGGCTTCACCGCACTCATAAGATATAATAAATACAGTTTAGATCAACTTCTGTTGGCATACAAATTTTTATATCAGTCGCTCTGACTAGGCTAGGAAAAGATAGTTCAAAGTCTGGTCGACCAGTAAAGAGCGTCGATTCTCTCAGCTCAATTATTTATTTAGTTAATAATAATAATTGACTTCAATTTGGGTTTCTGGTAGTACAGACGGCGATTGTCTAAACTCATTAGGAGTTATGTTCTTTTCATTATTTTTTCTGGTCGGCCTGTTTTTAAAGGAAAGTGTGGCACACATATACGCAGTCTCCATTGCTACGTTATTTTTGCCTAACCTGCCAACTGTATGAAAAAAAACGTATTTTCTTTTACGTTATCGTTTTAATATATGTAAATTCTTTTTAGCATTTTAAAGTGTTATTCACACTTAAAAAATTGAAAAACATATTTTTTAGGAAAAGTATAAAGAAAATTGTAGATATTTTTTATTTTTTGTAGAAAACTTTGTATAAAAGTGTTGTAGAACGCATGGCTTAGCGGTCAGAGCGCTTGGACGGTTTCCAAGAGGCGCGGGTTCAAATCCCGCTATGTTCAAATTTTTACACGTTTTCTAAATATACGTTTATATGTAACTTCTTTTTTTTATTTGCCCAAATAATTCAACTTTTATTTATTCAGAATGGCTACGCAAGCAGAATCCGACAGAAAAATCTTTCAAGAAAGCAGTAGAAGAATTTACAATGAGCTGCGCTGGGTACTGCGTCGCTACTTACGTACTAGGTATTGCTGATCGACACCCCGATAACATTATGGTGAAGAAAAGTGGACAGGTATATATCAAAATATATTATTTGATTATAAATGTAAATAAAATGTGAAAAAAATAAAAAAACACTTTATTGTGCATCAGAAAGATATATCACTGATCTTAATATTTATAACAGTACAATATGCGAACTTATCATTAAGTGAGTATACTTTAAAAGTAACTTGTGGGTTTTTAATCTATTCAGGGTAATATTTAGATCAGGACCCGCTGTTTTATTCCAATATTTTTATTATAATAATCTTCTTTCAGTTATTCCACATTGATTTCGGCCATTTCCTAGGCCACTTCAAACAGAAATATGGGTTCAAACGCGAAAGAGTGCCTTTCGTGCTAACACACGACTTCATACACGTTATAAATAGAGGACAGCGTGGTGGAGTACAGGAGCAACTGGAATTTAAGATATTTAGAGATTTATGTGAAACGGTTAGCTTTTTTTTTATTTTATTTAAATTGATTATTAGTCATGTTGATCAAAGTTTTGAAGTGTAATGCTTAATCGTTTGTATTGTAAATTTATGTTACAATAATATGTATGTGTTATTTTATTCTACTTTCATAATAAAATTATATAGTGTAGTATTTTATAGTGATGTTAATTTTACCTTTTTAGGCGTTCAAAATACTCCGCAAGCATGGACACCTAATCCTGTCCCTGTTTTCAATGATGATCTCCACTGGCCTGCCTGAGCTTAGTTCAGAAAAAGACCTGCAATATCTTAGAGAAACGTTGGTGAGTTGTAAGAAAGGAATTGCAGCGTTAAAATTTTTTTTCAATAGTTTAAAATATTGGTTTTGATATATTTAATACTTATAATATTTATTTTTATACTTATCTTTTTTTGAAAATATATTGAACTCAATTACGTTTAGTGTAATTTTGTGTAATTTGCTGTCTAGTATTTGAACTAGCATTTATCACCTACTCTCTTAGGTGATTTTGCTTAGGAGGCAGTTGTTAAGTTGAAGTCGGTATGCCTCTGAATACGCTGCGACAAATATATTAATAGCTTTATGCTTTTGCCCGTCTCCGCTTGCTTTACCGATTCGAGACATTGCGTGTTGCCTAGCGGAACTTAACGTCAGGCATTGTCTTACCAGATCAAGAAAATTTAAATAATTGTAATATAATCTATCATGTTGGCCATGGGATGTAAGCGAATACTATATTATGAAGTATTATAATCTGAATACATGTATTAATTTCATTTGAAAATGAAAAGGTAATGGATCTATCAGAAGAGAAAGCACTAGAACACTTTCGTCTCAAATTCATTGAAGCGGTGAAGAACTCGTGGACCGCCTCCGTCAACTGGGCACTACACAATTTGGACAAGAACAACTGACAATGACCCAGTAGGCGGCTGAAGAGGCAGCCGTCTAAGCACACACCGCAAACCTTGTAAGTGTGTTTGCGAGTGTGGAAAGGACCTTATTTGACTGACGTAAGGATCTGTCAACAAGTGTTAGGTTTCAAGTGAGCATAGACTTTAGTACTTGAATAAAGTGATAAGTGTAAGTGTTTCTTGAGTGTCTGATTGTCATCTCAGCAAACTAAATGTCAAGAACAGTGAGGCTCAATTTGCTTAGCTAATGGCTCATATTATGGAGTTAAGTAAATTTTATTTCACAATGTATTATTATATTATATTGCTAGTGCTTTTGAAGTTTTTCGAGTACTGCAAATCTAGATTATAATATAGATTTCTCTTAATATACAATTTAATCAATATTTGAATATTTTGCATATAATATTCAAATTTAAAAATTATTTCTCATATTGAAACGGGATCTGGTAGCATGACATATACATACCATATATCATTTACAGTTGTTATTAAATTGGTAAACAAAAATGAAGGCAAGAAAAATTATATTTAATCTTTAATAGTGACTTTGATTAGTATAGAGTTAGACATCTTATTCATATATACCATGTACGATTAAAATAAACTATATACTTGTTGCAGATATATTGTATACACTTCTATAGTTAAATAATGAATATAATTACTTTGAAATTAAAATTTGTAAATAATTAGATTTTCTTGCCTTTACCTCATATTTTTAAATTACAAAAATACTTTTACATAGAAGCTTTTAATAAGAGATGCTAACAACATAACATAAGTTGTAAAGAGCGTATAAGAATTTCGATGCGGCTGTATATAGATCGTATGGCTTAGCGGTCGGATTGCTTGGACGGTTTTCCTAGAGTTCCTGCTACATTCGAATTTTTATACGTTTTCTAAAAAAGTGTTTGAATAACATTTTTAAAAAGTTCAAATTAGAAGCTTTGTTCAAATAGAAGTAATTTATACCTAATTGGATCACAAAATTATGCATGAAAAGTGAAATGTTGCAAAAGAACTCATTGTATTCTGTAGCAAATTCTTTTTTTTTTTTATATGTAGTAATATTAAAATCAACGTGTTGACATAATCTGTATTTATGTATAATATTTTTTTTATCATTCAGCTTCATTTAATTTGATATGTATACTAAGTTTATATTGCTAAATTTATATCATGTAATGAAATCACACTTGTCAAAAAATATACAAATAATATTACTGTAAATCAATATTTGTTATAAAAATTGAATAGATCATTAGACAGAACACGTTTTAAAACCTAAAGCACACAGTCGTTTAAATTAAAAAGTTATTATAATAACAATAGAAAAATTTAAAAGTCTATATAATAGTGCTTTTTTTTTCTTTTTTACTAATTTCGTACTTTAAAACAAAACAAATGCTCAAAGCATCTCGTTTGTTCGAAATATAACGGTTTAATATTAGCTTAAATATTTATATAATATACACAATAAATCAATGTTACCGAATTCTCTAGCGTAAAATTATATAGATAGTGTATAATTGTCCTTATGTGGACCTCTTGTCACTTTAGTACGCATATAAATATAATAATAATAAGAATATCATCAATATATAGAAAATCCATAATAAATTGATAAAATATTTCCATGTAGACGAGGAAATTAGTGTAATTTCAGAAAATACGTTTATCTAGGGGTTAACAACGTTTTCTAGCAATGGACCTATCCAATTTTTTTGGCTTATCTTAATAGTCTTAAAAAAGTAGCGGGCAATACATGTAATATACATAAACGGCGAGCTGCATAGAATTATTATGCGTGCCGCGGGTTGCTAACCCCTAGTTTAAACGATTTTTGTATATCGTGTTGGGTAATCGCTATATAGATTTCAAAACAAAATATAATATCTAAACTAAGTTTAGTCAGTACGACGTTATAAATTGAATAGCTGAATAAACTATGTTTGAGGGTAATATTATTTTAAGCATTTTCAAATGTAACTGTATATAAGCCAATATTAATACTTTTAAAATGTAAACACAAGTTATTACTTACATGCTAGCTGATATTTTAAGCCTATCAAAAATCGAGTCGTAGACTGACTTAGTAACTGTGTCACTTAGTACGAACAAAATTAGTGTTAGTAATAACATTATCGTACTGAATAATTAATCTATATTTATCAATTATGTAATCGATATCTCAATCTGATCGATATCTAAATTAAAATCTGTAATCGATTTTGTGTATTTATGTAGCTTTATTTTATATTCTATAGTTATTCAAGTTTGGCATTTTGTATATCTATAGTGACTTGTAATGTTGCAATTATATAATATAATAATAATCAAAATTGTTAATAACGATATTTAGAAGAATAAAACTTATATCTCAGTAATATATATTAACTTATGATCACTTGGGTTTAGATTATAGGATATTTAGCGAGCGTCGGTCATTTTGGCTGTGTTAGACACTTTGTAAAAAAACAGAGTAAAAATGTTTTATGTTATCATAATAAATGAGTTTCAAAATTATAATTTTAACAAACAAATTACATCACGTTTTTATACTAAATGTGGAATGGCAAACCAGTAATCGCCTGGTGAGGTTAAGAAAGACTGATTATTTTGCGGAGTGTAAGAAAATGGGCGGCTTAGTTTAGTTTTACTCTTGTGGATAAAATTTACTAATCAATATTAATAAATAATACACAGTTTTACGAGAAAAATACGTTTTAGGTAAAAATTATAGATATAATAAAAAGAAACTACCGAGCTGTCAGAGGTATATCTTGCTTCTTTCTGACCAGTAACAATTAATAGGACCTAGCGATTTGTTTTCTTTAATCGATTATATTAGCTCGATACTTTTATTTCAATTAACAATCGAATTTACGATTTTAATTATGGAAATGTGATGTAGAGACCGTCGCCGTTTAACGTACTCTATATAGACATTCTAAATACAATATTATATTATAAATTACTAAGTGAAGTATAAGTTTGACGATCAATCCCAAAGTGACGACCTATTACTATACATGTCCTGTCGTATAATATATGTAAAAATAATCGAACGGATACAATTTCAATCGATATTTTGTCATTTTCTTGTAACTAAACAGTGCCACATGTTATTTAGGACAGTGCTCTCATCGGCAAATAGTATATATAGTTTGTAATAGCATTTTCAAAGTCCTTTTATGCGTTAGATGTCATAGTTGTAGCAGTATTATATCGCAGACTCATCTTAATTATATTTTTTTAAGTATTTTATTTTAAAGTTCATGCTACCTCATGGTGTCTTGAAACGGACAGTACCGACGTTCACTTGAATTGTATTTATATTATAGCTCATGACTAGTTTTTAATTGTTTTAGTTCTATATGATTAATTTTGATGCTACAGTAATAAACAGTAAATATAATGACAGTTTTGTAATAAAATAAGGGCAAATCGTCTCCACTATATAAGAACTAGATATGGCTGAGTTATTCCTAATGAAAAGGCAGAATCTTTGCAAGTTCGTTTTTACATAGATTTTCTAGTATGTATAATCAGTTTGGAAAACCTATGCTCACTTCCACGGATGTTATGAAGCTTAGTAACCGTAACTGAAACTATCGAATATCCGAAATAATAAACCAGTCGTAAATCCGCAATCGTAATGGAACCGATATTAAAATTACGGATAATATCGTATGTGGGCGGAATTAAATTGGGAGCTGCCAGTAACAGATTAAAAAATATAAATGTTAAATAAATAAAAACAACAAATAATAAATAGTAGCCAGATTAGAAACTAGCGAATAATCTGAAACGATTTTCATATCATTAACCGAAACCAAAATCTTATCTTATTATTCTTCCTAAATCTATATCCCGGTCAGAAATGTTAAATCCATAATATGCCTACTGGCTACATTTGTAAATAAATTTAATTTATTACAATGTTTTACAAATCACTATTTGTTACTTTTCATTTCGTTTTATAGATTTGCTTTACCGAAATCTGTTTTGTTGTTTAGAGAAAAAGAGTATATAGCAGTTTTGTCGTTATAAGGTAAACGAATTGCTATTTTTATATATTTTAAACGTCCGATAAAGTTGGATTAAACATAAATTCATTTTGCATCAGGTTTGGTGAAATTAGTCAAATTTCTTTTTTTTTTTTTTTTTGGAAAGCAACTAGCTCTTTCTTAACGAATGCAAATTATAACTGGTGCACAGTGATATATCTTTCAAGTTGCGTAAATCCAAAAAAATAAATACAACAGGCCTCGAAAGGCCCTTTAATGATCGAAAGTGTGTTTACGAAAAACATGGACGTATTTAATAAAATTGTAATTGCAAGGCGAACTCGTTTGGCCTTGTTAAGCGATCGGTGGTAATCTAGTAACAATTAGAACTCAATATCAATACAATTTCCGAAGAATCGGTATTGTTTGTTTGCAATCATTGCGATAGCATCAGTTCTCTGCCAATTTTTTTTATTAAAGTACTAAATATATGGGCTAGATATATAATTAGTGTATTTTAAACAAAAAAAAGCTTATTGAACATTTTCACCTGCAAAAACACATATATTTTGAATAGTTTCTGCAATTAACTTTGTTAATTCCATTATCCCATATATAATTTTTAATTATACTTTGTTTTTACATAAGCTATTTGTTTGTCTATCATTGCGTGTGCATTTAAACGTATTTACCTTATATTATATGCGGTCGCGTAGATATATGAGAACAAGTCATACGAGACGGTTGCGGTCGGTGACATAATTGTATCAGATTCGTTACTTTTCTCTACATATATCATTAAAATGCAGTTTGTATTTACTTTTAGTACCAATTTCTTATTATTTACATTCCCTTGCTTTTTTAAAAGAAGCGCGATTTTAAGTTCCGTCACTTAACACACACAATGTCATGATTTCGGGCTGTAAGTGGAGAACTGAGTGTCTTGACACTAAGTTCTCTTTATACTAGTTTGTTATATAGATATCATCATATATGTATGTTATACCTTTCAGTTGTTTTTTATAAAACTTATTAAAGAGTGTTTGTTTTTGATTAGATAAATATGTTATAATGCTAGATAGTTATAACTCTGGAGCCTTAATCACGTATCCAATATAGACAGTTTCATAGTTGTTCAGAAAATTTAATTAAAAATGTTAATTATAAGTACTTTTGTTTATTTCAGAATTTATAAGTCCTTAAAACATATAAGTTGTTATGGTCTATAAGGTCCTAAGTAGTGTATAAGCGACTACAAAATTACCACACAGGTTAGTGTGACCATCCATGATGTTTTTATTCAATCTGGAACTAAAACCTCACTTCTGCATTCCACTGTGTGCAACTAAAGGCATCCATTTTGTATAAATAAACTTTATTCAAGGAAAACAAAGCGTCGTTACAACTTTGACTCCCACTTTGTAATCCCTTAGAGGTTGTATTACTGAGGATCCTTTTTCTAATTCCAAGCGATTTGTATTATACTTTGACGATCTTTATTTACTTCGTTGTATAATATGTATATGCCATCTTCATACATCTTGTTTTACATCTCGCAAACTGCTTCGAATTTTTGCTCTTCTGCATTGATTTAAAAAATTATCTGATGTACTTCTGTACATCAAATAAAAATAAAAGTTTCAATTTATAAATATATATATGAACTAACACTCTATAACATTCATAGGTTACGGTAAATTTTACAGCCGAATTGCAAATTTCTGTTACAAAAGTTTCATAACTATTGTGTTTAATTTATAAAGTTTTGCTTTTTTATCTTTACGCCTTTTCCCCCATAGCGGGTAGTCAAAGACTTTGTTCTCCACTTCCCTCTTAAATCGTGACATTGTGCGTTGAGTGACGGACCTCAACGTCGCGCTTTGTCTTGTTCATCAAAGTGGAGAAATAAAACTAATTATCATTCCACTGAGTGGGAATCAAACCTGCAACCAATTGCAATTCCAGACAGCGGCTGGTAGAATGTCCCACTGCGCAACGATATCCACTTCAATTATAACATATATTAACTTTTTTTTATATTCAAATCTTACTAGGACTGTTCTTATCAGTCCCATTTGAACAAGGTAAATATTTGTTGTCAGTGTATATGTATGATGACAGTGCGTAGCTTTAAATAGAACTACAAAACATCTTATTTATTTCGTAATGTAAATTTTTTTTAATTAAATTAAACTTCAGTTTAAGAAACGATTAATGTTTTCTCGATTTCAAAATGATCAAAATCGTAATTGGTAAATTTTAAGACTTAGTCTTATGTGGAATTTTTATCTAGATTATAATCGAAATCGATTTCTATTTCCGATTCTATCAAAATTCCCTATCATCTAGATTATATCTCGAGTGAACAGCGTTTCATTCCACACATAAACATCATATTGTTGGATATAGAAGTAAATATTAATCGATGAGTGTTTCGGGTCATTTTGCTTCATAAATAATTAATATATTCAAAGAAAATAGATAAATTGTAAGCTTATTATCGAGGTTATTGTTTCTCAATTATTATTACGTCTATACATACTGAGAATTCTAGTAGAAACATTGGGGCAATTTGCCAATTGCCTTAATTGAAAATTACTATAACGCCGCCATATCTGGTACTCACTCACAATCTTATAATATCGTATCTATAGAATGAAAGCGGCTTAACTCGAAATTTCTGTAAATTTAGATTTTGCAGTCTACAAAAACCCATTTATAGGATTTTATGCTGCTTTCCCACAGTTTTTGAGTTATGCTACTTTAATTCTGATAGTGTGATTGATATATGTATAATATCGTGAATCCAAATATATTGATTTTTCCAACATTATATGTATTTCCTACATACTCGTAGTAACACGATTCTTCCTATGTTGTTAAATAACCGAAAATATTTTTAAGTCGACGTAAGAAAAGCGATTGTGCAATGTAAATATTTACTGGTTTATGTATAGTTTAAGAAGTCTGGTGGACGTTATAATATTTTGTCAAGCTGTTCAACGATTTTTTGTTTTTATTTCATAGACTTATTAGGGCTAGACTAGATTTATAAACCATTGCTTTAACCTGCCCAGAAGGCAGTAAGAAGGGCTGTCAAGACAAAGATAGTGGGTTCGATCCACAAGGCCTGCCTGCGCTATGAAAATAAATATTAATATAAGTAATTTAATATTTGTCAACTGTCGTCTTTGCGTCTTTTATATAAGAACTTGTTTGAAAGAAGATTTTACAAACAATATCTTGTATTAACAAATATTGTGGAGAATGGAGTGTTTTGACACTAGGTTCACCCTGCTATGAAAAAGAATGAAGCTATTAAGAACAAATCTTATTATAACGTCCACTGAGACCGGCGAAAAGTGAAGCATGCGAGCGCTTGTTGTAACCTGGATCTCAAAAACGGTTAGAACTTTGTAAATCTCTTTATAATAATTAATATTTTACTTTTTGTTGTTATACTAGCTTTATATCGTGTAATGTGATCATGGCGTCATTTCGTCATACTTATTATTATAATATGTTAAAATAATTAAATTAAAATTATTAAATATTGCGATGTGAGCGACGTTGTCTGTTTGTTCCGGCTTTGTAAGAGAAGGTACTCACCAAATATTATTGAACTGCGTATCATAAGATTATTAGTTTTACCACTATACTAGCATCGGTTTAAGTCTCATTGTGACACCAGCTTATTCACATTATATACTAAATATAACTTTAAACAGTTTATTTTCACAAACGTTTATTTTTAGTTGGTTGTATTTAAATAAATATTTATATTGCTTTCTAATGTGAATAATCTGGTGTTACATATAAATACATCAACCATCTCAAGTCTACATACAATAGTTCCTTTGTCATGTGTCATTTGTAATCATACGAGAAGAAATAAAGGATATTCATTTAAATATTGTATATATAATTTACTGAATAATTATTTGCTATCTAAAATATGTTTTTTTTTTGAATAAACATTTATATACTTATTTTTTTTTGTTTTATTAAAACACAACTTTTAATATCCACACGAAATAAAGGCTTTGGTAAGTTTAGGAACGGATTTACATTTACACGAGTTTTCGAGCACAGCAGGTAGTGCCTTTCTTACCAAAGGGAAGAAATGAAACAATATAAATATAATCACTTCATAGTAAGCGTCGAACCTACGATCGCCTCTTTCTTTTTATTTTTGTCGTGTGTAGTGATAAGTGACTGCATTCTCCAGTTTACCCATTTAAGAGGTATTGCGTATTTGCAAAGCTGTATTTTGTCAGTTTGTCTTATAGCGGGAATCGAATCGAAAATCGTATAGCACGTCAATGCTCAATCAATAGCTTCATTACGTCAACAACACACAAAAATGATTCCAACAACTATCACATACTTGTAATTAACATTATGTTATTAGATAAGAAGATAATGTTAATTATTATTAACCAAACATTATTAATATTATTATGCAAAACAAGCAACTTCTTTAATATCAAAATAAAATGTAACGAGTAGCGCCAAACGTGTCGATTGTATTGCAAAGTGCACTGCCTCTATAGTTTCTGGCGAGAAATATTTTTGTACTAACTCTTTATTTCAGTTATACGGTAACTTTATGTATGTAGGGTATATTTTATAAATCATCTGCCTACGTGAAAATAAAAAAAAAAAAATATATATTCTCTATAGTAGTCAAAACATAGCGTATAGTTAGCCACTGCTTAGCATGGTCATAATAACGTTAAATAAAAAGGATTTAATATATTTTAATACGTGAATTCCAACAAATCTACAATTACTTTAAATGACCTTATCTTTTATCTTATAACTGAACAAATATTATTATTATGCAAAAATGGTAACTTCAATTAGATAGAATATTTTCCTTGAGTACTGCCGAATGAATCGATTGTATAGCTTTGGTGGGAGCACATTGTACAGTTCCGGACGCACCGTCTCACCTAACGCATCACTCGCGCCGCGCACGCACTGTCACACTTCCCGCCATAAACAACCGCGTGTTTATTTCAAGAAAAAACCAGTGTTAACATGACTGTGATAGTTTGAAAATAATAATAATAATAATAGATTTTTAATTAAATTTGAATATTTTATTCGCTCAAAATGACCGCCGGAGCTGAGGAGCACGAGCCGCTTATTTCGTCGTCCGTTGATAATCAACGTGTGTCGTACAATAATTCACCACCAGTAAGTGTTTTATAAATTATAAAAATTAAAAATTATATCATTAATTACATTTGTAAATAAATTTATATATAATTTTATTTTCTACGAAATAATTGACTACGAAAATGTAGTGACTTGAAATTTTACATGTTTTCATTTAATTTTAAAATGTTTTAGTTGTAATTTCCGTTACCCGAAAACATTAAATATATAATTTTTCATAAAATTTATTATACGTTTAGAAAAACCTCTTATTATTTCATAAAAACGTTCGTGGTCGAATGGAATATTACCGAGAACGTCAATACAGATTTCTGAAAGGATATAAACCGGTTGAATATATTATTGATCTCATTTTTTGGTTTTTTAACTTTCATGCCATGTCCTTTTCTTACTTTTTAAATTGTACTTCATATTGAAATTACCAGTTTCAAAGAAATGAATGTAGCGCTAAGGGTTATTTAAAACTAAGCGATCGATGATACCGTATATAAATATTCAAATAGATACACTTTAATAGACCCTGTTCTTCTCTGTCTGTGTCTTTGGAATAATTTTCGTATTGATTTCTTAAAGAATTACAAAAATATATTTTAAACGAAATACTATAATTATGTACATATTTAATAAATGGTCGTATGTATGTATGTATTATCATATTCTATACTAAATTAAGATACTCTCAGATATGTATTTTTTACCCATATTAAGTAAGGCAGGCAGAAAGATCCTTGTAATAAATATTTCCTTTTCCCTCCTGAAGGAACACTTAGCTTTTACTATTTTGAGACAAGATTCGACCCTGTAGCTTTGGCCACCAATAAAATATATCTCAAATACATTACTACGAGACTCGTAAGTACAAAATATAAAGTATTCATTGCACCATATGACCACATTAAATATCAATTTACAGTTTGTTTTAAGAATTACATTACGAAGGCTGGGTTAACCTCAAATTAAATATTACACTATACTAATATAAATATATTTTTTTAAATTGATAGGCACTTTTAAATTAAATTATAAATTAAGAAGAACTTATAAAATGAATACAGTAGTCGTCGCAATAGAGTTAATAATGTTAATGTAAGGTAATGGTTGTAGATTCAAATTCCAACAAAACGTGTATTTTTCGCTCTATATTCCCATATATTAAGTCTATATCTGTAGTCTATACTTGAATCTTTCAAAATACTATAGAGATATGCAGGAAGAAGGTAAACGAGTGTTTTATATTAAAAGGATTTTAAGATATAATAAAAACTCGTGTTACCTTTTTTAATATTAAAATATAACCCACTTTGAATATCTAAAAATAATATAAGCACATATTTCGCATAAATTTGAATTGATAATTCATTTGCGTACTGGCTGGTTCATGGGAACGGATAGTTTCTAATATATTCAGATATGTATAAGGCAAGTAAGTGTATTTGTCATTTGTCTCTCGTATTCTTTGGGATAGACAAAGACAACTTTGAGGTTACTAGGGAGAATACTCCCTTTTACTATTATTGTATTCTAGACTGGGGAAAAAATAAACACGAATACAAGTAGGTACATATGTTATGTTACTAACTGAGTGACAGACAACGCATGGCTGAGACTACTGGGCATAGAAGGGTGAAATTTGCAATATAGGTTTCCTGGTGTAGGACAGCGCTAAGAGAATATACGTCAAAATTCCTGTGGGAACCAGATAAATTACGGTTTATAGTCCACACGAACGAAGCTGTGTGCTACAACTTGTTTCAAATACAAATTCTTCTGTTAACCAGATTTGATAAGGCAACCAATACGTTCATTTTTACAAACTGCGTCAAGGTAGTTTTTATTTTAATGCCGATATTTAAGTTTATCAAAATCCAGAGCTACTTAAGTCTAAACTATTTATACTAGTAACCATATTTTTTTATTTTTTTGTCGTAGAGCGGATGTAATGTTGTAGTGAGATGCTCAGACTTTTATTCAAATTTTAATGTGACAAGTGCACTTGCACATTATGTACACAAAGGTTGGTTACATATTCAAACTTAATGTCTAAGAATTAAACTTTATAGATTGTGTGTTCTATTAAATCTGTAAAGTTCAATAATGTGTTTTTTTAATATACGAGTATAACCAGTTTACTTATATTTGTCACATAAAAAATGAAACAAAAACATATAGTAAAAAAGATATAGTGATATAATAGCATATATTTTAAATTTTATTTTACATACCGGAAATGCATATAATCAAATTGTTGATTCGGTATAATGCTAATGCATTTGTATATGTATAAGTTATTTTAAAGTATATTTCTATTAGTGAGTAAGTGTGAAGCCAGTCCTTTTAACACATGTCTTGGTTTAATTAATAGACAGTGTTGGAATAATCCATCCATCCATCAATCCATCTTGGGAAAATTTATGTATCTTATAGAGATAGATTTTTTTACGTGTAGCCAGACACGCCATATTGAACCAAGACGGTGTCCAAGCAAATGACGCTATAAAATTATAAATATACTGCTGCACGCCTTATCGCGCACAGCGGGGTAGTCAGAGAAAATCTATTGTCAACACACACCGTTCTTCACTTCCCGCCTGAAATTGAGGGGTGGCACTCTTCGCCGCGCTTTCCCAGAGCGGAGAAATAAGATATAATTAAATTATGATCATTACGCCGAGTGGGAATCGAACCCACAATCAATCGTGTTTACAGTTAGACGATGTCCGACTGCGCCGCGATGGCCATAGAAATATAATAAATGTAATTTTTTTTTAAATTCATATAAATTGGTTCAACTTTCTTATAAAACAATAAAAACCATACGACTGGGACCTTACATTTTATTTAAATACATAACTATAGTTTATTGCTTATTTCAGCCTTTAGGTTACGCAACTACCCGTTACTGGCACTCGCTAGCGACTTTAACTTCTCATATAACTAACAATAAGGGCACATATAACCTATTCTTCAAGGTTAAATGCTTGAGGTTCATCGTCTAAGTCACTGGCCCAAGTACGAACAAAAAATAAAACAAGTTTTTAACGATCTCGTTCCGCTAGCTTATAACATTTCTAATATATTTTGTTATGCAATCACAAATTTTAAATAGAAAAGTAATTATGTTTTATTGAATTTTAATTATGCACAATTGTATTGTATTTTTTGTAATATACATATTTATTAAAGATGTAATTTAACTAATTTAGTTTCTATTGAAAAAAAAATTTTTCCAAAGAATTACAAATAAACGGGATAATTTTTTTTGTGTTATTCACACACTCTGGAAATACAGAAAATATTTTTTTTAGAACGAGGCCGGAATTATACCCGCGCTCCTTGGTCACCGTCGAAAACGGTTCCAAGGATGGTCTTGAATGAAAAATGATTTTTTTTTTAATTCCATCCGTCGTTACATTCAACAAAGTGATTCCAATTTATGTAACATCTACTTTTTTAATCACTTTTTTCTAAAATGACTGTAACAAAACATTACTGAATCAAACTAATTAAAAATATTTGAAGCACGTATATTGATAAAAAACTATACATATCTATAACTGATCGCTGTCTGTACATGGAATATTTGAAAAAGAAACATTATTAGGCACATTTAGCAATGTAATAGAACCCAAAACAATTATGTTTTATTCTCTTTTAGGTTTGTCTGTCCGTGCGTTTGTGCACACTAATATCAGAAGCGGCTTAATCGATATAAATGGAGTTCTGACTATTGTAAGATACAATAGCTAAACTTCTCTTAGTGTTTATTTTATTCTAATCGGATTATAAATAAAAAAATTACAACCTTTTAAATTGTAAATTTACGGCGGACGAAAATACGAAATTGTTAAGTCGTGTAGTTAACGCAGGCAAAGCCACGAGCGGGTCAGTAGTACAAAATATTTTATACAATTAAAAATGTATTATTCAACCTACTACTGCTTTCTCATTCATAAAACAGGTATTATAATATTAAACACCTCTGTGTAATTCCTAAATTCCTAAATACTATAAATAATACATATATATAAAATCTACATAACAATAATAATATCACTTGTTTTACAGCAATACACTGTACAACGTCTACTCTTTAAAGGACATATTTTATTGACTTATATTATTTTATCTTTAGTCAAAACACAATTCGTATGAAAATAAAATTATAAACCGAAGCGGAAAAAGAGTCAATTGAAGTACAAAATTTTGTATTCTACATATAATTTGGAATATTTCCGGTCTTTAAATTAAAAATCGGTAACAATAATGATTGAAGATGATAAATGTGAATGATTACAAAAAAAATTACATATCATCAAGATATTTTTAATTTTTTTTGGTCAGAGCGCTTGGAGGGTTTCCAAAAAGGCGCGGGTTCGAGTCCCGTCACAATATCATCAAGATTATTATACCCAGACGATACAGTAAAATAGTTGCATGTCTATGTCGATCCAATTCATTTAATCGTGTCCAATTCCACACAATAGCCTACATCCTGCTTTAAGACGCTTTGATGACATCTTTGGATATCACTATCGAAATATTTTTTTTTACAAGTAGAAAAGTTGGTAAAATTCTCTAAAATATCAACATTGCGTAAATGCCACAGGGCCGGATTGATCAACTAGTAAAGTATCAATTTTTGATAACACAATAGAATTTTCAGTACTAAAACATGTAAACCTAATAAAATATAATTATTATAAGTAATGGCATACTCTAGTCGACTCGTCTCAGGTGGACTTATAAAAAGTCTAGTAAACAATAATGATGGGTTATATTGCATTTAAAAAAAACGTTACCTTAGTCTTCTGATTAGGCATAATATAGCTTTGAGTACCAACTTCTTAAATGCACAAAAAGCCGTTGCTATATTAGTAGCGACTAAGGCTTGCTTGATTTTATTCAGCCATTTGAATACATCCAAAACTGTCCAATTGAAAAATAATACTCGTATCATATATTTGACTACATTAACTAAATTATTTATTAACATTGTAAAATACAACATATTCTTAGAATTCGTATCAAAATTTGAACGCAGCTATAAAAAAATTATGAATTTTTATACGTTTTTTAAAAGTATGTTTTTTAATTTCCTAAATGTGTGAATAATACTTTAAAATAACGTAAAAAAAGTGTAAAGTACACTTTATTACTCTGAAAATAATATTTAACGGATAAAATTGTGTGCAAATAAATTAGGTAAGATTGTATTAAATAATAAAATTACAAATTTTATTTTAAAAAGAGCAACTGTTGAGTTTCTCGCCGGCTCTTCTCAGCAGAACTGCCTTCCGAGCCGATGGTAGCTATATGTTTATTCGACGATTCAAAAGTTCTTGCAAAAGTCTATTTGGATAAAGGGTATTTAAAATTTGATTTCATTTTTAAACGTAATTATTGTAGTATTTTTAAAAACAATACAAATAGAAGGTAATTTTTTTTTGTCTTAATAGTTTTTATTTAATATATGATAATTTTTTTTTGAAAAACCCTTCTTCCAAATAGAATTGATTTTAAAAATGCAAATCTCTAACACGATATATATTTATATATTTTTTAATTTTATTTGATTAATATAAGCTTTGAAACATCTTTAATTTATTTTGAAATTAAAATTTTTTTTTAAACAGGTTAATTGCATCTTATTAGTATTCGAAAATACATTTTTGAAAACCTGGAGTTCTGAACACTTTGCAGTAGTGGTCAGTTCAGTTCTTTAATAATGGCGTTTTGAACGTGACGGAATAGTCCGTGGTCAAGAGTAGACTGAGGTGGCATTCGTCTGTCGGTTGATACAATTATTATATCAAACTACCGCCAACGATTTCTTAGTTGCCTCGCGTACTGCGCTGGATTCTTGCAAAATGAGGTGACTGTATCTTGCTCTCTGGTGTGGTAGGTTCTCCAGACACCAAGGTCCAAGATTCCAAGGTTTTCAGGATTGGGTTCCAGATTGTAGAAAGATTCCAACTGACTTCTCTATTGAAATCAGTCTCGTTTTGTTTTGTTTGTGGTTTCTCTTACATTGGTCAAACAAAGAGAAGCATCAGTATAAGGGTGAAGGAACACATCTCTGATGTCAAGAATGGGCGTGTATTGAAGTCAGCTGTATGTGAGCATACAACGTATAAGCTCATCCACTACATAAGGTTTGATAAATATCATATTCTCGCTAAGGAAAACACTTATATACCAAGGACGATCTACGAGGCATCCCATAGGCATGAAATAAAAACAAAATATTTTCATAAATATAATTAATGTATAAACTCTAACTTTCCCTGGTTTACAATAGCAAGGTATAAGAGATGAATAGAGTTTTGTACTTAAATACAATTAAAAAAACCTTTCTTCAGTTCAATTTAAGTTGAGGTGCAATAGAGCACATGTTACAACTTCTTTTTTCATTCTTGACTTAATGTATTGTAGACTTTAACTGCATCAGGACAGCGTAAAATCCATTTAAGTTTTCACCTTTTTGCTAATAAACCTTTTATGAAAATTAGCTGGAATTACTAAGTTAAGTTTCAAATAAAAGTGTTTAAGAGTCAGTGAAAGTCAAATAATTTTATTCAATATAAGAAGTTACATGCTTAATTTTTTGAACGTCAAACAATTGGCCACATTTTAGTTTAAATGGTAATATATAAATACTGGCTTATTTTATAAAGAATATTTAGAGAATACCCACTACTGTAAAATGTAACACGAGTAATCGGTTATTGATCGATATCGACGGCCCCTCTCATGTCCGACTCCGGTTACATAGACTGTCACGGCTTTACGTTGGCCTGGATATTTAAACTTCTTGGTTAATGCGGCGAAATAAAAGCAATCCAATTATATAATAATATACAGTATAAACATGATACCCGAAAATATTTAATGTATATAAAATGTAAAGCCTCTTGCGAAACGTAGCTTCAAGCCTGTAATGTTAAAAGGCTGTAATTTATAAAGCTATGTAAGATATGTTAAATATATATATATATATATATATATATATATATGTACCTAATAGTAGTACGCCATATTATTTAAAAATGTTTTAAAAAAAATATTTAAATATAGTAATAGAGATTGTAATTGGGATATGTATGATGAGATAGTAATTGAGATACGTATGATGAGATAGTAATTGATATACATTCTCAATAGCAATTGAGAAAGGCATCTTGAAAATAGAAAAGTCTTATATACTTACTGTTTTTAATTGGCTACTTAGAAATGGTTATTAGCTTAATGTCACAATAACTTATTTGAGAAATAAAAATACCTAATCTATTTGTATTTTTTAATCCTAATTATTTACAAATACATTAAATAAAACACACGATAAGTATATTTCGATAATAACAATATTAGTTTTACAGAAATTGATAAGAGAGAAATAAAATTTCTAAATGCTAGATAATAAAATTGTTATTTTCGTTACAGGGTAGTTCGCCGAGTGGCAGTCCCCGGGCCAGTGGCGGTGAAGTCACTTTAGCAATACCACCAAGTCGAGGGTATGGAGCTATTGGTGGAGTCGAGAAGGTCACCTACACATGGGCAGATATCAATGCTTTTGCAACAGAGGACAGATCCAGAAACAAAAGGTTCTGGAACTTTTGGAGAGGCTCCAACGACCGCATGTTCCAACAAAGAAAGCAATTGCTCAAAAATGGTAAGCTATTAAAGTGTTTTGTTAACATTTTTTTTAAAGTGTTATTCTCTCCCACACTAAGGAAATTGAAAAAGACATATTTAGAAAACGTATAAAAATTTGAACGCAGCGGGATTTGAACCCGCGCCTCTTGAATACCGTTCAAGTTTTTCAAGAGGCGCGGGTTCAAATCCCGCTGCGTTCAAATTTTTATACGTTTTCTAAATATGTCTTTTCATTAGGGTGTTTTTTGGAAATTACACAACTTTATTTAGCCATCTCCTGTGTTATGAAGGAATTGTAAAGAAAACGTAGTGAAAAGTCATTGTCACTATCTATTTAGAGACATTATTTACTGAATGGTAGTACTTGTCCAAACTACACGAAAGGCATTTGAACCCACAACAAACAGCATATATAAAGTACTTATGTCCAAAAGAGTTGTAATTTTAACAGCATTTACAAGAAAAGTAAATAAACTAAATGAGTTTGGACAATCAGTACACACTACTTAATACTGATAATGCTGACTACACACCATTCATACATGTTTGCTTATTTTATTTATTTGAACAGTCTTGTTTGAAGTAACCATACAAAACAGCAAACAAAAAATATTTATTCATTTTAAATTTTTTGGAAATTACACAACTTTATTTAGCCATCTCCTGTGTTATGAAGGAATTGTAAAGAAAACGTAGTGAAAAGTCATTGTCACTATTTATCTATTTAGAGACATTATTTACTGAATGGTAGTACTTAGTCCAAACTACACGAATGGCATTTGAACCCACAACAAACAGCATATATAAAGTACTTATGTCCAAACGAGTTGTAATTTTAACAGCATTTACAAGAAAAGTTAATAAACTAAATGAGTTTGGACAATCAGTACACACTACTTAATACTGATAATGCTGACTACACACCATTCATACATGTTTGCTTATTTTATTTATTTGAACAGTCTTGTTTGAAGTAACCATACAAAACAGCAAACAAAAAATATTTATTCATTTTAAAGTTAAACTTCACAATATAAATACCTAATATAATAGCAGCTTCACGCTTTTTCCCGCATAGCGGGTAGTCAGAGGGAACCTAGTGTCCAGATAATCCGCAAGTCCTTTTATCTTAGGTACGCTGTCTCGCTGCGTCACAATGATTAATAAATAATATAGTATTTTTTTAAATTTAATTTGAATTGTTTTTTATATTATGTGCACCATTGTTTTCTCAATATGAAAAATATTTTATATTTTTAAAGTTCTTTGTATGAACTTGAAACTATATTAAAAAAAAGACTTAATTTCCGATTGAAACTAAATAAGTAGCTTTACAGATTCCCGATTTTACCCGCATAGCAAAGCATCTACCCTGCTAGAAAACCTAGTATAACCTGTATATCAGCTCAGCGACAACGTTATTAAAAAAAATATATATATAAGCTAATGCTTTTTAGTTATGGGTTCGAAACCCAGTAGGGGATTACCCCGACTATTGCATCCACAGTCGCCGCTGTCCTACTGCACCACGAGTTTCTGATTACAAAAGAGTACAAAAGACTGAAAAAATTAGCTTGCTCCTAGTGAAATCTAAAAATTTGTAGAAATCATAAACGTCTGAGAATAATCAAAGGTTAAATAAACTTGTTTTACTGTGACAAAATGTGTTGAATGGTTTTCAACGTTTTTATGCACACGTGAGTACAAAACTATAATATATAGTATCGTAGATAATTTTGTAGTTTTTATAACTGTAAAGGCGATTTGTTGTGGGTACGATTCCCACTCGCAAGTATGATAATTATATTATTATAATTTCGTCGTAGTCGTAATAAAACAAAACGCGTGTGTTAAGTGGTGGAACATATTCCGCCACTCAACACGCAATGTATACGCGGGCAGAAATTGGAGAATGGAGTTTTTAGACACTGTAGGCCCTCTCTGACTACCCTCAAAGTACCTCAAAGGTAAAGAAATAGAAATACGGCTTAGACACATGTTACATCTTTTATATACTTACTACTTAACTGTATCCAATGATACATTTAATAAATAACCTAAGCCCAAATAATTATAATCTATTTCATTTTCATTAACAGTAAATGGCGCAGCATACCCTGGAGAACTGCTTGCACTGATGGGGTCATCAGGTGCTGGCAAGACCACGCTTCTAAACACCTTGACCTTTAGGACACCAAGCGGTGTAGTATCTAGTGGGACCAGAGCCCTGAATGGCCAGCCAGCTACTCCTGAAGCGATGGCGGCGTTATCTGCTTATGTTCAACAGCAGGATCTCTTCATTGGAACTCTGACAGTGCGAGAACATTTAATCTTTCAGGTTTGTGAACTTAGAATTAAAGCTTATAAAGTAACACTAATAAATGTGCACTGAAAATACGCTTCATATATACATATGAACGTCGCACATCTATTAGAAGAATATTTACTCACTCATTCATAATAATATAAAATTAAAGATAAAAACAAATTTATATAGAAAAAAACAGATGCGAATGGATATTAAATTTATTTTATACAGAGCCAGAATATGAAAGAGTGTATATGAAAATGTACGTTATATATAGTATTAGTAGCAGGTTATGAATGACTTAAGAGTAAAACAGAACAAAGATTGTGTTGAACGAATGTAATATATTTTACGTGTATTCATAAATACGAGACAACTAACGATCTCATTACATGACTTTTGTAAGTCTTATTTAAAGAGAGGACTCTTTCTTATCAAGATATGTTATCGGGCTTTGTTATCATACGAATAAAATATAAGCTTGTTCCCGTGCCCTAGTTGCTTTAGCTCCAGTCCAATGTATTCTTAACTGTTCCCCGAATTAATATTAGAAACTAGCTTTTTCTCTTGGTTTCGCCCACATTTTTGTTAATAAAAATAGCCTAAAGTATAAAATTTGGAGAAAGTCCCCAGATTTCCGACGATCCCAATAAAATTTCATTATAAGGACATACGTACGTACATTTCAGTGATTCAATATAGATAGTATAGAATTACACATCAATCAATTTATTTTATATATTCACGTGTAAATATCGTTCACATCCAATTATGTAAAATTAATTAAAGTGTAATCGTAATTATTTTAATTATGTATATTCAATATGAAGTTGTCAGTACTTGTTGTTGGACAGTAATTGTATATTAATGACAAACAGCTCAATAGACACGTTTAATTAAATATGAGGATTATACTATACGTCCTGATATTATGATAATGATATTAGATATTATGTGTAAAGCTTATTATATTTAACTGTCTTGTACAGTCAAAGTCTCAATATATAAAAAATCATTCAAGTATAAGTACAAGTGTTCATATATTATGTTTTTTTAGCTTTACGCTATTTTCCGCATAGTAGTGTATGCAGAAAGAACCTAGTGTAAAGACACTCTGTTTTCCACTTTCCGCCCCAATTCGGGACATTGCGTGGTGGCGGAGCTCAACGCCGCGGTTTGTCTTCTTGTCACTAGACTGGAGAAATGAAAACAATTTACTTACCTAAAAACAAAAATCAATGCAATGCTCTCTTATTTTCCTCACTCCGCTTTATTCTTTGATTATATGGACTTGTCAGAAGTTGTTACAGAGAACGCAATATATCATTTTCTTTGAACTGCCTTGTCATTATTATGCAGTTTAATTGTAGGTCGGTACCGGTTTCACTCTATTATTAATATAATTGACAAAATGAATGAGGTTGGCGCCTCTAAGCTCAAATAAATAGCTTGGCGTTACATGTGACAGAATTGGCTTTATGATAGGTTGAATCTTCAGCCTTATAAGAATATAAAGTAATAAAGATACTCTTTTATATATTTTTTTAGTCAAATGAATACATTAGAAGTTTGTAGAGGAATAAGGTCAACTACATTTTTTGATCGACTTACATGATTTCATTCTTTTTGTCATTGATTAAAAATATATATTACATAAAATTAACTGGATATCTTGCTGTGTAAAGAATAAAAGCGGGATACAAAGAAATTTCAAATAACAAAATTGTAAATACAAATTGTACTAAAATAGTAAAAGTATTTTTGTTTATAATTTCTTATGTATTTACCTAAAATAATTAATACGACTTCTTAAGTAAAATTGAGATTTAAATTAAGATGATAATTCCTTGAGGTCATCGTGGCGCAGTGGGTCAGTGTCTGACTGTACGTTATTGGTCGTGGGTTCGAATCCCACTCGGCGGAATGAACATAATTTAGTTTTTCGCTCTCGGTTCCGGTCCGGTAAGTTCCGGTCAACACGCAAAGTCTCACATTCGGGCGAAAAGTAGAGAACGGAGTGTCTTGACACTAGATTCTCTCTGACTACCGTGCTATACGGTAAAAAGTGCGAAGCTGAATAAAAATCTTAGGAAAGTTTTAAATTTTCACTAAGATTTAACAAAAACTTTCAATAACTAAATCTACAATTTGGATCTAATTAAAAAAATAAGCTGAATTGAACTCAAAAAAAGTTTATTCAAAATTTATTTATTTAAACAAAACCATAGACTATAATTATATATTGCGTCTCTGCGACATTTACTTTGTTAAAAACATTTTTATAAAACCTTAATCTTATTCACAAAGTGGGCGGATGTTCGCTCTCACATAGAGACAACTCGAGACCTTGTCGGGTGATCATTAAAGCTATCAATTTATATGTTCTTTATTCAAAGCTTAATGTAATATAAGTGGAAACCTGAATATTATGTATTATATTTTGCCATTATAATATATTACAAAATAATACAACTGCGCTATATAGAATGGAAAGTAAAACTGGATTGGTACAAAGCAAAGGTTTACCTGCAATAATAAGAGATGGTATATTTATATGATATTAAATAAATGTTTTTAGTAAATAAATAACAAAATATTAGCTCATTTAATCGTTAATTAATCTGTTGGTAATATCTATACAAGTAAATAAAATTGGAGTGTCTGTTTGTAATATTAAAATAAATACTTTTTACTGAATGCATACGTATGTATGTATACACAGTAAATATACTGAAATAACATTTTTTACGCTTTTTGTCATGCTGTTTGTCCTATATAATCTATGGAATAGAATGAATTATGGCGGGACTTTTACTACCAGTAAAAGTCCCGCCATAATTCATTCCTGCTGATAAGAAGTAACTTAGGCTACATTTATTTAGTATTCCACGCGGATCCAGCTAGTATTAAATATGGTCCGGATACTTATTTTTAGCTGAAGATTAGCTAAAATAGTCTACGTTAGTTAATGTAAAAAATCTTGATAAATATTAAAATTTATTTGTGACGTACACGACACTACACATATATTATAAAAAAAACGACAGTGATAATTCAATGAAACGTATTTTTTAGTAATAAAGTATTTCGGCGTCTTGTCCAATTCTATACACAATTTGCGTATTCTAAATAAAAATGTTGTAAAATAGTAAAAAAATATATCATCGATTGGAATTTTATTAAAGCATGGCTTTTGCCCATGCTTTAATACTACTCATTTCTCTAACACTACTGAGTGCTACTGTGTCTCGGCAATCAATTACTTATATGTAATTATTTTTCACTCAAGCCCACACATGAACACTTTTTAAAAAGTTTTACTTTTACAATTGGGACAGCTTTGACCTTCTATTTAAAATGTTGAATTAAATTAAAATAAATATGTTGAATATGTTGATTGTTGTTGATTAACAGCAACACATTTTAGAATTTATTTTAAAAGGCTCATTTATGTAAATACAAAAAAATGGTAAGGTAAAGAAAACAACTGTCTTGTTACAGGCTCCGTTAAAGTCTACTTTATTTTATTTTCTGATATTGTTCTATGATTCATTAATGATTCATTCATTACGATTCTGAGATTATTTTATTAAATTACAATAATATCTTATAAAAAGCTTACGAAACATTCGTTCAAAAGCATTATAAAATTAATTGTCTAAATCATCTAAATAATATATTCTTTAGTTATACAGATAACGTTGCCTTTTTCTAGTGATTGATGATTGATTGATCAAAACTAAGTATAGTTTTGTATGTTACAGGCCCTTGTACGAATGGATCGGCATATACCTTATGCACAACGAATGCAACGCGTCCAAGAAGTTATATCTGAAGTAAGTAATTATAAAACTTGTTAGTACATAAATATAACTTTAAGAGAAATATATAAACTCAGCTTCATGCTTTTTTCACATAACAAGGTATTCAAAGAGAACCTAGTGTCTTGACACTCTCTAGAGGTCCGACCCGTTCTTTTAGAGGTCAAATAAAACTGGATTTACTCAACACCGTTATTAGTAATGTTGTGAACATAAATGAGGTTAAAATAGGTTAATATAATAGATCTATTTGATCTATATTTTTATGTACATATCGCATTATTCTTATTAAGTACATATTGTTATATAATAAAACATTTTTGGAAAGGCTTTAACCCTATATACAGACTTATGTTTTGTATTTATGAATACATAATGGTTACCAAATTGGGAAGTTGACCTTAAATCTACAGCCAGTAAAATATTGACCAGACTGGCAAGGTATTGGAAGGGATTGGAGGTGTTTGTCGAATTAGGGCACATATGTCGATGCCGAAAATTGTCATTAATAGTAGCAGTTCTTTGTTAACTTTGTATTTAAATAATTTTAAATGACTACTGTAAAATATAAAATTAAAGACACTGATTAATGCAATGGTTTATAGTATTATTGTTGGACAAAACTGAGCTTTGATTAAATATTTATAAGTAAGTACTCTGGACGCCATCGTGGCTCAGTGGTACAGTGTTTGACTGTAAAACGTGACAGGTTGTGGGTTCGATATCCTCTTGAGAGATTGATGATATTTAAATTATTTTTATTTTCCTGGTCTGGTCAGTATCAGGCGGACATCGAAAATCTCGTTAAAAAAAATTTATAAATCAATTTAGGTGCTTTTGAGTTTCAAATTCTCATTTCAACAACATTTAATCTTATCCTGAACAAGTTAGTTAATTATTTTTTATTTTTATAATCTATTTATAATTAATTAAATTCATACCTACATCATTTACTTTAATCTATATACATTAACGTAATAACAAATAGGATTCACTTTATTTCATTTGCACATTCTTAAAATCACTTTTCTTGATGCGAATAATCTCAAACTTTGTATTCCTTCGTAATAAAAATAATATTCAGATTGAATCAATACATTCATCTATAAAATGAAAAAAGTACATCTCTTAAATCAAGGTTTATGCTATACTATACAACCATTACTGCTTTATGGAAAATGCCTCAAGCTGTAGAAAAAAAGAATAGTATGAAATAGTTTATATGGAATGGTAGTGCAAAAATTCAATACATTTAAAAAAATGGTATTATAAATACATTAAATTTACATACTCGTATAGATATTACACACACTACGAGTATGTGTATTATCACACTGTGTGTATTTATTATAAACTTTTATATAAAGTGGACAAACACGTTGCTAAAGTAATCCGTATTTTGCGCGTCATCGGAGCTCTTGGTTGTTTTTATATGGTACTTTTTATCTTGGTAATTAAGTGATTGATGCCGGTTATTACAAATAATTATTTAGGAGCATTACAATCTGCGTTGCTAAGGAAATATGAATATCTGTCGTAGAAGGCGACAGAACTCAACGTCGAATTTTGTTTTAACTGTGTAGAAAATTAAAACAATTTAAATACAATCATCCCAAGTAGGGATTGAACCCACATTCATTGATTAGACATTCACTGCGCCATGATCGCCTTTTTTATTACTTAATTAGATGCCAATGTTCGATTTAAGTTTTAACTTAGTATTACAAATTAAATATTATTTTACGAATAATTAATTGTTAACAGCTAGGTTACATTCTTTGTTTTTCGACGAATAAGAGAAGACAAAGCTAAACGCTATATCTGGAGTTTTCTCAATTCCACGTTTTAAAATAGGATACAATGTTTTAAATTCTTGTTTTTCATAGGTATTATTACTTGCTACTGATAATTAAGTACTTGTTTTTTTAGTTTAGTTTAATCGTTCCTGAAATCGAGACATTGCGCTGTTGAGTGGCGGAACTCAAAGCCGCTCTTTGGCTGAGGTTCCAGAGCAGTAAAATGAAAACAATTTAAATATTTGAAAAAAGAGGAAAATTATTTAAACAAAATCATTCCATGAAGTGGGAATCTAATCCACAACATAATAATAAAAGCATTATAGTGGACGAAGTGACACACGTGTGGTACTTTGAATATAAATATATATATAAATATATATATATATATAAACTCCATATACATTTATTAGTATTACCTATTAAATAAATTAGTCCATTTATATCTAATAAATTTGTAAATTTCAATAATACCTGTATAAAAACATGAAAGTACAAAAAATTGGATTAAAGGTAGGTAGGTGTAACCGAAGAAGTAGACAGTATAATCCGATTGCGTTGTGAACGGAAAACACAACATCGCAAACCGGCAAGAAATGGAAACACGCGTTACTAACATAATTTAAAATAGAATTTTATATTATCAATATAACATATAACTGAGAAAATTAATGAAATGGATATAACTTTTTTGAGCATTACACATTTAGTTACAACAAATATAACATTGGAGCTATTTACATATAGTTGTATCTATATAGAAATTAAAATATTTAGATAAACTCATCATGTTTAATTTACAAGAGCAGGTTCAAATCCTGCAAAAATCAGAAGTTTATACGAAATTGTCTTTATACATATAAAACCATTCCACTTATCACTGAAAGACTAACAGACAACGCACAGCCGAAAGTACTTGTAAAAAGCTGAAATTTGGTATGTAAGTTCCTTAGGGAGTGTAGTATTCAGTAATCCTTATGGAACGATAGAAATCAAAATTAGAGAAGAAAATTTTTAAAGTCTTAGGCTCGATCCACATTACAATGTTGATTAGTTCGTTATCGGGCAGTTCTTGTTTTGATATTTATCCCTGACAGTCAAGTTCCGATCAGATCACACTCTAGCAACGATCCGTCTTAAAGAATACTCTTTGTTAGTCAATAAATTAAACATGTCACTTCATTCAATTACAAATTATTACTCATGAATGTGCTCCTCGTATCGTATCTCCATTTTTAATACCTTTTGTTTTTCAATGTTGCCAACCTAATTTCAATAATGATTACATTTTATAATAAAATAAATCATTTTTACTATACATACTAACAATTTATATTAAATAATCCTAAAAATAGTTAAAATCACAAGAAAAATTATCCAATTAGTTAATGTGCTGATGATTTGACTGAAGGAGATCGAACCTGTGGAGATATGCTCTTTTGTTTTCGGCTTCCTGTCATAACTTACATAACGTACATTCATTCGACAGTATAGTAAAAAATGTTCTACGTCACTAATTAAATGCTGATATATGGTGGTATTCACCTTCTATTGTGCGTCTGTGTTGGTGCATCTAAGTTATATAATATATATAAGTTGATTAGACAAATAAACTTAGATGTACCCATATTCTTCTCCTTGCTTCACGTAAACTTCTTGTGTTTATAATATTATCGTCATCAAGAAGAAGAGCCATCATAGCTAATTGTCTAATCGAAAATTCAATGACATATCAACCGCAAATATTATTAGAAGCAATTTATTACTAATTACCAGCAAAATATACTATATATACTATAACTATCAATGGCGGTATAAAACAATAAAATTTTACCGGATCGAGTTCGGACCGAGAACGAACCGAGTTCAACATGTGGATCGAGCCTTATAGCTTAAATTTATGCAGGCATAAAAGACAGCACAGCGTTGAAAGCCTATTGTCAATTTTTATTGTTATTATTCATCAATAATTTCAAGAAAATATATAATGTAATTTAACTTTTCAATAAATACTTAATTGACTTACGAAATTAAATCATTAGAATAAATTAATTATAAATAATACTCTATAAATTGTCATTCCGTCGTGACTTCTTTACATTTATTATTATTATTATTTTTTAATTGTAATTTGTTGTAATTACATTGTATATTAAGCTAATTTATTTGACGTATTTTTTTGTATCTGAGACTAATTTGATGAAATATATGTTTGGAAATGGTTTCTTAATAATTATTTTATTTTTTTTACAAAATTGGCAATAAATATCAATGAGTATATTTATAACTTTTTTTTTTTGCACTAGACAACTATTATCGCATGTGGTGTTTACCTATAATTAATTGTGCAATTAGATATAATATACTTTTTATTCATATTCGTTATAAATTTGTATGCATGTATTGTAACAATTGTTACATAGATCAAGTCAAATTCGTTTTAATATACATAAATAACAATTTGTTTTAGTTGGCACTGTCTAAGTGTCAGAACACAGTTATTGGTATACCAGGACGCTTGAAGGGTATTTCCGGCGGAGAGATGAAGAGACTGTCCTTCGCCAGCGAAGTCCTCACGGACCCTCCGCTTATGTTCTGCGACGAACCCACTTCAGGCTTAGATTCATTTATGGCACAGAATGTCATACAGGTTTGTATTTTTGAAATATATATTGTGTTTTTATATGTTATTATAGCCAAGAAATATATGTAAAGTTGAATTATGATTCATTTATATAATACCTATACATGTTTCCTAAGAGTTTATTTGGATATTAGGTTGAAGTATTAAATATTGAAGTTAATTATTAATATTCTTGATATTATTTTGTTAAAATATAAAAACTAAATGTAACAGAACACCCTTGTTGACCGTTCTTATATGTAAGAGTTACACGATATAGGTATTTACAAGAACAAGTGTTTTATTCGTGGTAAGGTCAACAAAAAAATATGTATTTTCCTATACAACATTTTAATACGAGCTATGATAAAGATAAAACTTAATAATACTTACTAGCACGTAGCTTTTTTAAATTATAAATACGCTTTTCCAACGCTGTGTTATCTTCCACCAGGATTGAAAATAATATTTGTATTTTAATGTACATTAGTTTCACCTACATATATCTGCTAATGTAATTCCCTTACAATTAAACTTACTGAATTAAAACTTTATTCTAGGGCCTGAAATTCAATTAAATTCAATGTAAAATCTACCCGTCATAAAAGGGAATAAATCTTTTATACGTTGATAAAACCTGATAATACTAATTAATATAACGTTTCTATCACTCAGGTATTAAGTGGCTTAGCTAAAAAGGGTAAAACTATAGTTGTGACGATACATCAGCCCTCCTCTGAGCTCTACGCTATGTTCGACAAACTTCTTATTATGGCTGATGGGAGGGTGGCTTTCCTCGGCTCCCCGGAACAGGCGACCGGCTTCTTTAGAGAGTAAGTAATTGTAAAAATGTACGTGTGAGCCAGAACATGTTGGTTTTTTTTTTAATTTGAATATCTTGAGGTGCTTTTGCATTAGTGTATTTACACATTTATTACGACTACTGATTGATTTATGGCATTTATCTATATATCTATATATATTCTTAAAATAGCGGGTAAATATTAAGATGTCTTCGTGGCGCATTCATTCAGTGGACAGCGTCTGAATGTAAAGGCGATAGGTTCTTATTTCGATTTCCACTTAATTCGGGCGGAAAGTGGAGAACGGTATATCTTGACAGTAGATTCTCTCTGGACACCTTGATATGCGGGCAAAAGACGTGAAGGTGTAAAAAGAATAATTATAATTTAAGTTCTTTTCCTGTCTGGCTAAGCAGTGCGTTGATATTCACCATCCAGAACGCGTTGTTTTAAAAATGGCAGGAAAATGGAGAACGGAGGGTCGGCACAGCACTTTCTTTAATCTCGAAATAAGCGAGTGACATCTGAAGATAAAAATTTTGTAATAAAATTTATTATAATCTATTGAATAGATTTGAGCATTTGATTTTTAAAATTATGTTTTAGACTAGGAGCAGCGTGTCCTGCCAACTATAACCCAGCAGACCACTACATACAACTGCTAGCAGGAGTCCCCGGTAGAGAGGAGACCACTCGGCATACAATAGACACTGTTTGCACGGCATTCGCTAAATCCGAAATTGGTTGCAAACTTGCCGCTGAAGCGGAAAACGCTTTATTCCATGAAGTAAGACAAAATAGTTACATGTAATATAAGTGAATACCTACATTATTTACATTTTTTATTTAGTTTTGATTGTTTTAATATTAATTTCTTAGAGCATTGTATTGAATATATTACTTTTTTTCTCAGTTTCATGCTCTTTCCCGCATATCAGGGTAGTTAGAGAAAACACAGTGTAAAAACGCTACATTCTCCATTTTCCGTCCGAATTCAAAATATTGCGTGTTGAGTGGCGGAACTCCATGCCGCGCTTCGTCTTATCACCAGAGCGGTAATGAAAATAATTTAAATATCGTTCCTCCAGGAGGGGATAGAACCTATAACCAATCGCGTTTGCAGTCAGACTGCTTTCACACTGCGCTACGGTGACCTCAATATATATGTGTGTTTTGTATGTAATGATAACAGATTGTAAAATAAACAAATATAATTTGTTTTTTTTATTGTTTAAGAGTCTGCTGCACTTTGTGAAGTCGTTACATAAACCTCAGTATATTAGAATAAAAAAATGAATGAACTAGTTATGGGATGATCTGAAATCTAATGCTAATAATAAAACAATATGTCACGTATTTCAAATTATATAAATATTTCTTCGAGTAACACTTGGACCTAAAATTATAGCGTAAAGAGAATAGCAGAGGATAGCGACGCGACATACTTTCACTTATTTATTATATGAACACTAAGGAGACAATTGTTTAAAATTAGTTTTAAAATATTAAAGGAAAATAATAATTTTTAAATAAGTATTATTACGCGGTGGATGTGGGTTCGATTCCCACTCGGGGAAATAATTATATTAACAGTTACAGTGCAAAGTAAAGTGCAAAGTGCGTTTCCAGCGTAAAATCTCGTCAGGCTGGGCGGACTCGGCTTGGGGCAGCGCCGCCGCTGTCCGCGCCAAGCGCTCCCCGTACAAGGCGTCCTGGTGCGCTCAGTTCCGCGCAGTCTTATGGCGCTCTTGGCTTTCCGTTACTAAGGAGCCTATGCTGATCAAAGTTCGATTTCTACAGACTATTGTAAGTTTTTCTTCATATTTTATTGTAATTTATTATTAATATTCTGTGTTATAACAGAATTATTGGCATTCGAACCCGCGCTTCTTGGAAACCGTCCAAGACGCCTCTTGCATGATGATGATTTTTATACATTTAAAAAAAAACTAAATCTCGTATTTACCAATATAAGTGAAATTAAGTTAATTTTTCTGTGTAATATTAAATATTTTTAATTTTGCACTAAGTATTTATATTATTAAATTTTTTTTTTTAAAAGATATCATTTTTACATTCTGAGCCACACACCAAAAGCTAAAATAAAAAGATAAACCCGCTTAAAGTTCCTACTTAAAGCCATTTTTTGCTTACTTTCAGATAAACGATTAATAATTTTTGTTACATAACTAAAATAGCTATGGAACAAATATTAATTAAATATGTAACATATATTTAATATTAGTTTATTTTTATCCGCATAATTATACTTATACTGATATATTTTCTTAAAGTACTCATATTTTTACTTCAATTATTTTTTACATGGTATTGGAAACAAAACAATATACATATATGAAAAGCTTAAATTGTGTATTTTTAGATGGTGTCAATTCTGATAGGCGTGATATATTTCGGACAACAACTGGACCAGGACGGCGTGATGAACATCAACGGAGCTATATTCATGTTCCTCACTAATATGACCTTCCAGAACATCTTCGCTGTTATTAATGTAAGTTTAAATTGCATACATATATTGTTGTCATTTTACTACTTGGAGAGACTGATTATTAAACAAATAAATTGCCTTACTCTATATAAAGACATTTTTAAAATATATTTTTATTAAATATAGAGATAATAAAAAAATGTCTTTGACGGAAATCGAACCTCCGACCTACGATCGGAACATTAAGAGCACCACATTATGCCATGCAGGCATATGTATGCATGACTTCCACATTTATGTATGCATTATATATGCTATGACGGTTAGCGCTTTAATAATCATAAATTATCCGAATATATATATATATATATATATATTTTCATACTCATTTTAATAAGTTTAGTTGTATTTTATGATGTCAAGCCTATGGGATTTATAATGTTTATTTAAAAAATTATACAAGCATTCTTTTATTATAGGCGGTCAATGAATCACCAATGATAAATGTGTCCATCGAAGTCTTTACATAATTAATAAATACAAAAAAATATATATTTTCTCATCCTACACGTGATGAATTAGGAACTATAATAATAGGTTTTTAATTAATTTAGTACTGGTATTATTATACAAAATTTCAACATTGAATATATTATATTTTTTTCGTTTAGTTTATTACTTTATTATTTCACAACTTTTTTATATATTTAAAGCAATTAAAATGATCTAGGGACAAATCACTGGGCTCTTTTCATACCATCTAATTTAAGAATGTATTGTTTGTCAAATAGCAATTCAACTACGCAGACAGTTATAGTTACGTAATATAAGACCCGTTTTAGACACAGCAAAAACATGTTAAAATTTCTAGAACGATAAAACTATAATGTATTTAATTTTTTTCTTTAAATAAATAAAGAAAACAATAATTGTCTTACAGGTATTCTGTTCAGAATTACCAATCTTCATTCGGGAGCACCATTCGGGGATGTACCGAGCGGACGTGTACTTCCTGTCGAAGACGCTAGCCGAAGCGCCCGTATTCGCCACCATACCGCTCGTCTTCACCACCATAGCGTATTACATGATAGGACTGAACCCCGCACCCGAGAGGTTCTTGATAGCTTCAGGATTGGCAGCACTGATCACCAACGTCGCTACGTCCTTTGGTAAGTTATTAACACCTTATTTACAGCTTCACGCTTCTTGTCGCATTGCCAGGAAGTCTGTGAAAACTTATTGCCAAGACTCCGTTCTCCACTTTCCGTCCGTAGGCGAGACATTGCGTGTTGAGCAGCGGAACTCAACGCCGCGCTTTGTTTTAGGTAGCGGCGAAATGAAAATTATTCAAATATAACCATTCACTCGAGTGGGAATCGACCCCACAACCAATACAGTGTATACAGCACTCCGTGTACTACGTGTTTATAATCAGACGCTACCCACTGCGTTCGGATGGCCTTAATAACCATATGTTTATTAAATATCATAATATAATATAATAGTGTTATAAAGGGACTGGCGTCTGATTGAATTGTATGCGCGGTCAGCTCTGGGTTCGATCGTCATTCGGAGGAACGATTGATTGTATTGAAATTATTTTCTTTTCTCAGCTCTGGTAAGACAAACCGTGGTGTTGAGCTTAAATTAATTTTACTAGTGACATGTTGACCTGTGAAAAATGCGTTGCTTTCGCACTGTATATATACTCGTATATGTATTCAACTCCACATACACTTTGATATGCCAAAATCGTATTTCTCCATCCGCGTAGATTTTATATAAACCTTGCCCTTCTTAACATTCTCAGGGTTTTACTTTCAACCAGGTTTCAAATCTTCAAAATTTCACTTTCAAAAAATCCGCTACTCATTTCGTATATATTATTGTATAATGTATGTAGGTATACATATGCTGTTTCTAGTAACCTTTAATATATTATATATATAGGGATTGATGACACTATGTCGTAACAGCCTTCGACTTAACGAGGATTCTACAATAATAAACCAGTTTCCAGAGGGCCTCCAACTTAGCTCGATTTTGTAGATGAATTTCGAAAGTAATAATTATGGTAATAAGGGCGATTTCGTCGACGGTACTTTTCGAGGGTATTCGTTTACCATATTTATTTATTGAACTCTTGATTACACCAAGATATTGGTAACGATGTTGATATTGAACACCATATAAAATATCTGGTGTAAAGGCGGCCTTATCGGCACGGGTGATCTCTCCCAGGCAACCCTTACAGAATAAAGACAAGAAGGCTAAGAATTGTGTAGGTGTACAAATTATATACAAAAATAAATAAGATAAACTTACTTAAAATTTACATACTATATATTACATAAAAATTTACATAAATATCAACACAAATATACATATAAAACATATATATAATATACATATACATAATATATAAAATAAACTTACATAAACGATGATTACATGGTACATTTTAATTTTGTAGAGACAGAAAATAGTTTTTAAGACGACGCTTGAGTACCTTATTTAGTTTTTTAATTAAATCACGTATTTCATTTAAATTTAAATAATTTTAATATTAATGATTTTGGAAGCCATGCTTGATTGAACTAACACATAGTAGCGTTGTGGAAGGATGGAGGGTTATTAGGAACTCTACTATGGCCGTGGATTTGTTTCTTACCTAGTGGTACAACGCGCGGCGCTGAGTTCCGCAACTCAAGACACAATGTTTTCAAAGTGATTAGAAAATGCAAATTGATAGATCTTAACGCTGTGTTATCTCTATCCATAGCTAACTGTGAGATTAGAACTTTAAATTTTCTTGAATACTGTTGTAACTTTATGACGTGATAATTACATTTAAGGCTGAAGCTTGAGTCACGAGTATCTCCGTGAGATTTTTAATTACATATTTATATACGTATGGCGTTCTCGGATATCTCGTTCGAATGTATGTACGAGTATGTACATATAACAAAACAGATTTGTTGGTACAGTGCAGTAGTTGTTCAAGGTTTAAAGACTGCTAAGATGAAAGTCGCAGGAAGGGTTCCCAGGGTATGCAGGGCAAATATTTATGTGATGGACAAAAAAAATCTGTATTTAAATGATATATTTTGATTTAACTTCTCTATCGTCTTAACTTGAAATTATTTTATGTAAATGTCTACATTTGTTTATACTAATAATAATGTAATAATGAATTCGTTATTCTTTATAGTCTTTATAAAGGAACATTGCAATACGGAACGATTTAAAATCTCAAAAATGAAACAAAGAATATTAAACAACTAATGTAAGTTGTTGCGTAATATTTAATATCCGTATGAATGTGAAGCTTCTCAATATTTAATCGACGCATTATAATCATATTAGAATCAAATTATAGTTTTTTATGCAACTATAATTAAAGTGTCCTCATCATGCCTTGAGGCCATAATGGCGCAGTTGGACTCCATTTGACTGCTAGCTCGGTGGTTGGCTGTTCGATTTTTACTATATAAAAGATATTTTTTCTCTCACCTTCACACTTTTTGCCGCGTAGGTACTCAGTAAGGACCTAGTGTCCAGACACTCCGTTCTTCACATTCCGAAATCGAGACTGTGTGTTGAGTGACGGACCTCAACACTGCGGTTTGTCTTGTTCACCAGAGCCATTAACCTAGTTAAATTATTGTCATTAACGAATCAAATAAATATTTTCATTCCATTCCATTTTACTAAGACAAAGTTACAAATTACAAAATACGGAAAGCGGAGAACTTTGTCTTGACAGTAGGTTGCCCTTGCCTATCTCGCTATGCGGGAAAAAATGTAAAGCTCATCATTTCCTCATAAAAATATACCAACTATAAAAATATATATTACGCGGACTAACACGATCGTGGTTAAAATACGAGTTTTTATTATTGTAGGTTTTATTGTAGGCTATATATTGCAAATTTTGTAAAAGTAAAGTTAAATGGAGACGTAGAGATATTTCAATATTTTTGCTATTTAACGTAAAATAACTATACAAATTACTAAATATAAAAATTTAACCGCTGCGAGACTCGAACTCACGCCTCTTGGAAACCGTCCAAGTGCTCAGACCGCTAAGCCATGCGTTCTACATCCCGTTATGTCTAAATTTCTGAGTGTTTGATAAACACTTAGAATTTAGAAAATATTAAACGTGTGTTAAGAGTATAACGAATATTAAACGTGTATTAAGAGTATAACGCGCATATCATTTTGCATCATTGATAAATATTGTTATGAAATCTTTGGTAATTCACCTTATTACCTATTATTTTTCTATGTTCTATCAAATGAAATAGTTAAAAATAGTTCATATTTAATAAGAATATAAAAAATTAATCCAAATGACGGGTAGATTAAAATTTGGGGATAATTTTTTTTTTTATCATATATTTATGTAATTGTACAAAAGTGTTACCACCACCTATTGTAAAATGCCTAAATACGCAGTGTATACTTTAAAGTTCAGCACGTAGGCTTTTATATCCGATCGGACTAGACTAATGGTACCTTATGCCTATTGCATCGTTTAAAATGGCTGAATTAGGCTATCGTGGCGCAGTGGGGCAGTGTCTGACGGTGAATGTGATTAGTTGTGAGATCAAAGCACGAAGGACGGTGTTGAGTTCCGCCATCTAACGCGCAATGCCTTGAACTGACTCTACCCTGGTATGCGGGAATCATCATTTAAAATGGTGGTATCTATATTTAGGAAAATAAAGAGGATTTAACAATAGGCCACTGGTTTCTTTTTAAGTCAAAATAGGTAGTTTTTAAGTTAAAATCCAAGTAAATAATGGTATTTTTTATTTTTATTAAATTAATAAGTTATATATAAAGGTATTACTAAACATGTATTTGAAATAAACAAAGCAAAATTAGGAACGGAATGTATTCACATTATTTCTGGCAGCTATAAAAAAAAAAATAACGTAATAACACAAAAATGTAAGAGTAATGGTAGTAATATATTCTTTATTAATGTATTTTAAGCGTCAATTATATTAGTTTTTTTTTAATTCTCAGGTTATCTCATATCGTGTGCGAGCAGCAGCGTGAGCATGGCGGCGTCTGTGGGACCGCCTATTATCATCCCCTTCATGTTATTTGGAGGATTCTTCTTGAATTCCGGGTAAGAATCTATAAAATATATATAATTCATTTTAACTAATATAAGTACGATAATTATTCTATTTTACTATTCTTCTTATATAGTCAAAATAATGAGCTAGTTTTGATGAAACTATAACTATTATAGTGGAAAATATTGTTTTCTTAAAAAAGATATAAGATGTATTAAAAATATATATAATTTAATGGAATAAGTATTAATTTATTTTTTTAAATAAACTTATTTCGATACAAAAATAATATTTTCCGCTGTTAATTTATATGCACTATAAAATAAGCTGGCATGTAATACGTTAATATGTAATGTATTAATTATTTTATGTAATGTACGCCTAAAGGTCAATAAAAAGGTAATTCATAATGGTTGTTGTAGGATCGTGCCAGAATTTTTAAATAAAATTAAACAATAATTGTATTTATTTCCATAAAATATTTAATTCAACCTTCAAGGTTAAATAGATATTTAGGCCTTTATAACTTTTTATGAATAAGAAGAAGATTTTAGAGATTCTTTAGGTAAAATAAAAGAAACTTCTCAGTACTGGGAGATTGAGCTTGGAGCTGTGTCTGGGATTTGCGACCTCAGTGTAGGTTTGAGCTCCTCTCTGCCTAATAATTATAATACTTTTCTAGATATGTATCTAAAAGACGTATACAATATAAATTCTGGTATTTTTATTGATATTATGATATTAATTGGCTCTTTAAATAGGTATGGCATACATACGAATTTAAGAATAAATTGATTAATTGCGTTTATATTTTGTAGGTCAGTGCCACCGTACCTCGGCTGGATATCGTACCTGTCTTGGTTCCGTTACGGCAACGAGGCGTTGCTTGTCAACCAGTGGTCGGGGGTTGAAAGCATTGCGTGTACGAGGGAAAACTTTACCTGTCCTGCCAATGGCGAAGTTGTTCTCACTACGCTAAGCTTTTCTGAGGTAATAAATACATTAAATATTTAAACTAATTTAAATTTGCAATCAGAAGGTACTTTAAACGTGCTAAACCAGGGGTGAGCAATGCGGGCCGCTTTCTAATTTCATGCGGCCCGTCAAACGTTTATTTATATTACAAATATTCTTCCGCTAATATATTAAGTTTTACGAAATGAATGCGACTTGTTCTATCTAACATGTAATATGATTGCGAAGCACATATAAATTTTTTATTCTTTTCTTAATTTTTATGTGATCTATTTTTTTACATTTCATGTTTTTGTTATGTAATATTGATAATATGAGTACAATTTTAAATACTACTAAAAAAAATATGGTTAGGTCCCGTCACAAAATTAAAGCAGGCCTTTTCAGGTTACTAGGTCTAGTCTATTATAGAAACGTTATATGTAATACACAATTGTGCGGATGATCCGTAGTTTTATCTAGTTTCTATTAGCCATATATTAATGACCAATATGATTCGACTTCCGCAGGCTGACTTCACAATGGACGTAGTAAACATGGTGTTGCTGTTCATTGGGTTCCGTCTGCTCGCGTACTTCGCCCTGCTCTGGCGCACGCGTCGCGGTAAGTAAGGGGACTCGCCAATGTCATATCAATAATAGTTATCAATTATTAAAATACAATATTGGTTTATAAATAAAGAAACTTAACTAAACATTGTTAAATGCCGCCATATTACAAATTTCGAAAATAAAATAATTATGATAACTTTGTGTAAAGAATAATGACAAGGTATTTTTTTGATAGTTCTATCATTAGACAATAAGGTAAGCTCTTGAAAAATATCGGCAATATAGTCTGTACAAAATCGTCTCATGGGTGTCGATTTTTTCTTCTAATTGATCTAACAATAATTAGCCTTAAATGTGTCCCCGAATTTATACTTCAATATTTCCGCTTATAAAAATAAGTAAAGCGGATATTAAACTTATGTAAATAAATAATTTCTGAAATAAATTCCTTAATTACATAGATTTTCTGTATAAAATTTTGTACAACAATTAACTCATTGTAAAACATAATATCAGTTATTGATTAAATATTTATTTTTATTGTTCAAACTTAACTCACTCCATACTTAACATATGAAATACCTTAAGAAGAAGACTACTTAAATGTCAATTAATTGAACCTGCCAATTGACTACAGCTGAAGTAATTATTTCCAATTTATGTTTGAATAGCAAATGTTTGTTAAATTTGAAATATTGTCTATTGTGTTTTTTTATTTTTACGTCCTAAAATTTATTATGGCAAATATTTATTTCGATTATTTCATAACATTTATAAAATAAATAAATTGAAAAATATTGATTTAATAAGATTTTTATGATTAGATTTAATTAATGATATGCAATTTTTATAATATTAAATTGATTTAATTGTTTTTTTTTTACATTTTGTTGCAATTGTTTTGTTTTACGAGTACAATAAGCGAGAATTTTTGGTTATCGAATATAATTTTATGTTTTCGCATGATTATATTAATTATTGTACATTTATTCATGTGTAAATAAACATATTTCCTCAATAATTTGTTTTATTTGTTAACCCTTAATAATTCATAATAATGTATTTAATTTTCTATATTTTTTATTATTATTAAATGTCCTTGTTACTTAAACTATGTTTAGTTATCAATCAAAGACCGCAGAAGAATCCAGAAGAAAGACTCAATTTAACAAAAATATCGAACAATATATAAAGCAAAATCTAGTTATAACTTAACATTGAACAAAAAATTATTTCAAAAATGTCAATCTTAAATTTATTAAATCAGAGACAAAATCAGGTGACGACGTAAAAAGAAGAACAACTCAAAATGTGTTATTAGATATTATCGTAGCGAAGACGGATTGCAATATTTAAATTATATTTGAAGTCATCAAATCCTTTTTGCTAAACCAATGTCTATTGTTGCGTCTTTTTTTAAACATTAATTATATGAGTTTGATATGCGTCATTATTTCCAAGTTTGGTTCGTGTGATGTCGGTCTGGAAGAAAAGATATGGGTAACGAGGGCATCTCCGGGTATATTGACATTGAACCTACTTATCAGTTCGCTGTCACAAATTTTTCCGTCAGATATGAAATGTAAAAATTTCATAGCGACAAGCGATACACGGGCTGAAAGTGTTATCAATTTGAAGCTATTAAATAAACTAAAGTTTATTTCTGTAGATTTCGATACAGTTTGAAGCGCTGTAACGATAGATTATATATTTTAAGTAACCTAAAATATATAATATTTATACAATATATATAAAATGTACTTATAATATATATATACTTTTTTTTAGATTTAATATTCTATTATAGACCAAGAAAGGATATCAAGAAAGTATCAAGACACTCCGTTCTCTACTTTCCGCCCGAAATCGATATCGATCGCTTTGTTTTGATTAACAGAGAAATGAAAATAATTTAAATATAGTCGTTAAATATTTGTACTTTCAGTAATATATTGATTTTCTAGCAATTTTATATCTTTACGTGTACGATTTTCTTGGGCCACTACAAAATCATATTAAAAGGGGTTCAGTATAAATAAAAATATTTATTTTCAACATCTTCTCATAAACCCTAATTATACCCAAAAACGAATAAAGAAGTTTTCTTAGTGTAAGTTATGAAAAATTAAGAATTATATTAATTTTTAAGTCATCGTCTTACATTCTAATTTGTAAGCAACAGCAAAGGCGTCGTGCTGCAGATGAGAAGTGGTTAGTGTTTATATTACACTTGAATATATAAATATATGTATTTATTTCTTAGTAAGGTAATACAAAACGCATATTTCTAAAATAATATATTTTACACATATTCAGAAAACTTATAAAAATTAGCACGCAGCGTGATTCGAACACGCGCCTCTCGGAAAACGTATGGGTTATCGGTCAGAGCGCTTGGACGGTTTCCAAGAGTTTAAAATTTTATACGTTTTCTAAATATGTTTTTCAATTATCTGAAGTGATAAACAAAGATGGCTTCACATAAATAAAATAAAGCCAAAGATGGCTTCACATGAATAAATTAAATTCTTGCTTGTAAGATTAGCATTCAATAATATTCATTTAAATTGCATAAGTAAATATATAAATTATGTAAACGATAACATATCTTGATGCACTTTGTGTAATTTACATATTATTTATAGGTCCATTACATTTATAGTAGACGTACTGTATACATTTAACTTTTTTTTGTTATTATTAGCTTTATACTTTTTCTTACTTAGTTACTTTTTCAAAACACTTCGTTTTCCGCTTTGTGCCCGAATTTAAAAGCCTGAATTCATGGCATGATAAGTGGCGGAACTAAACGCAGCGCTCTGTCTAAAGTACTAGAATGGAGAAATGAAAATGGTTAAACTATGATCATTCCACAGATAGGTCACTCACATTCTGCTATAAGAGTTATATATTTATAATACAGACTTACTCGTTTTTTGAAAAAGAGCGCTTAAACGGTTCCCAAGTGGCGCGGATTCAAATCCCGCTGTATTCAAATTTTAATACGTTTTTGTGTGTGTGTTTCGTAATTAAGTGTGTGATTAACACTTTAAAAAATGTATACTAGGAAATATAATTTTTCCATAAAACGTGAACATATAGGTCTCAAGACGCAAGACGTTTGAGTTTTCTCCATAATACATGAAGTGGGTACCGAGTATCCTTAAAGGTCTTCATATAAAACTAAAAGTATAGTTATAGAGATGTTATATTGTGTTGCATATTTATAAATTTCTTTGATATTTAAAGTAGTCTTTGATATTAAAAGTAGTCTTTGATATTTAAAAGCTTTTTTAGCACTTGACATTCAAAAAACAAATATTATATTTAGAAAACCTATAAAAATTTGAACGCAGCGGGATTTGAACCCGCGCGTCTTGAAAACCGTTAAAGCGTAAAAAAAAGCGTTCTTACGCATGGCTTATATAGCGGTCAGATTTCAAATTTCATACGTTTTCTAAATATGTCTTTTTTAATTTCCTTAGTGTACACACTTTAAAAAATGTAAAAAAAAACAAATATTATGTTTTTATTTGATATCTATAATAAATATAATTATTAATTATTATTATTTTTATATTTTTCACGGTTCACACAACCGTTTATTAAATTGACCATCGCTGATCGCGGCGGATATCAAGTGACACCCAAAAAAAACAATCAATTTAATAATTGTAAATGCTTAAAAACTATTCTGCAAGTCTTCTGCACAAAGCTATAATGTATATGGGGGCAAATCAAGTGTTTTATAGACTGGTAGAGGAGGAGTAGAGTTTTGGGAATAACGCCTGTTGTGGACTTTCTTAATTTCCACATTCTAATTATTTCATCTTTGAAATTTTCATATTTAGTAAATTTTTCTGAAAAGGTATTTTGTAAATTATGCATTTTAGGTATTGCAATGTCTTTAATTTGTGCGGTTTTATTTACTATGTCTAAGATTGTATTATTCGGTATATTGTATGGTACAGTTTTACAAGTCAATATAGCTTGATAAAAGTATAATATATAAATATATATTGTTTTGAATTATATTCTCTGGGGTATATTTATACCATGTAGGCCTAAGGTCCTAGTTAAGTTTGCATCTAATTACTATTTTTTGATGAATGATACGCATATTGACCGTGCCGTCGTCGATGTACAAGCGCCGGTTATATGTTGCATCGTTTCAGGAGCTCTATTGCATCTTCTAAATATATTAGTTTGTAAATTTGATTTTTTTATAATATATTTTGGTAGTTTTCTGTTTCTACCACCTGGTCCTGGAATGCTATCATAAACCATTCAGTCTTAGGTAAGAGTTGGCCGCGTCTAAGCCATTCGTTCGATGCTGTCTTGTCGACGGTGTTCTGGCTTAGCTCGCTCCAATGTAACGTATGCCTGTCCAAAAGTTTTTTTAACATTAAGTGGAACTAGCGTTTGATTATTTTCAACTATGACTTCGTAAAGTGTGGATGTTTTAGTCTTAAAAAGTAAAACTATTTCCTTAAGCTTGTTATGTAAGTTTAATATATCTATTAAATCCCTGCTACCATCTATTCGTTGTAATATAATTTTAAGAAACATGCTCTTGGAGGATGTTCCCAATTTTTGGTCACAGTCGTGTTAATCTTATTTTTAGTAGATCTTTTAAGATTTCTGAGAAGTCTTTCTTTATAAATAAACTGATTATTTTGAGTTTTTCGTTCTGTACATATTTTATATCTTTGTATAAGTGTAAGTTTCTGTTTAAGGCATTCCATGCAGCATCATTTTCAAAGAACTTTCAGCTGGTGCGTTACCCTTTAGGTCTCTAACCTAAAGGGTAACTATCCCATGGTGCAAACGAGACTTAATCATTCTCCTAAAACAACCGTTTGAATAAAGTTTATATCTTCCTCAAAACCAAAGACATATTTATATATAAATTTCTTGTAAGTTAAAGTTGGCGTATCTTTATATAGGTTCCGACACAGTTATGGCACTAGTATAAATTATAAATACAAACAGAAATGGTATTGATTATGCTGCGTACCGCAACCATAGATAGTTCAATATATGAAGTGACTATAGTAATGGGAATAAAATATAATGTCAAATGACAATACAAAAGGTTTTATTTAAAAAAATCAGTAATGTAAGTAAAGTGTTTTTCATTAAAACATGGTAAGCACATTGATTGTTTGCATTACACTCAAATGATAATAGTTTTTTAGAAGCTTCTGTGGCGCTTATAGTGAATCGTAATTTGTCATAGCTACCGACGCAACTTCTCTTTTTTTGCCAAGTAAATTTTTACTTCACTGTAATCAACATTAATTAAATCTAATTGTGTGTTTACCCCATGGCTTAGCGATCAGAGCGCATGAACGGTTATCAACAGGCGCGGGTTTGGATCCCGGTGCGTTCAAATATTTATACATTTTCTAAATATGCCTTTTTTAATTTCCTAAGTGTGCGAATAACACTTTTAAAAATGTTAAAAATTTAACGGGGTTCTAGTCGTATTAATTTGAAACATTCATTTACACTTGCAGCCATAAAAGCGTACGTCAAACATATTTCTTTTTATTAATTAGATTTTTTACAAGTTTTTGAAAAGAATTTATTAAAAAATAGTCAAAATTACTTGTTTATTACACATACACACAACACACTTAAAAATACAGAACATTTAATACACGTAGGTGTACATATGCGTATTAGGCGCGTAGGCGACAGGATCGACGCTTGAACAACGCTTGAAGCGTCAATAGAGCTATTTTAGTTCTCAAATCTTCACTTATGTCTTTTGGTTTTTTTATTTTGTTACTGAGATATCTTGTGAAGTTCTAGTTTTTGCGCCATTAATTTTTGTTGCAGTCGACGCAGCACAATATACTATTGTTTGTAAATATTGAAAACTTTATCTTTATAATTCTTTTTTCTGGTAACAATATCGTATTTATATATTCTACTCTTTAGTAAATTTGGTTGTTTTAGTAAATTGTGGTCATTCTGATGCTCTCTTTTGCACGGAGAAGGTTACTATTAAGTATTAAAAACAAATGTCAGTATAGGTACGAGGTCCTTCTACGAGGTCCTTCTACGAGGTCCTTCTACGAGGTCCTTCTACGAGGTCCTTCTACGAGGTAAGGTACTTCGGGCTGATTTAAAAATTGACGTAGGAATACCGCCGTTGCAATATGCACAATAACTCTTCTGATGTCTGATTTTCGCTATCTGTTTTATGAGCTCCAGTGGATTTTGGTGGCCTGGTCCTTTGAAATTCTCTCCGTTCGTACTCACGTTTTATTTTTTTTAGTAAATTATTACTTAATAATTAAAGTTGTTTTTAAAATTTTCCATTAAATATTTTTAACATTTTTTTTACATTTTTTTCACCTAGGGTAGAACGCATGGCTTAGCGGTCAGAGCGCTTGAACAGTTTTCAAGAGGCGCGGGTTTAAATCCCGCTGCGTTCAAATTTTTATACGTTTTCTAAATAAGTCTTTTTGAACATCCCATTAAGTTTGTCCCGATACGGCATTGGGATACAATTTAAAAGGCGTTTGCGGCTGGATACATTAGTTCGTATAGTATGTTTCTTAATAATATTTGATAGTGAGTCAACAAGAGCAGCACAATTTGAATCAGCAGACGACAGAACAGTACAAAAGTCTTAGATATAATATTTATTTGTGTAAACGCCTGTCCATAACTATCTGACTTAGGCTTACTAACTGAGCCGAAGAATACAGGAGCATAATCAGTTACACAGCAATCAAGAACTATTGAAATCCCAGTGCACTGTGATTTTATTATTACATGAACGACGCAGTTAAGCAGCCGTGTAGGTAAAACGTGGGCAGGATTCACAGCGTGTGAAGCTAATAAATTTGAATCATCAGAGTGTAAATTATTATTATTTGAAGAAATGTTAATATTAATGTCACCAACTAGAATTATTGTAGGTAATGTTGCCAGATGAATCAATATGTGATTGATAGTATTATTTATTATTATTGTTATCACTTGAAAATTATCTAGCTATTCATGTTTCGATGTTTTAGGAGCGTTTCGAAAGCGTAGGGTATTTTTAAAAAGACTAATTTATTCTCTTAAGAATTTAATTTAAATAATAACTTGTAACTAATTAATTACAAGCGACAGAAATGGATGCCGGACAAATGATGAGCTTAAACTTCATATAATGTTTAAAACTATTTGGAGGTCTCTTGCGAAATTACTTATTACTAAGGTAAAAGTCTTATGAAAAACTTTTGAATTAGGTCTAAGTTAACTATATAAAAAGCATATTGTAACAAAGCGTGTGTGTGCAATATTTCACCTTTTATGAACTTCTAATTATTTTATTTAGCTTATAAGTATTATCTTTAGACACCTTTATCCTCCGCCGTCGGCAACGCGTCCACAACTCCTCTGATGTTGTAGATGTCCATGGGCGAAGATAAACACTTACCATCAGGTGGTCATTGCGCTCGTTTGTCCCATTCTTAAAGTTAAAAAATATATATATCATATTAATATAATTATAATATATAACGAAATATTTATACAAACACACATCTATCACATTTAAAAAAATTACAAGTTATCTACCTCGTGTGACGGATGTGTGCTCACAGTGGCAGCAAGTTGAAATCTTATTCGTAATTCTATTATTTATTTTGAATATAATGTTAATTTTGGCAGTGTACTGTTAACCTTTGCCACGCAAAAAGTACCTAATTTTGCGAGCAGTTGAGAACGAAAGGATATATCAGTATAGACTCTTGCATACATCACATTCTGTGTCTTTTCGTATTAAATATAATATCTAAGTATATTAGTTAATATATTTGTTAAAATACGTTTCTATTTAATATGTTACTAATAGACTTTACCTTGTTCCAGTTACCATGAACTTAATATTAAGTGTCAGATAAAAAAAGTCATTCATGTAAAATAATGAACGCATAAACCACTAGAAATTTAAGATGTGTGTAATAATACCGGGGCATTTTACGAGTATTTCAGAATATTTACTTTAACCACAAGGCTACACTTATTTCGATAGACCTTCTAAGTACACAATATTATTGAGTTAATTAATAGCGCTTGCAGCAAATAAACTTAACTGTACTATAATTCATACTAATATTATAAATGCGAAAGCGACTCTTTCTATTCATCTGTCTGTATGTGACGTCATCACGGCAAAACCGCTGATGCGATTGTGATGAAATTTAATATCGAGATAATCTTACAAGACCTGAGAGAAATCTATATTTTAAATATTATATATATGAATAAATTTTAATCAAAACCCATCACGTTTAAGCACCTTCTCACAATTCGCTAATCTTATCTAGATTCGTATATAAGTCTTTTATCTGATTATAGCTCAGTATAAGCAGACAGCATCTGACTGTAAATTTGATTGGTTATGGGTCCCATTCACATTCGGGAGAATATTTAAACAATATTCTTTTATCAGACCTGGTAAGTTAAAGTGCAACAGAAAAAAAAATATTTTATCGGAATTTTATAAATAGATCAACAACAATAGAGTGACAAGTGCCCTGTTAGAAGATATTTCTATAATAGACATTTAATCTTAATCGCAATCTAAAATGCGAAGAACATCGTACCTAATATTACAAATTTTATACTATTGAATTATATTCATATTTTAAAATCACGATAGTAATGGAGCGACTCAGAGTTTAATGACTGTCTGAATGATGACTAAATTCGCACGCTTTGTTCGTGCTGGGGAAGAATGCTTATATTAATATAAAACTAATTTAAACGGATCAGTCGTGTATAATTTGATAATAAAATTAGGAAAATCCAATCTTTTACATTAGTTTATGGTCACAGGAAGACTCACAAGTAAGATAAACAAGTAAAAGTTCAGTGTGTGATATAAGGGGAACTTTTCGAAAACGTTCTCTTTATTAAATGAGTTGTTCCTTACATTCTACTACATTTATGTCATTTTTGAGACTTATTATATATCTATGATGAATAAATAAATAATTAAGAGTTTTTTAAACCTAATTAAAGAAATTACAATTTCTAAAGATTTGTTTTATTTTAAATATCCGGTAGTTGAGGATCTCCCTGAGGGTATTTAATTATGTTCCGTTTCACTTTTCTGGCAGCGGAGTGCGGAGTGCACGAAGTGCCGAGCTACTCAAGCGTACGCGTCACTCACAAGCATTGTTGCAAAAATAAGTGGAAATCAGAAAACAAAATACCGATAATGCTGACTATATATGAATGCGAAAATTTGGACTTAGATCGTTTAGGTATACAATTTTGTATAAACAAAAGTACGAAAGCACGAACCTTTATATATACATCATTTTATTAAGTAAATCATCCAAATAGGTTAGCTACTGAAAGAACTACTACTTTTAGTAGCTAAACGTCGTTAACCGTTCTTCAAATGGCATTCACATCATATTATATTTCAAAGAAGGAAGCCGCTTTCAAAACCGATAGGGTTCAAATATCCATGTGTACAACCTGCCACTGTAAAGAATAAACTATTCAACTGAATATAGTATTTAATGCAATACAACAGTAGCTATTTTCATTTATAATATGAGGCAAGTATCTGTTCAATAGCACTAGTGTACTAAGCTAATAAAGGTAACTGTCATTCCGTGAACCCAACCACCGGAACTACTATCGAAATTCATGAGGCGCTGTCAAAATATGTGTTCATACAATTTTTAGGTGCATGTAGCAGATATTTTATGTGAATATTATGTTTAATTTGGTCTTTTTTTAAATCTTCTATTTAACTCTACTCTAGACAAAATATATTTCGAATAACTTTGTCTAACGCAATGTCTCGAATACGGGGGGAAATCGGAGAACGGAGTGTCTTGACACTAGGTTTTCTTTTTTGTCTAATGATATATTTGTCACAAGTGAATGAGTTATACAAATATTCTGTATTTTCTTTAACTAATGTAATTTTATGATCTGACTGATCTTCATTTAGTCACCGCCATTGGTTGCAAGAATTGTAGGGTAGCGTTTACGTCGAAATTCAAACTTTGTATTATTATTTGATTATTTTATATATTTTATTATTTTTGCCAGTATTCTATATTGAAAACTTATAAAGAGTAATAGCCTCACATGTTGTTTCCACTAATTTTAGTATGTAACAGGTATATTAGTATCAGGGAAGCCTACGTTCAGCAGCGAACGGCGAGAAGCTGAGATATATTATTGTTATAATAAGTATACTCGTACTATCATATTCCTTCGCTGACTCCCACTGTATATTATAAGACCTTTTTAACCAGATTAATAGCGTATATTTTTGGTATTTGAAAATACATTTTAGAAACCCGATGTTTCGAACACTTTACAGTAGTCCGCGTTCACAGGTAGGCTGAGGTGGCATTCGTATGTCAGTTTATATAATTATTGCCTCACGTACTACTCTGGATTCTTGCAGAATGAGCTGACTGTATCTTGCACTCTGGTTTGGTAGTAGGCGAAAATATGAGGTTTACATTGCATCAGGCTTGATAAACCTCATTATTCTCGGTAGGGAAAACAGATATATCCTAAGGATGATCCATAAATAAGTCTTTTTTTGGGTCTGAGTATACACCTATATAGATTAGACTATATAGATTACATTCCACAACCTATGCTAGAGAACAACTCTAGAAATCTACAGCCGAATATGAAAATAATATTAAAAAGTAAAGCTTATTACTCTTTAGAAGAATATTTAAAAGATAAATATGTGTGGAAGTAATATGATTTGAGTTTGGTGCAGGTTAGCTACCACTGTATTAAATAATAAAATTGTAACTTTTATATTTGAAAAAAGCAACTGTTGAGGTTCTTGTTGGCTCTTCTTAGCAGAATTGCCTTCTAAACCGGTGCTTTATGTTCATTCGAAGATTCAGCAATGCTTGCAAAAGCCTATTTGAATAAAGGATTTTTAATTTGACTCTGAATTGAATTAGAATTTACAATTAGTATTCTAGTATGTGATTTTATGTGGGCTAATACTAACATAATAGTGTTAGCAATGGTTTTGATAAAACATTGGACTTAGTGTTTAATAATGAGTCATATTAAAGTTGAGTCAGTATGTAAAGTTGACAAACATTATTCGCCACTACTTGCGCAAATTTCTTACGATTATAAATCTCAATCATTAATATCACCTGAGTCGACGATACGATACAATTTTATGAAAGCGGATTATAATACTATTTAGAAAGAAATATAATAAGGTAATATGGACTGAATTTGTTTAAAAAATGCCTTAATGTTAAACAAATAATGGATGTTTTTTATGTAGAACTACGCAAGATCGTAGAGGACCAAAACTATACCAAAAATTCAGTCAAAAGGCAAAAGCAGTTTTCCTAGCAGGAAAAGTAAGTACAGAATGTGGTATAAAAAATCCACTTTAAAATATAGAATTTAATCTATTAAGAAAAGATGCCAGATGATAATAATATCAGAATATAATAGCTATATCCAAACAGAGAAGATATGAAAGTAAATCTTAAATATTTTTATTCATATTTGAAAAGGAAGCAAGGTAACAAGTGTGAATTACTAACGGAAGAGATAGTTGTAATCAGTTTGATATACACTTTTCAAATACATATCTAAAAACCCTATAAGGGCTCTAAGCCAACATTTGTGTGCAAAACTCCTAGACCTTACAATGAATTTTACTTTTATATAATTCGAAGTGAAAAGAAAAAGCTGATGTAGATATTTTTAAGTATTCTGGAAAAGCATTAAAAACAAAAGTTAAGGTATAATTTTTCAAAATTAAACGAATATAGCTATGTTAGCATTTATTCAATTTTCATTCCTTGTCTTCTAATTTCAACTATTTACTTATTTGCCAAATATTCTTCATTGTAAAACAATCAGTATATTTTACTTTGCTATAAAAGCTTAATCGTAATAGTTGTAACTTTTATAATTTAATGTATGTATGTAAATTAAAAGTTAATGTACAAAATACAGTGTAAATTTTCTTATATTTACACACATTTAGTTTTCTATTTTTAGTGTTATGCGTATGCTGTGTGATTTAATAGTTGTAATTTTTTTATATAAAGGTTACATTATATATATTTATATCTATTATAGTTTTAATGGCTAATTAGTTTAGTATTGACTATTGTTTGTTTACTGTATGTCTTTGAACATCACTTTTTATTACATGTTAAGTTAGCTTTTAAGTGTGGTGTATTGAGTATCATAATAATATTCAAACATGAAAATGTATAAATAACACTGTATGCTATTTTGGCTGCCTAATAAAATAAATAAATAAATATCAGATTAGAGCTAAGATTAGTCCTTTACGCCAAAGATCACATAGTTCCCACGACAGAAACGACTTCCAAACTGCCTAAGCTATAAACAAGATTTGTATAAATAATTTGCATAGAAGAAATGTGATTGTCTTACGGATTAATTCTAACGATCTAATTATTGGCATTTATTAATTATTATAAAATAGTCATAATGCCATAGATGCCGTAAAAACTGTCATAAAAATAAACCAGCTATCAAGATACTCCTTTACCACTTTCCACCCGAGTATGATAAAAGTATATTATAAAGAGCAACTTCGACATTTTCGTCTGATTTTCTCCGCAGAACTGCCTTCCTCTCTACTCCCTTTCGGTAATAATTTCCCTTGGGACTGACAATACGGACATTTTTATAGTCATTGAAGATTCGAAAGTTCTTGTAAAGCTTGTAATAAAGAATATCTTTAACAAAAAGCATTTACTCGTACAAACGTTTGACAAGTTGAGTGTGTTGATATATATATTTTTTTTAACACATTTCTAAAACTCCCGATTTAAATTTCGACTACAAAAGAAAATGACGATGCAATGGTGTTAATAGTTTAAAGTAAAAACAAAAAAAAATGCTTATAATCTTCTTTTATAGTTCATCTATACTAATATTATAAAGAGCGCGTGTGAGTTTGTACGTTTGAGACAGGCAATCTCCGAAGCTACAGAACCAATTTTAAAATAATTTTACTGTTAAAAAGCTACGTTATCCTTATTTGCTATAGACATATATTTGTTTTGAAATAATAACTTTACGGCCAGATAAATTAACACTTATAAAGTTATCCTGGGAAGAAGCACTGTCGAAAACGTTTTCGTGCGTCTCGCTGGCTCCACTGTTGATTATACTTTAAAAAGAATTTAAGAGAATTTAAAAACACTAATAGAACACAAATCTAAGATTACTAAAAATCATAGATTTCATACTTTTACAATAACTCCGCAACAAAATCATGGACAAGTATGCGGAAGGCGAGCGATCATGAGACTGATTAAAGCATGCATACCTAAAATACCTTCTGAAATTAGATAAGGACTATGTAATAAACTTTAGTACTATTTTCGAAGTAATGGAGTATAATTATTTTAGTGTTTTTGTCATAAATTAACACGGGTGAAACTAAAGACATTACTTTTATAACATTTCTCTGTATGTCGTTTGTATACGGATCAAACCAAAACTGCTGTATTAGTTCAAAAGTTGATAAAATTTTCATAGTGAGTATTTATGTGTACTTAAAATAAAGAATTGTAATATAGTGAATAAAAACGATCAATTTAATCAAAAATAATTTACGTCATATTTTTTAATACAGTGCTTCACACAAAAAACTTATAACATAAAGTTTCGCGATTTACGCGAAAAAAGTCGCGGGCACGCTAGTAACATTACAAATGCGAAGGAAAGGTCTGTCTGTTTGTGACGTCTCACGGTCAAACCGCTGAACCGATTGTGATGAATTTTATATAGAGACACTTGAGGGTCGAGGGATGAACTCAGGCTAATTATGTCTCTAATATTTTAGTTTTCGCAGGAAAGTCGCTGCCGCCGCCAGTTGCCGAAAATACGAAACAGCGAGCATATCGCTAGCTTTGAATTAATGAATAATTTATCTATACTTTTTGTAGTCGAACTGATATATTGAAGTGCATTTGATCGTAAAATGAACATAACCAAATGTTTTCATAATCGTGTAAAAACCCCATCTCTCAAAGTTTATTAGTAGTATGTTGATATATAATGAGAAGAAACTCCTTAGCATTCCGTGGATTCACCGTGGTGCCCATTGTGTTGCAGAACGAGGAGTTCGAAGCAGTGCTCGAGACTTGCAACCAAAGTGTAGGCTTAAGGGGCCTTTAAAATGCATTAACACTCGCCTCCAGTATCCAAGCTCCACTCTCTACCTAACCAAATTTGAAAATATCCTACATATTTGTAGGCGTTTGCTTTCGAAATACGTGTTAGAAACGAGCTGATGATAGTTCTAGACAGGCCGAGATCTTTTAGTAGATTATAGAGAGATTTCTTTGTTATAAATCTGAACCTACTCTTGGTAAGATCGTTAATACATTCGAGGTATTTATTTACTTCATGTGATGTGATGGTCTTTCTGAAAGTTTGTTTCCCACGGACCTGTAACTTCTTCCAGTATTACACGTTTTAGGCTTCATGAGTAAAGGAAATGTCCGGTTTGAATGACAAGATACCAACATCCTCAGGGATTCTGTTTCTTATATGTATCCATGTCCAGAAGAGTCCAGTCAGGAGCTGCTTTCTTATAACAGAAGATTATTTCTAAGATTAATCATTGTTTGGAAAAATAGAATGCTATGTATTAAATATTTAAACATTTTTTTGTGTTACACTTAAGATGTGAAAACATTTTTTTATCACAATTTTGTATAAATTGATAATTAAGTAATATGTACTTACCTACTACATACTATGTAGCTACCTGCTACATTTCAAATTATTACAATAGTAAATTATCTAAAAATATTAAATATTATTCACTTAAACGCTCAGAGTATCCCCGAGTATACACTTTCCAGATTTCTTATCAACATATAAAATTGAAATCTTGTTCGAGTTGTATGTAACATTAGCCGTTGTACAATTATACCATTATAATGGGCGATTTTAATACTTGTATTTTGAAAAATAATCAACGATCTTCTCGTTTAAAGTCGCTAGTAGTAGGCGGTAATTTACAAATACTCCCTTTATATGCAACTTATAATTTCCCTACTAGCGTCCCCTCCTCATGGCTTGATTTAATCATTGTTTGTTCTGTTGATCTCATTGGTCAGAGACAATCAACGACGTCATATACACAAATCAGTAATTGAAGAAAAAGATATATCCAAAATCTGGAACTTTTGTCTAAAGCCCTTTAACAACTCGTCCAGTTTCAGCACACACGATTCTTCTACTGTCATAACCTTCTAAATCCTTTGCAATCCGGCTTCCATCCTAGTTATAGTACGACAACTGTACTCGTAAAAGTTACCGATGATATTCGCAAAAGCATGGATAGGCAGGAAATTACAATACTAGTCTTGCTGGACTTCAGTAATGTCTTTTGGTCTGTTAAAATCCATGTCATGCTCGCTACTTTAAGGTCACTGGTAAGGTCCTGATGTAATTTACTGGTTTCTAAATTACCTGTATGAACGTCGGCAACGTTTTCTGATTGGTCTCCTGTTGTTGGTGGTGTTTTGCAGGTGGCGTGTTGCAGGTGGCGTGTTGTCTCCTTTGTTATTTGTATTTGTCAATATTCTTTCTCAGTACATTACGTAACGACAACGGAATTATTATGCCTTACAGTAAATCCGTTAAAGTCCTTAGCATCGCCTCAGATTAGGACTTATCTTGTGAGAAGTGAAGTAAGTAGAAAGATATTTGCGTCGGAAGAAAAATATTTGGGATCTCTTAAACGGTTACGCAATTTTCTTCCTATCCCAATAAAAATTTCGTTAGCTAATAATTGATAACGATGACCTTTGTTATCTTGATCTAAGAGAGAAGCAGTTAAATAAATTTGAGCGCCTCCAAAATTTGTGCATACTATCAATAATCGGCTTACGTCAATATGATCATATCTTTACCTACCGTAAAAACTCAAGTGACACCGGGTCCGCCTTCGTAGTCGAATACTCACGTATTTCATCTTCTTTACAGTATTCTGTTCAATTCCACTTCCCGTATCGTTCCCGTATCGTACCTTAAAAATCGTTTTGAATTTTTGAGCGACTCACATACCCGATTCCTTTGTTCGATCGCAATCCTGTATTGAAAGTTCCTATTCATTCCTCTTCCTTGTGGAACTCCCTTCCCTTATATATAAAAAAATCGAAAACTTTATTGACTTTTAAGAATCGTTTAAAGAAGCACTTCCTTACATTTTAAGTTGTTGGTCTTTGTTTACTGAATACACATAATCACAAATGTGTGATTATGTGTATTTTTCGTATATAAATTATATATATATATATATATATATATATATATATATATATATGGATGTTTGCATATGCGTATGCATACGTTTGTATGTATGTAAGTTTACATGTATCTATATATTTATATATGTATATATAAGTACGTCTTAGGATTAATTTATTGATTTTGTGTTCTTTGTTCACACTATCCAATTCCTAATTTGCTATTTCCTACGCCTTAAGGTTGCCGGGAAGAAATCGCTACTTTAGCGATAACACCGGTTATTGTACACAATACAAATATTCTTGTACTTTGTATATTTTTTGTTTTTACTTTAGGCAGGTTCTATTTATTTTAATTATTTTCTATTTTTGTTTCTCTTTGTGAATGTACAGTTAAAGAGTTTTTATTATTATTTTATAATATTATAATTATTTTAGCTTCACGCTTTTTCCCGGATAGCGATTAGTCAGAGAACCCAGTGTCAAAACACTCCGTTTTCCGTTTCCCGAATTCGATACATTACGTGATGACTTTTTCTTGTTTACCGACCAACAACTAAAAGCGATTTCAATCAGAAGCATAATCAATAGCGTTTTCGGTCAGTTTTCGATTTGTTTCAGGTGATTATGGAAAAACATATAAAATACTGAAAAAAAATAAGAATTGGTGTAACAAATAAAATATATAGATTTGCTCGTGGGCGGATTTCATAAGGCACATATTTAAACCCAGCTTCGTTTAAATTTATATCCGGTTTTTAGCATATTTCTAACCCTAAAATTTTTTATAATATTTTACTTTAAAATATTTCATGGAAAAGTTAATAATGGAAAATAAAATGGTAAAGTTTTTACTAATGACTTTTTGAAAAGTAAGTATTAATTACATAATACACGGTTAATTATTATTCTAATAACTAATAATATATTAAGTTATCGGTGCGTAGTTTAATAGCGAAAAAAGAGGGAAAATCAAAACTGGAGGGAATGATTATATTTAAATTATTTTTATGTCTCTGCACTGGTGACCAGACAAAACAATTCAACAATTCCATTCAACAATATTACTAATGTATATTTTGTACATATTTTTCTTGGAAGTTGTATGTTTTTGCTATTTTTATCTATATTTGATATACGACACTACCTTCGTTTATTAAATTATACGGTCAACGGCAACTACTATAATAAGTTAAGACCGCTTTAGTATGAGGCTTATATCAAATGAACTCAGCTTAGAAATACAGCCTTTCTACGTCCATAAATGTTCCTGTTTGCTTTCAGTACGCAAATAAGCACTTATAATTAGATTTTTTTAATTTATTTTATCTTAAAAGTACTAAAATAATTCTAGTTAAATATAATGCTGGTACAAAAACTATATAAAACTGTTAACTGTTTATATCATGCATGTCGTATCTGTAATAACTTTATACGTAATCATTCCGTTCTCCATTCTCTGCTAAGAGAGATAGAAACCAAAGCAAAAACAACAACCCTGACATAGTTATATTGTTAATGTAATGCAATAGTAAATGTGCGTTCACAAAAAAAAATCCTACAGTTTTATAGTTCGTATAACAAAACGTCAAATCACGGTTCTTCAAAAAAAAAAATATTACTAATGTATATTTTGTACATATTTTTCTTGGAAGTTGTATGTTTTTGCTATTTTTATCTATATTTGATATACGACACTACCTTCGTTTATTAAATTATACGGTCAACGGCAACTACTATAATAAGTTAAGACCGCTTTAGTATGAGGCTTATATCAAATGAACTCAGCTTAGAAATACAGCCTTTCTACGTCCATAAATGTTCCTGTTTGCTTTGAGTACGCAAATAAGCACTTATAATTAGATTTTTTTAATTTATTTTATCTTAAAAGTACTAAAATAATTCTAGTTAAATATAGTGCTGGTACAAAAACTATATAAAACTGTTAACTGTTTATATCATGCATGTCGTATCTGTAATAACTTTATACGTAATCATTCCGTTCTCCATTCTCTGCTAAGAGAGATAGAAACCAAAGCAAAAACAACAACCCTGACATAGTTATATTGTTAATGTAATGCAATAGTAAATGTGCGTTCACAAAAAAAAATCCTACAGTTTTATAGTTCGTATAACAAAACGTCAAATCACGGTTCTTCTGTTCCTGTGGGAATGTTCGGAAATACTTTTTAGCGCTTCCCCATTATACTTTTAATTTCATCTTCCTTTTGAAATTTCAGCTTTCTACACACATTCAATTAGTGAATAACAGGAAACTTACGTGAACACAAGTATAGGTTTTCATTATTCTGATATATGCACCAAGAGACAGGATGCACTGACTTACGAACGTCATAATAGTCGCCTTACCATTTTCTATTACTTTCACTTGCAATCCAAGACGGAAAGAAATTAAAGATGCATTACTTCCTGGACAAAAAACCACACGGTCAACACGACACAAAAAAATAACAGAATACTATTCTAAAACAACAACCGATGAAGAACCATTAGTGTAGCTAACTCAACAAAATCTATCAAATGTGACAGATATTTTCCATTAGCAAATCTGGAAAATCTGAATAAATGTAATAAAATTATATACCAGCTAAACTATAAGAAATAAGCAATCAGACAGCGTCTGACTAAACGTCTATGGTAATGGGTTTGATTCCTACGCGACGGAATGGATATATTTCAAATGTTTTCATTTTTTCTCTCCGCTAAGACAAAACGGGGCGTTGAGTGCCTACATGACACAATGTCCCGAATTCAGGTGGAAAGCGGACAACAGAATGGAGTGTGTGTCACTACGTCCTTTTTGCCGGCCGAGTTATTCTAGTTTTGGGTACAAGTTTCCATGTCATCAGCTGGCAAAACTATAAAAGTAGTTTATCATAAATCCAAGCAAACGAAGTTGCGTGCATTTGTTAGTAATTATTATAGTAAAATCACTTACAAACCACACCTTATACATTTTTATTAAAAAAAGAATTCCAAAACTTCCTATGACCTGAAAGGAAACACTGAAAATAAAGTAAGATTATTACTTCTCGCTTTTTAATTTACGCGCATGGTCGTAGTATAGTCATAGTCCTATATAATCCTATAAAATATCGTCGGTCGATAGGCCTGCTATCAACATACATTGAAATCGTGAAAAATAAAAAAGTGTTTTTTTTTTATGTTTTGTTGTCATTATACCAACTATCATTACAAAGAATATTTAAACGTAGAAGTTTGTTGAAAAGTTAAAGTTTTAGCCAATTCAATATAACAGTTATTTTGTAGCAATTAAGGGGAGTTAACCAAAATACAATAGTCAAAACTGCCTTTTCATCGGTTAATTCGTTTTTGAATATAGCATGCTATTATATTACATACGATAATAGTTTTTCTCAAACATCTTCCATTTACAGACAGCGATTAGTTACATTTTTATTATATGCATACTTTTTTTGATTACCATACAAGTAAACAAAAAAGTGTGTGTGTTTTTTTTTAAATGGTAATTTCAGTTACACTCATTCGTTTTATCGTTTATAGTACAGCGTCACGCTTCTTCTCGGATAGTAAAGTAGTTAGAGAGAACCTAGTGTCAAGACACTCCGTCCTCTACTTTCCGCCCTAAATCGAGATATTGCATGTTGAGTGAGGAGTCTCATAAAATAATTAAATCCCAAAATAATTCACCCTAACCACATTTTTTCACGAGGCGATCGTGAAACAGCGTCTGATGATCTGCAAACGCAATTGGTCCACTCAGAGTAATTATATTTAAACTATTTGATAATTCTGCTCTATCAGATTTAAAGTGCAATGTCTCGATTTCAGGCAGAAAACACGTAGCAGTGTGTCTTGACATTAGTCAACGCTTAACATCGGTCTGGGTATGGCAACAAATAATCCTATCATATGTTATAGAAAGTCAATGAAAAAGTTTTTGTTTTCAATATCTGTTGTGCGTGTGTACGTGAAAACTACGTACGTTTTTTAGGTGTCAATTTTCCCGCATAGCAACCCTGCTATATGCCTAATCGTGCATATGCAGCCAGGATCTAGTGCAATGACACTGTTAATTACCGCTTCTTGCCTAAGTTCGAGACATTGCGTGTTAAGGCAAAACTCAAAACTTTAAACACAAGAACAGAGAAATGAAAATAATTTAAATATAATAATTTCCCCGAGTAGTGATCGAACTCACAGCCTTTATTTACACAGTCACAGCCTGTCTCACTATGCTTTGATGGCGTCAATAATAAAAAATGTATGTCGTTATACAGAATTATAATGTAATTACACTGCATTTCTTTAAACGTCTTTATTAGTAAGAAGTCGTTAAATAATGAAACAAGTTAATAGATTTTTAACTACGCATTAGTTAATTAATAGTCATTTTAAGTGTTTTTTATTAGATTTTTCTTTTTTTATGATTTTTTAAAAGTGTTATTTGCACACTTCGGAAATTAAAAAAGACATTAAAACGTAGAAACACGTAGGGATATGAACACGCGACTCTTGAAAACCACAAACACAATCAAAATATCTGACCGCTAAGCCATGAGTTCTACATCCAGCTACGTAGAAATTCATTTTATACGTTTTCTAAACATGTATTTTATAATGTGCTAAAATATAATGAAAATATTTAATAAATAGCATTCTCTCTTGCCAAACGATTGTTCGGAGAATAATCTTTGGGTAGCAGAGATTTGTAAAAATCTCTCTACAGAGATGCTAACAACAAATATAACATGTAATAACCGTATAAGAATTTCGACGTAGCTGGATGTATGGCGCATGGCTTAGCGGTCAGAGCGCTAGAACGGTTTTCAAGAGGCGCGGGTTTTTCTTTTTACTTTTGGTCTTCTTGTAACGTGAGCCCGAGTCCCCAACTCGGACATGGTTATGTGGGACTCCGGACTAGCAGATGTAGGCCGTCCGTCGTCCGTCGGCCGCGGCCGTCGGCCGGCCGTCCGTCTGCGTCAACTGCGCCATGATTGTGTGGAGTATATCTTTATAGTAATACAAGCCTTTGACCTTTTTTAAAAGTATTTTTTTTATTTTAAATTTTAAGAAAACCAATTAAAAAAGATTGTAAGTGCTACAAAAATGTTACCCCTCTTAAAAATCGATTAAATAAATACGTTAGAGTTTTGTTTAGTTTTTTTAGTTCAGATATAAAATATACTCCTTGTGATCAGAGGTGGCCAAGCCCCAGAATATGCAAAGCAATTTTTCTGAAATTGAAATTTTGTTTTTTTTACAAGCTACATTTAAACACGTATTTAAAAGGTATGCTAATACGTTAGTATATTTCTTTATTTCCAATGTAATAGCACTAAAACGAAAAGGGAAATGTAGTACATTTATCAAGAGCCACAAATAATCTTACAAAGGCATGTGACCCGCGAGCCACAGATCGGCCCCGCCTGATATAGATGTTAATCCGGTCTGGTTATTAGGTCCCAGCATAAGTCTAAAATTAAATGCACGAAAGGAAACTTATCTAAATAAAATAAAACGAACTTATCTCGTGTGGGAGACATTTGATTAAAATAATAATTGCGTTATAGAGACGTAGCGAAATTGGCTTTAAAAAGAAATAAAAAATATATTTACTTAAAGAATAGAGTTGTAGAGGCCATTGTGGCGCAATAAGGCGTCTAATTGTGAACGTAATTTGTTATGGGTTCCATCTATGCTCGAAGGAATGATTATGTTTAAATTATTTTCATTTCTCTGCTCTAGTAGAGAAAGCACGGTGTTGAGTTCCTCCAGTCTCTCAGTTTCGAATTTCGGGCGGGAAGAGGACAACGGACTGTATTGTGTCCTGGTTCTTTCTAACTACCCTGCTATAAGGGAAAAGTATGAAGCTAAACTTTTTTGTTATTTACTCTTTGATTAATGGATGATAAAAGTGGAAACTTAATTGGCTAATGTTAAATATTTATGTGTTGAGCGTAAGTATTGTAAATAAGGTTTAATTTCCTAATTTTTATTAATGATAAAATAATAAAAAAATATGTTTCACCACCGCGTTTTGTTTTCCAGGGTTATTCGCCAGAGCGTAGAAATGAAAATAATAATCATTCCACCGCGTGATAATCGAACTCACAACCAATAGCGATGACAGTCAAAAGCTGCCCCATTGCGCCGCGGTAGTCTCTTATTCAATATCGCTAATAATGTAAAACATGTTAAATGTTATTTCAGAGGAATTTGTATTTATTACAATTTATTTACCATGCGTGATGATAAGAAAAAAAAGTAGTAATAAAAAAATAAGCTAAAGGAACACATTCAAAATGGTTTACTTTTTATCTTGGGCGTCTTGGCAAGGACAGGTTCATGCTATGAATACAGGTTCATAATATGAATACACTTCAATGTCATCGGACTCGGACAAGTGCGCAAACTTTAAAGCAATTTGCATTTTTTTTTCTATTGATACATATATGCAGATAAATGTTATAAATACGTATTAAAAATTTGACGACATCTATATTTTTAGTAGGACTATGGTTTAATTGATTAAATAATAACTTGCTTACGCACCATGTAGGTATTGACGCTAATGACAAAATTGAATCCTCATGCCGTAAATATAATGATCATTCATATTTAGAAAACATATAAAAATTTTAACACAGTGGGATTTGAACCCGCGTCTCTTAAAAACCGTTTGTACAGTTTTCAAGAAGCGCAGGTTTAAATCCCGCTGCGTTCAAATTTTCATATGTTTTCTAAATATGTCTTTTTCAATTTCCTTAGTGTGGGAATAACACTTTAAATAAAAAAAAGTATAATGATAATTGCCATTAGTAGAATTAAATTTCAACATCGCCTGTACTATTAGACACTTGCACTAGCCACGCCACGTTTTTATACTCGTAGATTTTTTTTTAAGCATACAATATTATAATCCTAATTCCATAACTACATTACTAAGTAATTGCATTTGGTTATATTTACAGCTTCACACTTTTTCCTGTATAGCAGGGTAGTATAGTGTCAAGACCCAAGACCCCGATCTTCACTTTCAGCCCGAAATCGATTCGGTTGAATAGCGAAATGCGGTCTTAATTATCAGACAGGAGAAATGAAAATATTAAAAAATTAGACAGTCTTACGAATGGGAATCGAACCCATACCTAATCGCGTTTACAGTCACTGCGCCATGGTAGCCTCTACATTTATGCATTTTTTTTTAATCCATATTATTTTAAAATTATTTATAAATATGTAATATCGTTATATATCGATGTTACTCAATAAGCGCTATTAATTTGTAAAATATCAATAACACAAATAACTGCAATCTCTTAATATATTCCAGCTACGAGAGTGAATCAGCTATACTCACGTTTTTTTATTTAGTTTTATTTTGTCCTGATAATATAGAACCTTCTTAATTATGGGAACACCTAGAAATAGGCTAGCAATACACTTAGAAATACACCTAGACATAAGCTAGTTAAAGCATAAGCAAACAGGTTTCTTAATATATGACGGGTAAATGAGTCTCTACATCCCATAATCCCCTGGTACAGGTAGACACTATCAGTCTTATCGCGAGCCATGAATCGTTACGAGGCATTTCCTTGTGTTTCCTTCGAGAATGTTTTATAATACAAATTCGGAACCCTTACAGCCTAATGGATATAATATGTATATTTAAAAAAATATCACATTTTCTGTATTAGTCTCCATTTTGAAGTATCTTTTAGATGCATAATTACTTTTTATTATCTTTTTATTTTTATTTCGAATATAGGTTATTTTACATATTCCAAAATATTTTATGGTAAATATTGAAGATGAGTATTAGAAGTTTTAGTCAAACGGCCGTTTAAAGTTACGGTCTTTTTCCACCTAGTATCGCTGTCGGATCTCGTCACTCGTAGGCGGCGCGTGCCTCGTTTAACTGACTCCGTTCGTCGCGAGAATGTTTCGCTTGAAAATATATTCGAAACTGTTTTAAACATTTTATATTTATTTATTATTATTAATACAGGAAAATAAGTATGACGGAAAATATTAATGACGTGTCCACGAAGGAGCTTTCTAGTAGCACGGCTTCTAACAACTCTAACATTGACCGTGCGGATCGTGCTCATGTAAGTTTTTTACATTTTGCTGAAAATTACCATGAAAACTTTATTTAATTTAATAAATATATATATTTTTTTTATTTCTATATACAATTTATTAATATAAAAAAGAACAAAATAGTGTAAGCGCGTGCATAATTGTTTGTTTTTAAAATAAAATAAAATAAAATTTATTAAATTTATTGAATGCGATAAGATGCATGTAGTAGATTGTGTTTTTTAAACAATGGATTAAAATTAAGCAGTGGCATGTCTGATAAATTTTGGTAACATAAAGTTAAGCTCTTTCTGAAGTTAATTAATTTAAATAAATTCAATATCTACAAAAAATTATAAAAGCAGTGCAAAAAAAAATATTTCGACTTATTAATCATTTTCTTTAATGATGACATATATAATATTTGTTTTTTTTTAAATTATTGAATAATGTTATGTAATCGGATATAAAAATGATGGCTCGCTCAATATGTCCAGGCCAGGTATGTAGATTGCGGTTTGTAACAAGATCTAAGTAACGCTAACTAGATTTACTTTATATATATATTTCATATAAAATTTTGGATTTATATTAAGGACAATTCATGAATATAAATGTATGTAATCTATGACCTATAATTACTAAGTACGATTAAATTCTATAAACGTGGCATCCAGTTATTGTAGATAGCGCTGTAAAAAAAAATTGCAAATATTTTGCGAATAGTCAGTCATACTAAAGTTTAAAAAACAGTTAAAAATACTTCTCTAAATAATCTTAAATTGTTAATCTCGTGACACTATCTATGAAACGATATAAATAAAATATATTATTTTCATCGAAATAAATAAATTTCAATTTTCTATATTTAATAATAAAAAAAATATTTTAAATAATAATCTTTCTTTAATTGAATTTGAAGTACCGACCATCTCGTGCGATTGAAATAGAACATATCCGAATTAAGCTACAAGTCTAAACGGTTCTATAATAAGTCTACAATACTTTTGACTCTTTTTACACGTTTATGTTCAACGGTGAAATTAAGTAATTATTTAATTATCTCATTAAGAACGCGAAACTAATAAATATTTTTTCAACAAAATACTTAATGGTAATATTAATTGGACATTAACTTAATTTTAATTGTAACATCTGATTTATGCGAAACCTGTGTCTAAGCTATCGTGATAAGTAATAAAGCGTAATTTTTAGAAAACTTATAAAAATTTAACGCAGCGGGATGCGAACCCACGCCTCTTGGAAACGGTACGGTTTTTTACATTTCTAAAAATGATTTTGAATTTCCTAAGTGTGTTAAAATAATTTAAATATAATCGTTCACCCGAATTGGATTCCAACCCAAAACCCAAAACCGCGTTTACAGTCAGTAAACGCTGTCCTTCTGAGCTATAGTGGCCTCTAACTTATGACTAAGCCATAAAGATAATAGTAGCGAGGTCCAAGACGTAACTCTACGAAAAAATATTTAAATTTAAAATTAAATATAAGTGCTTTTAATTTTTCGTACATAAATTAATTAAACCATTTACCATTGTAAAGCACATAAGCACAAGTATTAAAAAATGTGTAATTATTGTTGCAAATTCAAACCGTTTATGAATGAAAGTAATATGCAACTTGCCATTCTTATCATACAATAATTAATTGAGTTATTATCGTCGATGAGATGAAGCACTTATCGTCAAATATTCCGACGGTTTATGAATAATAATCATAATACTAGCTGCGCCCTCGACTTCGTCCATGTGGAATTCTGAAATAAAAGTCGCCTAAGTTACACTGCTACGTGTTTTATATAAAGTCTTTTATATAAAAATCTTTTATATAAAGTGACATGCTCGTTATTAAAGAAACGCCTGTTGTACACGTCAAAGTGTATACTAATTAATTTGTTGCTGAATTTAATATTTGCATTCAAATCTAAAAACCAAATGAGATTCACCAGTCATTTAGTAGAAATTTGACGGTCAATTCATCATAAGATAGAAAAGAAGTCACCCTAAATTAGTCTTAACAGTTTTATTTAAACGGTCAGGAAGTCGCGTATGGTATTTACGAGTAATTCACACTCCACATGCCTTGCAAAGATATATCAAAATTGAAAGAATAAAAAAAGTTTCTTTCTATATGTCACAAATAAAATGCTGTGGGTTCATAAAAAATAGTATAAAATTAGTTAGTTTGATAAATTTCTAGTTTAGTTTAATGTAACTAATTAATGACACATACAGAGATCGCAAACAATCGATTTGTATTATAGATTAAATATACATTTCTATAATTAATTTTTCATCCTTTTTTTAATTATATCACAAAATACGATACCAATGAGGCCACTTCGTCTGACTGTAACTGTAACTGTCTGTCTGTGACGTCATCACGGCTCGAATCGCAATCGAAACCGCTAAATCGATTGTGATGAAATTTTATACATATATGCTTGAGGGTATTGGGATGCACATAGGCCACATTTTCGCCTATTTTTTTAGTTTTTTAGAAATTTCATTGTTTCCCGATAAGACCGCCGAAAATACGAAACAGCTATAATTCACGAGCGAGCGCGTCTCTAGCTTAAATGTAAAAATGTTACTGAGATTTTGAACGGTACATATAAGACAAGGACTAGATAAAATGAGTAAATTGGACAATTTTGTTTATTACCAAAAAATCTGAATCAATAGCCTTGTTTGATATCTGCGATTCTTTTATAGATTGTCTGATGTACACCGTCTTTAGTCTGCTAATAAAAAGGAAGAAAAAGTTTATTGGTTGGTTTAGGCATGTTGTGAGGACTCTGCGCATGATACTTTGGCTGAATGCCCCACTTGGGCCCTTGCTTTCAGTTCATTTAAAATATACTTATAACTAAGTTAATAAATGTTTAACTTATATTTTTTATATTTGAATTACCGTTCATTAATATAATTTATTTTATATCTATCGTTAAGGTTATTGTAATAAAAAGTTGAAATAAATTTTTAAATGTAATATTATTTACCTACAAGTCACAAGACTTTAGCGCAAAGGACGAAAGAACTTGTATACGTTTTCATATAAAAATTTTACTTTTTGTAGTAACAAGATATAACCTTCATACATATTTAAGTGTCAAGTTCTATGCTGCTTTGGAAATCTTAAATAGTGCAATAAATAATAATAAATCAACCATTTCTTAAAAAAAAATTTTTTTCAGATTCTGTCACGATGGCTCTCAATTCTTTTAATTTACTTTTCTACGCATTTATTAAATTTTTGTAACTCTTTCAGGATTTACAACCACCGGATGTTATTTACGTAGACAGTGGGATAACCTATTCTAAGTATGACGAGCCCCTGTTCACTGAAGTGGAGGAGCTGCTTGGGTCGTCGACTGCGCAGCGGCCTTGCACGCTAGTATGGCGGGATCTAAGCGTACACATTAAACTCAAAGACGGCAAGCTAAAAAGATTAGTTAATAATGGTAAGTATCAAAATGTTCTTATAATCCAGGAAATGTTAGAACTAGACTGACTTAGACTATCTTTTATATATTTTTTAATGTGTTATTCACACACTTAGGAAATTGGAGAACATATATTTAGAAAACGTATAAAAACTTGAACGCAGTGGGATTTGAATCCGTGTCTCTTGAAAACCGTTCTTGAACAGCGCATTTTTCTTTCTAAAAAAATTCTTGCAACTTCGAAGGCAATTAATCTATTAGTTTGGAAACATGTTTTTGATATCGCTTAAGCTATGTACTATGTACTATATAATATAAGCATACGCAAAACTCATTGAAAAAATAAATAAAAGAAAATTCATTTTTAGACAGGGACAGTGAAAATGATTTGGGAGACGACTTTAGTTTTGATTTCCCCTGAAATTCTATGTTTGCAGTACATTTATTTTGCACTTCTCGTATTTTAATTTAAAATAGCAGTGAATATTAAGTAATAAATAGACATTTATTTAAAGATTTAATCACTTCATTATATTTTACTGGTATATATGCACACCAACGCACGTATCTACAAATATGGCTGTCCCGCGATCGTGAGATACAACAACTATAAATTTAATTTTGCGCATTGTGTGATATGTCTTAACACAAGTCGATGTTTTTTCATAATGCAATTTAATAATTAGTAGTTTTATGTTACTAACAAGTCATTGAAACCAAAAACAAGAAGAGATAATGAAAATAATATCGAATCTTTCATTATTAATCTTTTTATTTTTATAAACGATTGCTTACAGCTTCTTTTCAATAAAACTTACTATCAAAAGCGTAACTTGCTTTTTCTAAATAACTTATTTGTTTTTTTGGTTGGTATTTATAAGTTATCAATTCTCCTAGTATATTGTAATTGGATAAAAACTATATCAGTCATGAGAATAATAATCTTGACATAATATTGCGCAATATATCATCACTTTAATTTATTCATTTTTTATAATCGTACATCATTGTCACTGGCACGATATTTCCAATTAACATAAGTTATGGAAAAATAAAAAGTAACTTACAGGTTGTTAATTTCAAGTCATCAGTTTAATATTTTAAACACGTGCAGGCATAGTTATTTATGTAATGAAAGACGCAATGTAAATTCATGTTTACAGTTAAAAATATGAAACTGTTACTTAAAAGTTAAAACGATATTTTTTTGCAGTAAGCGGTATCGCCAAACCAGGTTCGCTGGTAGCTCTAATGGGCCCAAGGTAAGTGTTATTTGATAATTTAAAATTAAAAGCTTTTTTATATATCTATTTATATACATTCTGTGTGACAAAGAAGCACCATATTTTTCACACATAGAACCCAATTTCGTACTTTGAAACCTAATGGAACCAAAAAAAACTTATACTAAAATGACTTATACTTATCTATTTACAGCCACAATCAATAATTCAGTTATAAAATATTATTAAAATGGTAATATATATCTCTATTTAATACTAGTTAACTTAATCATTGAGATCAGTTGAAGATATGCATAACCACAGTGTAATGTATAAGTTTAGAGACTATATTACTTTATTATGCTTGACTATCGAAATCAAGTTATTTTATTCAATGTTTATTACATTATTTTACTAAATAATTGGCTTAAGAAAAATTTCACTAAGGTTTCGTAACGTTTACGTAACTAGGGTTTCGTAACTTTGCTATCAATACTTTATGTTGTTATTTTATTGCAATTAAATGTAAGCAGATTTTTTCTTAATCTAGACACGCGGTAGCGTATCAAGCCAAGTATTATAACTACTTCATTATAAGTAAATGATACAAGACGTGTGGATATCTGTCTTGTGTCAGAAAAGTGTAAAATAAATGAAGATTCACTGATTAGGGGCACATCTCAAAGACTGGATATAACCTATATTATCATATATAATATAGTTTATATCCAGTAACTTACTTAGTTCATTTAATGTTAATTTTACAGCGGTGCTGGGAAGACTACGCTGATGACAGCATTGGCACATCGAAATCCAGGTAATATATAAATAATATATTCGAAAGTTAAAATAATAAATGTAAGTAATCTATTTGGTGGAAGAGATTAACTCAATAATTGATCGTATTAAAATTCAGTAAAGCCAATATTTTTTAAGAAGTACGTGAAAAGTACTCGACGTCATCGAATATTAATATAATTGATTGATAACTTATACTATCCTATTACTTTTAACTTTCATACTTTTTTGTACGCACATGATTCTTATATTGATTTATTTGTTAAAATGATCCAAGATTCAACGCCTCTCTTTGTATTACTAGAGCAGTAAAATAATTTACATATTCTCATTCCCCCCATTGGAAATTGAACCCACAACCAATCGCATTTACAGCCAGACACTGTCCCATTGCGCCACGAAGACCTCAATTTTTTGCCTGTTTTTTAACGACTGATTATAATCAATATGGTTGTCTCAAAATGAAAATTGTAATATATAATTAATGAAGTATTAATTTATTTTCAATTTTTGAAGCGGATATGGAAAAATCAAAAATGTCGTAAAAATGGTAATAGTAATTTCCATATATATGTAATTGACACGTGCCAAAACCAGAAAAACTTTTTAAAAAAATGTTAATATCTTTAAAACAGGTTTAAATTGTGTTTGAAAGATTGTTTTTTGAAAAATGATGGGTATTTTTTATCTTTTTGGTTTTGAATTTGTATAATAATATATAAATTTGTACATTTTAATATACTTTGTATAATTTATCAATCTGCATACTGTTTAATAGTTTACTTGTAAAAATTATGAATAATATAAGATTTATTATATTAGATCTGGTATTTAGTTATGTTAACTATATTTTTACTTGTGCATATTAAATTATGAATTGAGGTTATCGTGGCACTGTGTGAGAGCGTCTGACTGTATACGCGATGTTTGTGGATTCGAGGGAGACCTCGAGGGAATGATAATATTCAATTTATTTTCATTTTACAAGAAAAGAGCGGGGCTTAGTCCGGTCAGTCAACGCGGGAAGTCTCGGATTTAAAACAGTGTCTTGACATTAGGTTCTCTTTTTAGATATTTAGGTAAAAAAGTTACAAAATTAAAGGTTCCAATTAAATATTATAATAATATATTTGTTTCTATTATATAAATAAACAAATATTTATATAATGTCTAATTTTATTTTAATATAAAAAACTGCAACTTAAAAAGACAAACAAATATTTAACATACAAAAATATGTAGTCGAGAAAATTAAATGTACTCTTTTATAATTCAAACACTATATTGCATTTCTTAAATAATTATTTTATTCTAAGAGGGAACAATTGTGGATGGAGAGATCGCAATGAACGGCCTATCAATAGGCGACTTTATGCATCGAGAAAGTGGCTACATGCACCAAGACGAGCTTTTCGTAGAAAATTTAACTGTTATGGAACATTTGACAATTATGGTAAGTATTTATATATAAGTATATTAGTATGTTTTATTTTTAAACCGAAGTTTTAGTCCTTCAGGCAACGACACAAGCAACTATGTAATGCTTGAATTTCGCAGGGGCAGAGTACCCTTTTCCCTAACCCCAATATAATATCAATAGGGTCAAAAGCATTCAACTCAAGTTTGAAAAAAATATATTTTATGCGTCAACGAGACCTCTAGTTTATAAATAAATTAAGCACAGTTTGTTAAGTGAGAACGCGGGCGGATGGAAAAACCAAATAGTTTAGTCGTGTAGTTTACGCAGGCGAAGCAGCGAGCGGGTCGCTAGTTCAAAATAATTGGCTATTCTACAGTGATAAATAAAAAAGGAAAAAGATTTAAAAATGAAATTTAATTTAATCTAACTTACAAGGGCATCAATTTTAATAATAAAAATACAATTACAATACGACCTTTAAATTTGACATTATGTAACATTTGAAGCCATTTTAATATTTTCATAAATGCTATGTAAAATTGTTATTTAAATGACTAAATCTACATGAACACAATGAATATTTATCAAAAAATAAGCGGGCTTCAAATTTGATTATACTAATTAACACGATTCGTAATTATAGAGAAACGAGTCTTCTATTATATTTAAATTTGAATTAATTGATAAAAGAAAATTTTTATATAATTAATTATTATCCATTTATTTTTATTTGCTAGCTATTAGCTTACTAACTTTTTCATCACAAATAGCTCAGCAGATTTCTGGTGAAATAAACAAACAGACAGAAAAACAGTTAGAAATTACTTTAATTGTTTATTGGTAGAGGTTTCGCTTTTCACTGTTATAGTTATGCTTAGAAGCTCAATGGCACTCCATTAACATCAATCTTAGCGTGATAACTTTTCGTTTAAAATTTTGAACGAATAGCGTTTAAATTATTTTGTGTAAAATGCAAATACTTTAAGCAACAAATGTTTAAATTTTCCGTTCAGTAGTTTTTGCGTGAAACAATAAGAAACAACACATTTAGACTATTGTAAGTTTGACAGTAGGATTAGTATTTTGTATACTTTGTATTTTTAATATATTTTAAATAGAGTATATGATTTGAATGATTAAAAAAAATATATGCTTTATTGCACTTCAAAAACAAATAAGGTAAATATAAAAATTAGAAAAAAAACAATAAAGAAAAGGTGGACTTATCTCTATAATATATCGATCTCTTCCAGCCAACCTGTGGAAGTGGGTAAGAGTAAATACATATATACATTTATACATACATACATGTTTCAATATATACATAATACCTAGATATAATATGAATGTACTGTAGATAATTTTATGATAAGTACTGTCTTATTAAATGTTTCCTTTTTTTATAATGAAGACTTAAAAGTTAATACTGTTGGACTTTTTTGGACAGACTTGGGGAAATTGTGCCAAAGTAATGCGGCATGTACGGGAAAGGATGTCCGTGTTGCTTTTCGGATTGTTAAGCATAGGTATGAACAAGACCTTCTTGAGCGTGTGGGAGGCGCAAGGATGTTAAACGGAATCAGAGATAGGAAGGGAAATTTTGATTGATTGATTAACTATTAGAGGTATAATTCTAATGGTTAACGAATTATCAAAATCAGCCCAGCACTTTTTGAGTTTCCCCATTGCAAACATACAAATATATCTTTCCTCTTTAATTTATTAGTATAGGTGACGAGATTTGGACTAATATTTTATAATTCTAACCTTGTAGTCGATATATATATTTAAATTGATAGCTTTTGGCACGTGCCAGAATGATTTGTATTATATTTCACAATAAAAAAGGAAGACTCATAAAATGTTGTTTAGTAAATATCATGGAATTCATTACATAAATAACATTTCAAATTAATATTCTATGAGCAATTTATATATCAACTCCTATTTTTTTTATACAAATAATAGTGCGGAGCCAATTTGAAAAATAAAATTAGGCAAAATGATTGAAATAAATAAAAACTTTACTTCGTGAGTAAAATAATTATTAAGTCGCCAGTGATCACGCATTACCTTATCTAGCAACTGCTTCCATTTACCACTAGCCTAACCTATCCTTACCAGAATGGGGGAATGTGGGAAATTATTTAAAAATTGTACCACCAGAGGGGATCGAACCCACAACTATCGCTAAAACCATATCCTGCGGAACTGCAAAGCCCAGTATTTATTGTTAATGATTTTATAAAGTTTTAAATTTTCTATCTCTCACACCGCTCATTTATATCGCTCACATTAACTATCAGTTTCGCTGGTATTCAATACATACCAATAAATTTATTCGATTAAAAACAAAAGTGGTAAAATTTTGGTAATTAATTGTCAATATAATTTAATAAAACCTTTTCGCCTTTTTCGTCGGTCACTTTGACCTTGTCTGGGCAAACGTTTTGAATTGATTAAAATTCTTGACCAAGACTTTACTTTATTTTTTTAAAAATTAAAATACAATTTTCTATACTAATATAGGACCAAATCATTGCGCAGTTGAGACATGCTTCACTGTGTTTGTGGCTATAAATACCACTATTATAAGACTTGTATTTGTTATATACTCATATGTAATATATTATTTATTCAAATATCAGCGTTGGGTCTCGGGTGAAATTAGATGCAAGGGAAGCAAAGGAACACTTCTCATCATTCATAATGCACACATGTAGCGATAGACACATCTATTGCCATAACAGAAATAAATACCTTTAATAATGTAATACCGTAATGAGTAGTTTCCTCTATTTCTGATATCCTACATATTAGTTTATTTTATTTTAGTAAGATTGGTTAAACAAACAGCATTTACAATAAGTACATACACATAACACATATGAATAATACATAAGTCAGTTAAGTTTCCATTTATACACAAAACATGGAGTGATGTATGAATATCAAATGACTTATTAACTTAATTTTCGTTCAACAATTCTCTTTTTATATTAAATAAATTTATCTGACGCCATCGGGTTGAAGTAGGACTGTAAGCGTCTGACTGTAAATTTGATTGGTGTGGGTGTGTGTTCTATTCCCACTCGGTGCATTGATTATAATTTAATTATTTTAATTTCTCTTAATTCGAATTCGGGCGAAAAATGGGAAACAAAGTGTCATAAATCTGATATATTTGAAGCTGATATATTTTTATTTATTTATTAATATATTTTTCTTGTAATAATCCTTAAGGTCATAAAACGCGTAGCACCCTCCAACATCAGGAAAAACCGGTTTCTTTTTTAACGACTATTATTACTAAATATCAATCAAACAATAATGAAAGTGTCATATTTCTATCGTAGGAAGCACTAGATTTGTAGTTTCACGCCGGTATTCGGTTACAGCTCTGAAAGCCAGTGACCTGGATTTAAAGCCCGGATTATTCTTAATTATCGAAGCCCTTATTAAACGTGTAATAAAATATACGAAATATACATTTCACTTTCTTTAGTAGCGTTACGGTTTGATTGTTTTATAGTTTACCTATTATACATTAGCTTAGTCTGGCCATAAATACTGATATAATTAAAAATAAACATAATATTACTTTTGAATTTGGAATCTGTCATTTTGATATGATTGTTCACTGTTTTTTCTTATTTTCGCGCCAATATATTGTTAAATATTTTATGTTAACCTTTTAACCCACTCCCTTGAGTGGGGTGATAAAGAGAACTGAATCGCTGTGATTGCATTACATTAAGGTATATACTCGTAGGTATGGGAGCAAATACAGTTTTTAAAATTCTCCATATGCTTGGTATTAGCCAAATGTTTGTGTATTAGCCAAATGTACCGAGCTATTGATAGGTACATTGAACCTCGTCTGTTTGTGACAGAAAAAAATATGAACGAAAAAGGCGATCAAAGCAGTAAGGGAAAGAATTCGAAGAAATCCTGTCCGAAAGCAAAAGAATATCTCGGCAGATGAGGATAGCACCTAGAACCATGTCGCGCTTCTTAAAAGATGTATTAGTACTTGCAGCCTATGACAGATGCACTGGTCATTTTTTAACTGATAATTTAAAAATATTAAATTCTATTCTTAATTAACTAACTGATAATTTAAAAATATTAAATTCTATTCTTGCGTAAACAGTACGCGAAGGGAGGCCACAGAAAACATCATTTTTACAATTGAGCAATATTTGAACAAAATGACCGTATTTATGCTGAAAGCTCTAAAGAAGTTTTTCAATTAGTCAATAGAGTAAAACGTGGTCATTATTCGACTTCAGTGATGGTTTGATCGGGTGTTATCTATGAAGGGATGACTGAGCCATATTTAGACCATTCTTAAGAAGGTAGCTAAGCCTATTAACCCAAGCTTAACAACACCATGTTTTTTTTTAACATTTTTATAAGTGTTATTCCCACACTAAGGAAATTGAAAAAGACATATTTAGAAAACGTATAAAAATTTGAACGCAGCGGGATTTGAACCCGCGCCTCTTGAAAACCGTTCAAGCGCTCTGACCGCTAAGCCATGCGTTCTACCTCCAGCTACGTTGAAATCTTTAATAACCAAGAATGATCCTTTCAGCAAGACTCAGCCCCGGTTCATTAAGCTCGATCCATCACACTCACATATGCTCCTACTTATTGTATTGTCATTTTTCGCCCGAAGTCTAGACATTGCGTGGTGAGTGGCGAAACTCAACACCAACCCTTGTCTTAAGTACTAAAGCGGAGAAATGAAATATTAACTTAGACAAAATTAAACTAATATTTATTACTAGCTGGGCCCGCGACTTTGTCCGCGTGGATTTTAGAAGATAAGTTACTCCTTATAACCTCAGCTATATGTCAGTGAAAATGTCAAAATCAGTCCAGCCGCTCCAGAGATTAGCCGGAATAAACAGACAGACAAAAAAAGAAAAAAATGTTATACATATAGACATATTATTTTAATATTACAAACAAACACTCCAACTTTATTTATTTCTATACATAAATTAATACATTCTTTATTGTTTCCGCCAAAATATGTTAAATATTTAATATATCGCATTTGAATGCATAATTATGATAAAATTTTTATTTCATGTATATTAATGCGTGTATTTTATCTTAGGCTCGTCTTCGTATGGACCGTCGCACAACGGCCTTGGCCCGGAGAAGGAGAGTCAATCAACTAATGCGGCAGTTATCCTTATATAATGCGAGGCACACGCGTATTGGAGGACTTGACGGCTTAAAAACACTTTCAGGGGGAGAAAGAAAACGTCTTGCTTTTGCTACAGAGGTAAACAAATTAAATCTTTTAATGATCGAGATTAAATAAGAGGGTTTTAATACAGCAATACGATGGATGTTGGTTCAATTCCCACATTGATTTTTCAACAACAATTGTTATAAATAAATTTATAAAAAAAAAAGTCGAGCGACACATTTTTTACCTTTACCTGTACAATCATTTATAGTATTCTAAACACCCAAATTAAGTGCAGAAATTAAAACAATTAATACCAATGCTATTCATGTAGAAACATTTTATAATTATGTAAAAGCTCAGTGTATTATGGAAATAGAGGCTATAGTGACATCACCTGACTATATACTTTTGTTGTGGGGAAACGATTATTTTCATTTCATCGCTTTGGTAAAAACACAAAGCACGGCGTTGAGTTCTGCAACTCAACACACAATGTTTCGGATTCGGGCGGAAAGTGGAGAACAAAGTGTCAAACAAATAAACAAACAAAGTGTATTGACATTAGAACAATAAAAATTTCATGTGATTTAATGATATATGACCATCAACAATTAAAAATCGGAAACGAAAATGGCAATTTGAAGTGATTTGAACCTAAAAAATGATTTATAGTCACAAAATTGCAAGAGCAATGAATTCCGCTAATAAAATAAAAAAGGCTAAAAAACTAGTGTTGATGAACAAAAATTATTATGTATTCTTGGTATATGAGATTGTTACGACACTTTACAAAGTTATTAAAAGATAATAACAATAATCAAAGCATATGAACACAAAAAACAAATAATGACAATTTATGCAGGTGTAGGGAACGAACTTAACGAATTGTTTTATTTCTATAGCCAGAGTGGAGGGCGTGTCTGAGTTTAAATCCAAAGTGATACAAAAAAAAAATGGTTAGAAGTCGCCGCTTCTGGGATACTAACAAGCGTATGAAAGTTTTCACGTAATTAGTTAGATGGCTTGAATTCATCATTACGTGATTTCCGAATACACCAAAAATAAAAAAAAATCAAGTCTCATTTAACGAAGCCGATGAATTCGCTGAAGTTTATACAATGCCCATTATATTAAGGAAACCGCTGACATTCATGACCTTAACATGTGGGTATAAAGTACCGATAAAAATACGATACAATAAGAGCACCTTTATTTGTGAGTACTGTTGCACTTGTTCTGATGCCGTTATCTGAAATGTAAAAAGAAATTTAGGGCAATTATAATAATAATTAATAATAATGTATTTTTTTTATTTAAAAACATTTTTGTCTCTTACATGTTGGAATTCGGTTCTTTTAATTAATGTTTCATCAACATTGTAATTAATGCACTTGGGATATCCCAGCGCTTATTATGCGCAATGGCTGGAGGAGACTCGGAGGAAAAAATATATTTTAAACAACCACGCCAAATTCACCAATATATTTAAATACTTCGTGTGGATAATATACAAGGAATAACTTATCACAGTTGACAGATTCCCGTAAATTTTGAAATGAAACTATTTTAACCGGATTAATCGCGTATAATATTGGTATTCGAAAATACATTTTTAGAACCCGACGTTTCAAACACTTTACAGTAGTCCGTGGTCACAGGTAGACTTACAGGTACTAGAATTGTTTCATTTCGAAATGTGTAATAATCGCGAAAATCACAGAACTTATTAGATTCCCGTAAACTTTTGCCAGTTGCTCTATTACACCAATCTCTCACAATAGCTTTTTCCGTCCTACATTGGTTGTCACGTTTTGGTGATATATTTATTAAGACCAAGCTTTGTGAGAATAAACAAAGATATATTTGCAGACTATTTATATTTTTATGAAACGATCTTCACTTTATTAGACAACATGGCGCATTAAATTTTGCCGCCCAGTCATATCACACAGTGCCTCTAAAAGGATTAGAAGTAGAAGAGTATATAGACATATTTAGAAAACCTTTTATTTCTTGATATTAGATTGTAACTGTGGCTTATCTTACATTGGTCAAACAAAGAGGAGCATCGGTATAAGGGTGAAGGAACACATCTCCGATGTCAAGAATGGGCGTGTATCGAAGTCAGCTGTGTGTAAGCATACAACGGATAAAACCAGCCATTACATCAGGTTTGATAAACCTCATATTCTCGCAAGGGAAAACAGATATATCCCAAGGATGATCCACGAGGCTATTGAAATACAAAAACACCCTAATTTCAATAGAGAAGACGGTTGGAAACTTTCTACCACCTGGCACCCAACACTGAAAACTTTGAAGTCTCAATCCCATCACACCAGGGAGCAAGATATAGTCAGCTCATTTAGCAAGAATCCAGAGCAGTACGCGAGGCAACTAAGAAATCGTTGACGGTAGTTTGATATAATAACTGTATCAAATGACTCACAAGTGCCACCTCAGTCTACCTGTGACCACGGAGTACTGTAAAGTGTTCGAAACGTCGGGTTCTAAAAATGTATTTTCGAATACCGAAATTATACGCGATTAATCCGGTTAAAATAGTTTAATTTCCAAATGTGTAATAATCGCGAAAATCAAAGAACTTATTAAGTAGAAGAGTGTCAGCAAGAAAAGTATACATGGAGTGTTCCTTAAGCTTTTACATTAGTCTCTATATTAAATGAACGTGGGAATTCAGTCAGCGACCTTACCATATATACATATGTTAACATATAGCTGGTATAATCACGCCACACACAACGAATATTACCACTCTAAAACTTAAAAAAAAACTGACAGCATAAATCTATCTTTTAAGTTCGACACAGTACAAACTTTTTATGGTAATGAAATTTGTTCTAAACAAAAAAATCTTATAATAATAACTTTATCAAAAGTTTTTAACCTTATTATTGTTAAGTTTTGTTATTTACTCGAACGAAGTCGCGGGAACAGCTAGTAATGAATAACGATGATTGTATCACACTACAAACGACAGAACAATATTTCGGAAAATTGTATTAAATTCTTAACAAGGTTTTTATGTGAAATTTATTAACATAAACACATTTTTATGAATTAACTGCTCGTTAACGTAATTATATTAATAAATAGCGACTCGCTCGCTTCGCCTGCATAAACTGCATGACTAAAATATTTCGTTATTCGCTCGCCCGCTTTCTCACTTAAATCACAAACTTTGCTTAAATTTATAATTTAAATGTTTGTAACTTTTTTTTGTTTTTCTTATGAACCGAATAAAATGAAATAAACATTAAATATTAAGGGATTTGGTTAAGCCGTTTCTGAGATTAGCGTATAAACACACAGACAAGCAGAAAAGAAAATAAAAAATTTTTTTTGGGTCCTATTATATTGATAAATGTCCCCGATAATAGTTTTTCTCATAAATCTTTCATTTACAGACACCGATCAGTTACATTTTTGTTATACGTATAGATGAAACGTTCCGTATTAATAAATTGACATTGTTTGTCTTACAGTTATTAATCGACCCCGGTCTCTTATTCTGTGATGAGCCAACTACAGGACTGGATTCGTCATCTGCTCAGAAATTAATGACGCTCCTCAGAGCAAGTGCGGTGCAAGGAAAGACTGTGATATGCACTATTCATCAGCCGTCGTCCGAGTTAATGGCATTATTTGACAAACTTGTACTGCTAGCTGAGGGTAGAATCGCTTTTGCCGGAAATGCTTCTGCAGCTTTAAGCTTCTTTGAAAGGTAAATTTATTAACGCTAATATTATATAATTTTGTATGCTTTATGAAAGAATGCTTAATAAACTTCATTGGTTGTGAATTTGAGTCCCACTCAAACTGATTATATCATAAAAATATGTTTTAAATAATAATAAAACCAAACATATGATGTGAATAAATTTATTTAAAATCACACCAGAGTAGAAAAAAACGATTTGAGCATTAAGCTTTTTAAATATTTAATTAATTATTCATTGAATTTATGTAAAGAAAAATAAGTAAGTATAAACTTTATCTATTTGTAAAAATATTGTGACATTATTTTCAAACATCCTTATTTAAGACATGTTTTTTTAATGACTAAATGCAAAAAAGTAAAATGTCTGTCTACAATTTTTTTGATAATTAGTTATGACACCTTAAACTATTAAAACGAATGAATTGGCACTATATTTAGTTATTTCAGTTCAATTAAAAATGGACCTACATACCGGTACATACATCAAGAATATATACTGTAACATGCTTTTTTATTCTTTTAAATATATATTTATTTGTTGGTGCTTATTTATATTACGAGTATATATTTACTATTATAACAAAGCTTGTTAAATAAAATTTTGAATAAAATCTAAACTAGTTGAGGCCGTTGTGGCTGTGTATTGTAACGTCGGAATTATTATATTTAAAAACATTTTTCTGCTGTGGTACCTAAGACAAAGCCCGGCGGTAAGTCTCTCCAATGTCTCGAGTTCGGGCGGAAAGTGGAAAACGGAGTGTTTTGAAACTAAGTTCTTTCTGACTACCCTGCTATGCGGGAAAATGCGTGAAGCTATTAATCCAGTTAGTACGAACTCGCATTCTCTTTAATAACTTTATTAAAAATAGCTCTAAACGTTTTTATCACGCTATGATGCGGCAGTTTATAGGAAAAATTACAGATATTTTTCAACAATATTTCTAGAAATATGTTAAGGTACATGATGAATTCTTTCTATTGAAATATCACCGATTGTTATCTATGAGAAAACTGAAACTGAGAGAATTGATAAAATTATTGGCATTTCATTCTTCACTTTTTCATTACAATTGTAAGGCACTAGTAGCCCCGCCCCATTAACGCGTAAACACGCGTTACCTTAGCAAAAACACTTTATACACTCGTGAATGTCAAACTTATGGTAGCGTGTATTACATATTTTATTAATTTAATGTATTTTGTATGCATTATTCGATAAAAATAAATTCTGCACTCCCTTCTCCATATAAGCTATAGCTGTACCAAATTTCATACGAGTAACTTTTGTAAAAACGACTACACAGGTTTTGCTTTAGGTATTAGATAATATATAAATTTCACAATGGATTGCGAAACACAAATCGCATTTTATCTATCTGCTTGTAAAACGACAATATATGTAAGTATAATAAAAAACAAAAACTTGCTCTAATTAACCAAGTATAATCATACAAAATTCTATAAATTATTCACATGAATATATAAATTCTAGAATGGGTACTTATACATTTTTGTAGTAAATATTTAATTATTGAGTCATATGAATATAATTGCAAGGAAAAAAAACATTCGGTAACAACCGGTTTGAAGTAGTCAGAAATGCTCTTTTTGCTTTATGTATTTAAACGTACATTCAAATCAGATTTAAATACGAAAGACCTTACTGTCTAGACGTTTGTAAGATCGGCAATTGTCCTATGATCTAAATGACATTCATTGGCCTTAATGAGACTTTCCGATATTATTGCCTAGCGGCGTTGTTCAAGGACTTGTCTATTATTTATTGTTTACCATCAGTAAAAATCTATAAGATTTATAAAAATCTGACGTAGTACTTATCAAACCAGTTCCTTGAATCCGGTTAGACAAAGTACGGTATTGGGTTCCGTTAAAAACGACCATATCACACATTATACAGTATAGATTATTAATTTATAATTCTATAAAGTAAAATAGAATAAGCTTGCTTAATGATAAGCTAGTTCTAGGAAACCGTTTATGTTATGTTAGTTAATGATTTAGTGACCAAGTGTAATGTATTGTATTTTAATTTTTGTCTCTTTGTACCAGATGTCGGAAGGCAAAGTTCTATAAGCCTATGGCTTTATGTCGGCATATTGAGATGCATGGTACTCTCACCGTTCATAATGAGACCCAGTGGCGGAAAGCGCAGCGGGTCATAGCGGTGACAGATAGTAGGGGATACCGTACGGTGTCGTGGGCGGCGGCAACTCTGAGCGGAGGCCGCGGAGCGGGTGCGTGAGTCCAGCGCGAATACAGATCCGCTCCACCGCCGAAGGTCAGGGGGGAAGAGAAGGCGGTACGCGCATCTCTTAACTCCCCCAACGCTAGAGGAGCTACTGTGGAAGGGTCATGGTGATCCTCCCGCACTTTATAGAGGCGAGGGTACTCTGGAAAGATCCTCGAAACACCTTGAAGACGCCGGTGGCCCGCAATAGGGCTGACCATCGAAGCGTTGTTGTAGTATGCGCTAGCGTTACTGTGACGTGGCATCAGGACGAAGAGGGTTTCCGCTGGGTTTTAGTAGGTTTTGGTTTAGGCATAGCATGAAAAGATAAAGAATAGTAGTTGTAATAAACCAATTCTTTTTTGGTTTAAATAAGTGGACTTAAGACGACGACGGACGTACGATGTTTTATTTACATTAAAATTATTAATATTAGAAAAAAATAGCAAAGTCATTAAAATGCACAAAAAAAATAAGTAAACGTAACTAAAGGAAATTATAATTGATTATAGGAAATTATATTGTAAAAATAGTAGTCCTTGAAAAAACTATACAAAACCAGCTATTCTATCAACTTAAAGTAAATAAAATTAAAAGCAACCCACAATACCTACCAAGAAATTAAAAGAAAATCTACCTAATACCCAAATGCGCGAAGAGAACCAAACAAAAATATGAATTAATAACAAATACCAAATAATCACATAATCATTTGTAACCGCCCCACCCCGCCTTTGCACACCGCGCGCGCGACTATATTTTTGTAGAATATTGTTTTTATTTATCTCATAAAGTTGAGCCAGCGCACGCCATGTAAGCGTTCAGGAAACACATTTTCGACAACCTTGACGTAAATCAAAGATATTCCTGAACACTAAGAAAACACATGGCAGAACAAAGTAACTTATGTTTATCCCAAGACCCTCAAGTATATATATATATGATATTTCATCACAATCAGTTCAGCAGTTTGGCTGTGATGACGTCACAGACTGACATGCAGACATAGCTACTTTCGCATTTATAATATTAGTATGGATAATATTAGTTGGTTGGCATAGAAACTAACCCAAAATTCTAATGATTTTTTATAGTGGTAATTTTATTGGCTCTTAAGTCTTTCACAACAGATGATTGTAATTTTATTTCAGCTTGACACTTATCTCTCTCGGCAAAAAGAACCTAGTGATATTGTTGAATTTGAGACGTTGAATATTGAATGACGAAACTTCTCTCTTTTGGGCTCAACGCCCATCTTTTTACGGGAGAGAAAAATAAAAACAACAAATATAACTATTTTGTGAACTGGGAATCGAACACACAAGCATTGCGTTTATTTTCAGACGTATGTCACCCGCTGTGCCACGATGACCGCAAAATTCAATATTTTTTATTTCTTAACGAAAACTGCCCACCATCATGCAAACTGAAAATTTTTTAGATACTACGGTACGGATCTTTAATTTTTATGTTGTCACAGAGGGCATCACGCTAAACAAATTGTGTTAAGGCCGCATTTACTATTATGGGTCTAGGGTATTAGGGTCTATTATGATTCTGCATCAGGTGCCCGGTCTTCGAAATTTATTAAACTCCTAGTTCATGGTTAAAAGCTATACAAAATAAAATACCTATACAACAAACTACTGTTAAAATTTAAACTTGGACGGTAAATTATAATAATTTCTTAGGGGTTTTTTTTCAGCATTAGAATTGTTTCTCCTTCGGCCCGAATTTGAAAATGAATGTTTGTGAATTGAGTACCAAAATTCCATGCCCATCTTTTTCTTATAGGAGAGAAAAGACGAAAATTATATAAATATAACCGTTCCATCAAGTGGGAAACGAACCCGTAACTATTCGCGTTTCCAGTCAGACGCTACCACTGCGGCACGATAACGACAAAGTTTATTCATTTTTTTTTTGTTAACGAAAACTGCCCGCCACACTGAAAAACTTTTACTAATGCAGCATTGACTTGTTTAGCTGGTATATCATGGTTCTTTTTCAGATTTTCCAGATCTTTAATTGATACATTATAATGGAAAACGCCTATCACGTTGAACACTTTTTGTTACGGGGGTATTTGCTTTTTTCTAATAGCTTACTTAGACTATCGTTGTTCTTCGTCAGCTGTTCTGTATCTTGATTTTTATTTATAAACGGCAATTGCACATCACGCTGATCAATTTTTGCTAGGACAAAATGTCACATTTTGTTATTTCTTATAGTTTAGCTGGTCTTATATGGTTCTTTATCAGATGTTCCAGATCTTTAATTTTTATGTGTCAACGTTAAATGTTCAACAGAGAGAACAACTTTTGTTAATGTGCCATTTCATATTTATTATAGTTTAGCTGGTTCATTATAGTTCGACATCAGGTGATTCAAATCAATTATAAACTAAAGCCTGACCTGGTTTAACAGATATACAATAAAAAAAAACATTCAAATCGGTTCAGTAAATCCGAAAATGTGCGCGTACAAACAGACAAAAAATTTAATAATCATAGATTCGTGTTCTATTACTGTTTTTACACCCCTTCTAATTTGTTTTTTCGTTAATATATTCAATGTTCATACAACTTTTTTACTGTATATATTAGAAGGAATATTTTTATAAAAACATCAGAAAGGTAGTAATAATTTATCTTTATTGCATAATAACATAATCAGGAACCTCATTTTAGTTGTAATTTGAACATAATTATTCTAGGAACTTTCGATGAAAATAAATCTACATTCTTATATTTTCTCAGCGGTCACTTTACAGTTTTTTCTTAATAAATTTAACAATCAAACGAAATTAAATATTGACTTGAAAAGTAAACTGCAGAACAGATTCTGAACAGATCCCTTGGGTACCCGGCGCTGCCCAAATATTAACCGTGAGTTAATATTTTTGCGTGCAAAAATCGCAAACGGTAATATACGATCCAGTAGCTTTGCAACAAATCACAATGGTCATTCAACCTCTTACGCTGCTTTTAAGCAGACCAACTTGGCGTTTCTCAACTCTAGTCAACACTTGAGGTGGCTGAAAATTGTAGTAAGCCTGCCAAACTTGTTTATGCAAGAACCTGATTTTAGATATCGCTGTAAAGTGGCCCATGGGATGCCATATCAGTATGTAGTTTTATAGCCTGTTTCAGTTCAGTCACCTTTTGCATCGTTTTTCTAATCGCACTTTAGCTCCTAAACATTGGTCTTTTTTCTTTAATTTTTAATCACCATCCTAAAGGAAAATAAATGACAAGAGCAGATAAATAACAAAACGATAATAAAAAAAAACGTAAACTTAGAGTCATGTTAATGCAATAAAAAAGACCTAATCTAACACTTATTTTCATATTTACATGCAATATGACGTAATTAACGTAAGATATATCTAATATACAAGACGCATCTTATCAATAATAAATAACACTCAAAATTAGATAAAACACAATTTACACATCTCCTTCTTTTGAAACTAGCGATTCTTCAGAGGTGTAAGGTACGACTACCGTGGACAGTGGCGGAGCGGGGGGGCAATGTTTTTGAGACGACGTTGAATTGGTTTACGTTCATTCTGTATAGGGTGCTCGCTTGGGGCCCTATTCCCCCAAAACTTTTCTATTTATAAGGCCACTGTAGCGCAGTGGAACAGCATCTGTATTGTAAACGCAATAGCTGTGGGCTTCAATCCCCAGTGGGGAAGTAGGAGGAATGATTATACTTAAATTATATAAATTTCCTTGCTGTGGTAAGATCTAAAGCACTGCTTTGAGTTCCGCCACTCAATAAGCAATATCTCAAAGTGTCATCACACTAGATAGGATAAAGCGTGAAGTGTGACTTGTAAATTACCTGGGAAATAATAAATATAATATTTTTTACAGTTTAGGTTACCAATGCCCCATCACATACAACCCAACGGACTACTTTATAAAAGTCCTAGCTCTCACACCTGGCTCCGAAGGTGCATCCCGACAAGCCATCAAGAGTGTTTGCGACAGATTCGCTGTAAGTGATGCTGCAAAAGAACTGGATATGGAGATACAACTGGAATTCCATCTTATGGAACACGAGGATGAGGTTAGCAATAATTATATAGAAATGAATATTATATAAAGTGAAATCGGTTTATTTAAATTGTTGACATTTATTTTCAATTTTAGGAATTTCTTTTATTTTACGGATATAAAATAGTTGATGGCAAAAAAAACGTTTTTAGAAAACAATCGTTTAGCAAGAGAGATTACTATTGCTACTATTGCTATTGTTCGTACAATAAGATCTAATACTTAGATTTCGAAGATTAGAGCGTATAAGTATCTTAGGATCTTAGATGCTCCTTGATTACAAAAAAATACTTTCACACTTCTAAATATTTCAAATATTCCATTTTACGCGTATTATGTGGAGTTATTTATACGAATTTAATATTATGAACGTGTATTATATTGTACTGTACTGAAAATGCGACTCGTTCAAAATCTTTGATATTATCCATAAATATCGCAATCAATCGCATCGCAAAAATATATTTAAGAACGGTTAATAAAATACATTTCAATTTTAAAACACCGCAAAGTCCCTTATAATAAAAGTAAAGAAACAGTATTTCTTAATTTTTTAAATTAAAATTTTTGACGAAGAGCAATTCGTGTAAATACTTAAAAACAGGGAAATATAATATTATAATATTATAAATAATTTGTTTGTAAATTTTTAAATTCTGAGAATATAATATCAAAGATATAAATTAAATAAGGATTTTTTTTTATTTTGTCGATATGATAAGAAGTAATAGTCAATTAAAGCAGATCCGAATAAATTATAAATATATATATATACCTATACGGTCTTTAATGTTCTAAGTGCAAGTGCTTTATAAAAAAATATAAATTAACAATATTAAAATACGATTTTTATTTATAAATGTCATGCATCATTAACTTTATTTTTTATTGCCAAATTTATGGTCATCGAATAAAAAAATGACGTTTAGTATTGTTTATGTATTAAAATATATATAACAAACTTTAGAACAAGAAGTTCAAGGCTCTATAAACTCTAATGAAATGCATGCAATGATCACCTACGACTCTAACGGTATCTGAGATAAGATTTTTGATTACGTTAGTGATTAATCCAAAACAATGATAATCCTTACTTTGAAACACTTTTGCGTTATATTAATAAAAAAAGCATATTTTAATTTTTATAATATTACAGGAAACAAAAAGATCAAAGTTCAATAACAATTTCAAATCCCCTTTACTTCATACGAAGATGATTTGGCTCGTGTACAGATACTTACTAATCATACTGAGGGACCCAAGAGTGCAGCTTATACGAATATTACAGAAATTGGTAAGCATGGATTAAAGATAACAATTATAAGATAGTTAGTACAAATATATAGGGTGAGCGATAATAGAGGTGAGGGTAAGACCTCAGTTGACTTTCGAGAACACAGTAAAAAGCATGAGGACCCCCTGAAGGGACCCATGTATGAACAGGTTGATGACTGTGGACGAGGCGACGACGACTCCGTTCTCGCTGACTTCCCCGCAAGGGATAAAGTGTGAAGGTAAAAACACCTTCCAGAAAAATTTAATAAAATGGTCGTCCATAATGATTGGATCGTGCTAGAATTTATAAATAAAACTAATAAATATTTATTTTGATATCCACAAACTAATAAATGCAACCTTCAAGTTCTTTTCTTTTCTTTTTTTATTGATTTTTTAAGAGGTCTCTAACATATTCAAAAACATGGACGTAAAAGGTGACTACCTGCCTATGCCTATACCTGATTATGCTAACAAAAGCGTGAAGCTGCTTTTTTAAATTATTTATAGTCTAAAAACGATTTCTTCTAGGCTATTGCCCTTACAGCAGGACTATGCTTCATTGGAACAGCGCGACTTACACAAGCCGGTATACAAGATGTACAAGGAGCAGTCTTCATAATCATCGCAGAAAACACATTTATACCCATGTATTCAGTACTTCATATGTTGCCTGAAGAATTTCCGATGCTACACAGGGAGCTCAGGGCCGGGTTGTACACAACGCCTACGTATTATGTGTCCAGGATGATTGCATTAGTAAGTGAATTTATAAGTCATTGATTGAAATATCATATTTAATCTCGATTCGGTTTATTGTTTTGACAGTTACCTTATTATTTGATTTACACGTTGTCTAATTATAGGCAAGTAATATGCAAATAACATACCTTATATGCAAACAAGACTGAAGAAGAAGTTCATACTTCATAATATGTTCCCTCATTTATTTCACATTTCCTTGTAACTTATTACTATTTTTTGTTTTGTCCCCAGTTCCCTGGTCTTGTAATAGAGCCGACGTTGTTTACACTGGTCGTGTATTGGATAGCAGGGCTTCGGGGCACGTTTTACGCTCTTGGATTCACTGTTTTTGTATCCATCCTTGTACTGAACGTTGCAATTGCGTGTGGTGAGTTATTTCTCTTAAAAATAATAAATTGGCGGAAGAGGGGAGTAAAAACAGTAAGAAAAGAGCTTATGCAATACGTGGCGTTGAGTTCCTCCTCTCAATATGCAATGTGTCGATTTTGGACGCAAATTATATAACGGAGAGTTTTGACACTTGCTGCTTTATTTTATACTAGTGACCTGCCACTAAACTACACTAACTGTAAACTGCAACTGTGTGTAAACTACACTAAACTATTTAGTTTTTTCGCACGCCCTCGTTCTCACTTAAATCACAAACTTAGCATAAATTTAAATTTAAATGGTTGTAACTTTTTTATATGTCTTTTTTATATGAACCGATTGAAGTTAAATAAATATTAAATGTAAAGTTTACCAAAAATTGCATAAAGATAGGTTAAGCCGTTTCTGAGATTAACGTGCACAAACGCACAGAAAAACAGACAAACAGACATAGAGTGTGACTAACAAAAAAGAAAATTAAATACCAGTGTTTTGGGTATCCGGTGTATTTTTATCATGTATCTTTCATGTACAGACAGCGATCAGTTACATTTATATTATTTATACTATAATTTTAGCTATTTGGGTTAAAAATAATGCAAGGGTGTGTTCCAAAATAAACCAAATGCGTAAAAGTCAACACCTATAATTATACTTTTTATATCTATTTTCATGTAAGTGGTTTGTGTCCTTAATGGAAATAAAGATATATTTAACCGTAAACAGGGGAACGGGTATCGTTCCCATAGTTTCTCTCTAGTTACCCTGCAATAAGTAAAAGATAATAAACTGATATATAATAAATAAATGAACCAAAATGTTGTTTATTGTTACAGGATCATTCTTTTCTTGCGCATTTGGGTCGATGCCGCTGGCGATAGCGTACCTCGTGCCTTTTGATTACTCGTTAATGATGACTTCAGGGCTCTTTATCAAACTAAGGTATTTTAGGCTTTGTTAATATTTTTATTTTCAATTTTAAAAGTATTGATACAATATGAGAATAGAGGTAATTGTGATATATAAAAGCCTATAATTTTATTTTTAAGTGGGTAATAATAATTTGGTGGATGGTATTTTAATAAGTTATGAATTGACAGTAAAAAAAAACCATTTCTTTTTTGCTGCTAATTCTTTTTTTAAATACATTTGCAAGACATGCAACCAACACGTGGTGATTGTCTATACGAACCACAGAGTAGAAAGAAGAGTAATGGTACGAAGTTTTTTATTTAAATACCTAAAATACGCGTCAATATAAAACTATAAACATAAATTGTATTTTCTTAATTCTATATTCTATACTGACGTTAGAATAAAAAATTGGGTAATTAAAATCTTATTTTAATTTCAGCTCAATACCGAGATACATATCGTGGATACGCCACTTATCCTGGCTGATGTACTCTAACGAAGCGATAAGCATTTTACAATGGGATGGAGTTCAGAATATCAGTAAGTTTCTTTTGCATCAAAGTGGAAATAAAATTATTATTTAAATTTATTTATTTATTTACGAATACATGCATATTTAAGTCATCGGAAAGTGTTTTTAGGCAGTTCTCTACAAAATATATATTTTTTTTTATAATAAATTAAATTATGCTTGTTATGAGAATTAAAATTATGTAAAACTTAAAAGTAATATAAATTAAGAAATATCTCAATTTTATGTTATTGAGTATAAAACATTTATATTGATATTATATAAATAATATATAGTAGATAATATTTATATTTAAATGAGAATGGTAATTCGATATCCTGGGAACACATACGTTTATTAACATAAACTCATGCACGCTTCAATTTTTCAACTAACTAGTGTGTATGTTACTCTAACTAACTAGTGTGTTGAACGGTTTTCAAGAAGCGCGGATTCAAATCCCGCTGCGGTCAATTTTATATACGTTTTCTAAATATATATTTTTCAATTTACTAAGTGTTTGAATAACACTTTAAAAAATGTTAAATAATATAATGATTTTTTTCTTTAAAATAATATAAAGATTACTCTAACTGAGATCACGGACTAGTCACCACTGTAAATTTAAAATTGTATTTTAGAATACAAAAAAATATATGCTAACAATGTGGTGCAGTTTTATTAAAAATTAGAACTTTCATATCACCCCAGAAAGTACTTTAGTTATAGTATTGGGCTATTCAAAGGGCGGATCAACAAACGTCTGAAGTTTCCTCTGAAGTTGTAAATGTTCATGGACAGCAAAAATCACATAACATCCGGTGACCCTCCATCTAGTTTGCCTAGACTTAATATATAAAATATAGAATAACAATTGTTTCTGGTCTTATTTTCAATATATGATGTATGCAATATATGTATGTTTGTTCGGATAGAATCTAGCAACACAATTTTGAAGTAATTACCTTTAAAAGATTGAGCTGAAATTTTTCAAGCACGTTTATTTTGGATGACAATGCGCAACACTCAAGATAGCAGAGTTATTTTTAATGAACTGCATGCAATGTTATTTACAATGTGTAAATGAAATTAAAGAGCTCGCTAAGAATAATTCGAAAAAACTTGTTCTAAAATAAGACCATTTCTAGGCTCCTATAGTATAATTTGAATAGTAAATGTAGAAAAGACTTTGTAAACATTACAACTTGTGCTACACAAGCACAACGTAGGGATATTTATTTTCTAAGAATTAGAACTCGCAACAATCAATACTATAAAACTTTTTTGGGTTGTTTGTAAACATTTCCTAGAACCCAGGTATAATTGCATGGGATGGACTTTCCCAGCAAAAACTTTGTTATAAAACTTGTTAACCTAATCCTACAAGCAGTTTGACCAAATAAAAAAAAAAAGGATTACATGTCCCTATTAATTTTAAAATCTCTCTAATTTGTGTATAGATGTACACAGATTGAAAATTCTCTATATTATTTCATTGTTTTTTGTATTTAGTTTTTTCTTTTTAGCGTTTAGTAGGTCATCTTCGCGTAGTGGGACAGCGTCTGACTGTAATCGCAATTGGTTATGGATACGATTACTAGTAGGAGGAATTATCATAATTATTATCTCCGTTCTGGGGAAATAGACAAAGCGCGGCGTTGAGTACTACGTAATGTCTCGAATTCGAGAGGAAAGCGGACAACGCAGAGTCTTGATGCTAGGTTCTCTCGCACTACCCTGAAAATATAGATATAAAGAATAAAACGGCACAAAGGTTATCATAATATTCAGCAAAGTCAATATTAAAATACAATCTAAATTTATGTGCACTGTTGACCAATTAGAGAAATTTTCTAATAGCATATATGTATATATGTAGTGTTAACCTATATGTAATTTATAAACATGTGTGATTTCAATTTGGTTGGTTACTGTAGCTTATTTTTTGACTCAAAATGTCATACAACATGTACATTTTTGAAAGCAATTAGTATTATTGAAATAATATTTCAGAATACTCTGTTTGAAATTTTAATTGAAATAAAAAAAATTTCTCATACTGACGTAGATAAACCATTATAATAAAAATAATTTAAAAATAAAATAATAATCAGCGAAACAACGTCTGTTTTTAGCGCTGAGCTGTGGGTCCCTACTAACTCTGCTATGCTATGGGGTTAAAGCGTGAAGCTGAAAAAATAAGATTCATAACCGTGTTTTAATTTGAAAATCTTGTTTTATTCCAGCGTGCTTACAAGAGCCAGCTGGCCAGACACCGTGTTTGAGCAATGGCGACGAAGTTCTCGAGGTGTACGATTTTGAAACCAATAAATTTTGGTTCGACATCACAGCTCTAGTCTCCTTATATCTCTCCTTCCATCTCCTCGCTTTGGTGGCTCTCCGTTATCGCACCAGGAGAAAATAATAGAGTTTTATTTGTATTGTGTGTTAAATAAGAAAATATAATGTTGCTGTTATTTAATGTATCGTATTAAACTGAATATATGTACTTTGATATTACTAAATAAATAATTTAAACAGACTTTTTAAATTTATTTTCATTTACATTATTATTTTTTTGCTACACAATTTAAATTCGTTTCAGTTAGTGTAAGAAATTTTCAAATAACAAAAATTAAGTATGAGTTACTTAATACCATTAAAATTAAGTATGGGTTATTTAATACCATTATAATATATTGATATTACAAGATCTTTGGTTTTCGCGTTTTTTACACATTTCGAAATTAACTAATATTAACCGGATTAATCGCGTATATTATTTATATTCGATAATACATTTTAAAAACCCGACGTTTTGAACACTTTACAGTAGTCCGTCGTCACAGGTAGACTGAGGCATTCGTCTTATATCAAATTACTGCCAACGATTTCTTATTTGCCTCGCGTACTGCCCTGGATTCTTGCAAAATGAGCTGACTGTATCTTGCTCTCTGGTGTGGTAGGTTCAAACCTAAGTCTCAAGACTTCAAAGTTTTCAGGATTGAGTCCAAAGTGACAGAAAGTTTCCAACCGTCTTGTCTAATGAAATTCGGGTGTTTTCGTATTTCAATAGCCTCAATATGAGCTTTCTAAAATGTATTATTATTCTTTCGGTCATGTGACTGATACCTTTTCAAATAATAAATGATACGCCGAATTGCACAAACACATACGGATAATTGTCAATGTGCTTGTATACTTCGTCGGTTTTAACAAAAAATGTGTCTTTAACTACACGACAAAATATTCGTAATATTTTTTTTTTATGAAATAATCACTAGATAGAATAAAGAATTCTTAATTCAATTATTTAAACAGTTCATTTCGGTAAAATGCAAGCATTTTACTTTCTTTGTTGCCGACGATATATTCTTTTTACCATACATTCTTTTTATCATTCGACATTCGTTTTATTTTACCAAGATCAAAATGTGACATCTATTGACGATGTTTAAGAACTAAAAAAACAGCACAGTACTGACATCTATATATTAATAAGGTTATTAATAATATTTCAACACTTCTAAGTATTGCAGCACCTAGTACTACAAGTAGCAATTTTGCAAGCAAGTTCTTCTTATTAATCATAGATGGCGCCACAACCAATAATGTTTTCAACTGACAGCAAGGCTTATGAGGCAACGCAAGCGTAGTTCAAATTCATCCGCCATATTCGTCGTGTCAGACGAAGTGCAGTGCGCGACTGTGTCATGTTTTATCGAAAATCTCACACAATTTATGACATAGAGTCTTCTTTGGTGCTCTTTTTATACAGAAGACTCTGAAAATATGCAATACGATGGAGTTTGGAATGGATACTCGTGTCGCTTGTTGAAAAATAAACGTGCAACGAACTGTGCATTGGTGTGTTTATGATAACAGAATTAACTTTAACCGTCAATCGGGTTTTGTTTTTATTTGCAACTGGTAAAGAGTGAGTTCTATTATGCAAGTTAACATAACAGTGACCTTCGTTTTCGTGACCGTGCTTAAGGTGCTTTTTGAGGTTAAAATGCAGCTTGGATTTTGAGCGACTGCGCCGAGCCATCAGGTTAGTGAGACGTTTAATAATTTTATCTGTGTCCTTCTGATAACACAAAGTGTTTATCAATGCTCTATTTATTCGATTATACTCGTTATTCAAGATCTGTCCACAGCCGGCATATATTCATTTACATTTCGTTTCGTTACATGCCCTAACAGTTATTACGATAAACAATTTGATTTAATAAAATTTGTAAGCGTTTCCTTAATTTAAGTATTGAGTTAGTGTTATGTTGAATTTAATTTCAATAGTAATAAGAGTTGCTCAATTGTCGGCTGGCACTGAGGCTACGCGCGCTCGAAGGTGCACACGGCGGGCGGGAATGCAACCTCACCGCGGGATGTAAAAAGGGACTTAACTAAAACAAGCTCCCCGACGACGCGTCTCTGCTTAACCAAATAGTTTTTGAACAAACTAAAACGCAACCAGCGTTACCGTTAACGTGATAGCTGTCCTTTCAAAACATTTATGGTTAAATAACATAACATAAGGTAAATACTAATAAATTGACTGGCACTATAAATTAATTGTTAAACAGTCTTTGGTAATCGACTCAATATTCTAATCTGGGGGCCATGGGTTTTATTTATATTCAGGACTTCGTGGTTGTATTTGTATAATAAACATTCTATTCTCTACTAGCTTTTTCCGCGACTTCGTCTGCGTGGAATTCGAACATAAAAGTAGCCCAAGTTACTCCTGATTAAATCAGTTATCACTCAGTCAAAGTCTCGTCAAAATCGGTACAGGAGTTCCAGACATTAGAAGGACCAAACAGACAAAAATTGGAAAAAAAATTATTTTTGGTATATGATTTGGTGTATACATATTAAAATTAAAATATTTTTAACCGGATTATTCTCGTATATTTTAACCTGTGACCACGGACTACTGCAAAGTGTTCGAAACGTCGGGTTTCTAAAATGTATTTTCAATACCAAAAATATACGCGATTAAGCCGGTTAAAAATAGTTTCATTTCAAAATGTGTAAAAATCGCGAAAACCTAAGATCTTATTAAGTGTATACATACATACTTATGTATTAAAAAGCGTTTATTTTAATATTACAAACAGACACCCCAATTACATTTATTTGTTCTGTATATAGTTACTCGTATATCAGACAGTCTTCTAACTCCATACCATGGCTACTATTTAAATATAATAAGGATTGAGGAGGCATGTATGAATTATTCACAAAATATCAATAAAGAACGGAGTGCCTTGACACTAGGTCCCATAGGTACCATCTGTCCATGTCAACCTTTGCCTAGCTTGCACCGATCGTGAAGCTGCTCGGGTATGAATTAATCAAACTTGTTAATTCATAAAATATATTAGTGTAATAATTACAAATATCCATAGTGTGAGTATTTGATTTTCTTATAATTATTTTGACTATATAAGTAGGTTTTTGATTTCATAATATTATACTCTAAATAGACAACAGCAGTTCGTCGCCCACGTGCCTGGTTTTATTTACGTCATATAGCGGTAACACTTGTACATACTAATTGTTTAAACGTAAGTCTTCCTTTCCTGTATACTCGATTCAATGTATTGTGACGTAGACTGTGCTAATACGGCTTCTGTATGCCAAATGTAAATTGATTTATAGCTTGCTAATCCTCGATACGAAATACGGCAATATGCTATTCAAAATTATTAATATACCTACATTATAAAAACACTTGTAGTATGTGATAATACATGATAATAAAAAAGTTTTTTGTAATATTCTTTAAATATATCTCGTTAAAATTAAACCTAATGTTATTTCAATCTAAAACATTAATTATAGCTACTTTTGTTATAAAATACAGTTAAATACCTAACTATTTATAACTGCGCATCGAAAGTGTTTTGAATTTATTGCGTAAGTCATAAATGTATGAAACAGTTGCCTCGTAAGTGCAGTTTGCGAGCAAAATTACACCGATTCGTGGGTTACGTCAAACATCCTGCCTGTATGGCCATATTGCATTTCTATAAATAAACACTAAGTGCGTTTTACCTGCCTATTCCCTGAGGTAAGCATTTATTCAAATGCTAACTCGATATTCGCATGTAAATATCGGTCCTTGTAACACTTCTTCAGACTGTTTGCGTAGCGGCTGATCTCTTCAATTTTTATTTAGAATTGACAGTTAATGGCTCATTCGCTTGGTTTATGAATTGCTCGTATTTGTGAGAATTATATGAAAATATTTGTGTTCTTAGATTTTATATTATCTACTTATATAAGACCAACGTAGCACAACGATACTATAAAATGTTTGATTAGTTAATAACTTTTTAATAATAAAATTAAACCTTCGCGAGGAGTAAGTTAATACGCAATAATCCCCTATTTTTCAAGCCTTAGATTTGAATTTTAGGTCAAGATATTTATGAGACCATATATATTTGGATCATATATATCCACAAAAAAAAAGGATTTAAATTGGTCAACTCTGTAAAAAAAAAATGCGTAGCTAGAAAAACAAATACGTGTAGAATCGAGAACCTCCTCCGGTTTTTTTCGTCGGTAAAAAAAATGGTTACATCTTGCATTGGGCGGGAGATGCATGAAGTCAAACAGTGTCTACTACTACATACAGCTCACCTACTTTATATACATACTAGCTGTACCCGCGACTTCGTCCGCGTGGAGTTCTAAAATAAAAGTAGCCTAAGTTACTCTTTATCACATCAGCTATCTGCCAGTAAAAGTGACGTCAAAAGCAGTACAACCGTTCCAGAGACAAGCTGGAACATACAGACGACAGACAGACAGACAAAAATTACAAAAATGTTATTCTGGTATATGTACCGTGTATAGTTATATATACAAACAAACACTTCAATTTTGTTTATTTGTATAGATTTAATACATATGTATTAAATCTATACAAATGTTCGTATATACGAACATATATACTTTATTAAATTAACAAAATATGCTATATCGACTCTTACCAAACATGCGATTAAAATCATTTACATCTTAAATGGTTATACGCGAGACAATGGTGGATTTGAAAGCAGCATGAATCATTGCATGTGTGATGTGAATGAGAAAAACGCAGTTGCATGTAATGCCCCATTAAACAACTTCTCTATCATGTACAAATATCATGTTTTCTATAAGGTACTGATATGTGCGCCGCAAATTGAATTAATATAGTAAATTATTTGCAGTTTCCTATCGAAAAATATATTATTGGCGAATATGGCATAATTAATTAATATCTTCAACTAATTTCCTATATTTTAAAAAAGACATATTTAGAAAACGTATAGAAATTTGAACGCAGCGGGATTTGAACCCGCGCCTATTGAAGCGCTGATTATTCTACGAACAATCATTTGTCAAGAGAGAATGCTTTTATTAAATATTTTTTCGTACACTTAGGAAATTGAAAAATACATTTTTATAAAAGAATAATCCTTGGGTAGCACAAATTAAATAAAATCTCTCTACAGAGATGCTAATAATAAACAAATAAAAGTTGTGATAAGCGTATAAGAATTTCGATGTAGAACGCATGACTCAGCGGTCAGAACGCTTTTCAAGAGGCGCGGGTTCAATCCCGCTGCGTTCAAATTTTGTATACGTTTTCTAAATATGTCTTTTTCAATTTCCTAAGTGTGCGAATAACACTCTAAAAAATGTTAAAAAAAACCTATATTTTATATCAATTATACAATAAAGTCCGAGCTAACTAGCAGGCTTTCTAGAAAGTGGTAATACAAATCCTGTCAGATTTTGCGGCGTTTTCCATTGGTGTTATCGTGGCCTATAAAATCCACTAGATTGCCATTGAGGGTGAGTGTATATGGCTATACTCATGACGTTGAGATTGAAATTATAATATCAGATATTAATAACGTCATGAGATCACTGCCCTGCAAGAAAAAAACGTCATATAATTTATCACTTTATTGTAATCGATGCAATTATGTTTTAATTTATCCTAAACGGCGAAATTGCAATGAAAAACAAGAGTATTGTAACAGTTATTGTTTTAATGTTTTTTGATTGTCAATTGGTAAAATGCTTTCTAAAAAACTACAAAACTAGTACTGGCAATCACGCAAAATTCCTATATATCATGTTTACGTGTAAATATTTTTGTGGCATTATTTTGATAAACTGCTATAGGTATGTTTTTAGAAACAAGCGTTTCCACAACTCTTTTTTAGAATTTATTACGCTAATGACAAGTGTCACATATTACTTAGTATATTATTTATTCTCTGATTGTAATCGCGATTGGTTCTGGGTTCGATTCCCACTCGGAGAAAGATTATATTTTCATTTCTCCGCTCTGGTTTATTGAGTTGAGTTGAGTTCCGCCACTCAACACGCAATGTCTCGATTTTGGGCAGAATGTGATGAACAGAGACAAGATAAGCCTTGAATAGGTTCTTTCTGACTGCTATGCGGGATAAAGCTGTAAATTTATAATGTAATTTTTTTTTTATTTATTTCAAGTTTGACAAAGCGCATTATGAAACTGCACAAATGAATACGTGCCAATGATAATTGGTGCAATTTCCTCTTAAGATCTTGACAATTATTTCCTAAGCAATCTATTTAGTCGCCGGGTATTAATCACGATTCTATGCGACGTGATTGACAAAGGTCGCTTGTTTCTAACTACGCTATGGTACACCGAGGTGAACTGCCTGCGCCTTGTTGGAAAGACATGGGCCTAATAAAGCTAGTTAAGCAGATGTAGCAAAAAGTTAGATAAACTGTGAATGTCAAAAAGGGAAAATTTTTAAAGGAACATTTTTCGTCTTTAAATAAAGGTCACGAAGACCTCACGTTTTGAACTTTGCTTTTACGACTACAAATAACTGTGGTAATATAAAAATATTAGCCAATTTTTAATAATAGAATTTAGTATTATTCATATTATTTTATTGCCACTTTTGATACTCGCGCCTACTTTAAGCACAACAACGGATGGTAAATTTAGCCCATACTACCGGACGTACATACTCAAATTCAAATTCACACATTTTACAAACGATCAAAGAAAACATTTTTTAAAATATAATTAAAATAAAACTTGTTTTGTTTAAAATTTACAACTAAACTAAATAATGCTTAATATTTGAAAATTAAAGATATTTTTTTCAAGACTTATAAAAGTCGTTTGATGTAAATATACTTGTATAATTATACTTGATTTAATTGAATCTAAATCAAGTATATGGGTATAATACTGATTAAATTCCCACGATACTATAAAACACTAATGTAACTAGAATAACTAGTGATTATAGAATAAATGTATCGGCAAACAAAGTTGGTTTGCCTAAACGAGGTCTTCTTGATGTTGCCAGTCGCGACATGTAAGGATGTAACTAATTAAGCCTCTCCGGGTTTCCGTTTTAACTAGTCAAACCGGGATAAGTGTTTTATGGATAGTCTCTACCAATAAATCTCCATTATCTGTTATATTAGGCAGCACGCACCTATTAGCTAGCATCTAGATTTATTACTTTAAATTGACTAGAATTGTTTACAACTCACTTACTTACCACTCATTTAGCCCCTAACCACTGCATAAATATACATCTGATCATTCGTTAAGTAAATTGTAACTTTTTTATAGATTTTAACGTGTGAGTTGCTTCCTATAGTTAAAAACATATTGCACAAACATTAAATCTATAACTTATAGCTTCAATGTTTGTGCAATAAGTTACTGTAAATACTCGTATAATAATAAAAACACACGTGCAACCTACCGGTTTTTAGGTATCACGAGTTCTTCTAAATCAGGTTACTTGTAACTTGAGACCGATGAACTCTGTAATTAGCGGGTTCCGTTCCAAGAAGGTGAAAGGAAAGTTTTGCGGGATCTTCTTTTTGTTAACAACCTTTGGCATTACAATATGAATAATTAGAGTTACTTGCCGTCTCGAAATCTTTTCTTTTTGTTTAAAACCAATTAATAACAAGGTAATTGCTTATTAAAATACAAGCGAAAATATGCAATTATGACATTATCTTAATTATTGTGTTAAATTTTTCTTACATAAATATCATACATAAACCTACTTCGCTGCTAAATGAAAATGAACCTACAAATTTCTCGTACGGTTGGTCAAGATCATGGGCGTTATTAGACTCAGTGGTGAGTAGAATTTACTACCACCACTACCACGCTTGGTGTGACGCGGAGAAATGTAGAACAGGTTTGATGCTCGTTAAGACGCGCCACGGAGTCTCACGTATTCGAACAAAAAGCCAGCCGGGAACAAGGTGGACTCGTTTCGGACAATACCCGGCCTGACACTTGAATGCCGATGCGTTTACCTTCGCGAAGCCCTTCTAAAACTTTTTAAGGAATGTAGGCTTTTTAGATCACGATAACTTTTCTAAAAGGCAACGCAGAACGATGTAAATCTTTCATATTATTACAGGATGTTCTTATATGTATGTGTAGATTTTATAATTGTGTTTGTTTAGTAAGATATAAAAAAAGTCATATTTAATATCTTATTTTATCCCGACGTTTCTCACGGTATAAATAATTTTGAATAAATAATTAATTGATGTAAATATTCATCAATCGTCAACCTTGTTTTGTATACCTGTGACCTTAGCGCAGTGGTAAAGCTCCAAACAAGGGTTCTTTTATGAATACATTTACTTCAAACGCTACTTGGCACAGTTATGACGAGCCAGACCGAAGGCGTTGGTTGTGAATTCAAATTCAACTAGGAGGATTTTTGTATATATAAGTAGATCCGATGACGCCTTAAATACGCGTTGCCTTAGCAATATGTTTGTCGTCATTATTCATCATGTATGTACCACATATTAATATAAGGGTTCCGCAACACAGCACGCGATACCACAAAATGGCCGTAAAGTGAAAAATATAGTGACTCACACTAAGCGCTCTCTGCCTACGCTTTAAATAGGGAAGATGTGTGAAGGTATATGAAGTAGTGTTTACGAGAAATACTTGAATTCCTGGTTCCACATATGAGAATTGCACGGGTCGCCGACCTTTAATTACCCTACACCGCTGCAGTGCAATGCACCAGTAAAATTTAACATAACAAGCCTTTATTAGACCTAAATGGCGCCAGATTACTTAATGCTTACGACAATATTAAATTATTAATATGCCAATTTTGCAATCAGTGCAAATTGATATGTAAATATACTAACTCATTAGATATACGATACTAAAATTCATGCTAGTAGCGTCTGATACCTGTATTCTTTTTATTTGTTGTGAGTTATATATAGAGTAATGATTCATATTTTATTCACATCTCACTCTTTTCCCGCATAACAGGGTAGTCAGAGAGAACCTTGTGTCAAAACATTTCGCTTTGCGCACACTTTCCGCCCGAAATCGAGACATTGCATGTGGCAGAACCGAACGCCGCCTTTTGTCTTAAGTGCCAGAACGGAAAAATAAAAATATTATCATTCCAATAAGTGGAAATCGAACCCACTCAATCATCGCTTATACAGTCAGACGCTGTCACACTACGCTACAATGGCCTCATATTTTATGTATATTTAAAAAATACTCAGTTCTAAATTACTTTCGAATAAAAAAGTCTGTTTACTATAAAAGATTTAAATATTGTTTAAAAAAAACGACTTAACACCAGATTATATTAACAGTTAATTCTGTTTACAAAGACACCTCAAGAAGCCCACGGACGTGATACCTATCAAGTGATTGCTGTATCATTTTTACACAACTACCAATGAAACCTTTTGTGAGGGTTTGTGTAAAACGAATCCGGTAAAACGATATCATCGATCAAATCGATTTTTCTGATGATTCACACTCGATACCAAGAACGCTCATACGATTGTTACTTTTTGCTTAGTAGCAATTAAGTTTTTATTGATATATTTAACCTATTTTTTTATTGGTTCGTGAACTAATTTTGTTTATTATATAATAGACATTCTATTAGTCACTTTTAGTAAATAAGTTGTATTTTATACACTTGTTGTAATACAATGGCATAGCTTAAGAGTTAAATACCACCTTTACAGATATATCCCTACTTAGGGCATTCGAATTGGAACATTGCAACGAAAGTCTGGTTTTGCAACCGCTGTAAGTAAGATGTTTAACAAGATGATAATTAAGGAGTGTTCAGTGACGCGACAAGTTCCTATAAAAGGCTTACCAAGTAAATGTTTTCCCGTTAACTATGACACACTATATAGACTCACATTGCAAGACTCTAAGACCGAGTTCGTGTCAACGAAGCAATTTATTATATTTGCTAGTAATTACTGATGACAGTATTCGAATTTACGGGCCAATTACTTTCATAATACCTCATGAAGAGTAGGTTGAGCTCTTACAAAATGTATGCGCGCGGTAATGGAAAATTAAACATGTGATTAATATTTGATGTCGTTTAAATTTTTAAGATTTATTTAATAATTAAATATTTTATTATAGTTATAACGGTTGTAATGTTTGTATTTTAAGTAATATATTTCGTAAAATCTTCACATATCAACCAACCATAATGAAGTACACGAGTAACGTATATGCGGTGTGCCATAATTATCTGTATTTAGAAATAAATGTGACCGGTGATAATATAAATCAATTTTAAATTTATTTAAAGTGTATCGTTTAATATTAAATATTTAAATCGAAAGTACTAAAAGGTTTAAAAAAAATACACAACAGTGTATTCTCGGAGGACGTGTTTATGAATACGGTAACATAAATTAAGGTTGCATCGGTCGTTTTAATGCAATCTAATCAATATTCTAACGTGAGCGGGGTCAGATCTTCAGATATAAATCCATTGGCGCCTAGAACACTCGGGTCAAGAATCAACCGAGATTCACGATAAATGGAGCAAAATGCAACGATTGACGTCACCGCCATTTTATGCTGATCAACGGTACGGTTATCGAGACTTGTTTTTAAGTTAGCCATGGAACCCGTTTAAAACAGTTTAGTTTTTTAACTAGGCATGTTTAACATAGCAGAACTTGCTTATAATATACTTAGTATTATGTAGAAGTTAGTAGTAGGTCTAGACAGATTTTCAATTATTCTTATATTAGGCAGATATATGAAAATATTTAATTTAAATATGTATACTTACACGTTTCCTAGAATAAAGACCAACAAGCATCGTCTTTACAGCCAGATTTCTTTATATAGGTACTTATAATAATTAATTATTTTAGAATTCTTTTTTGTTTTATATTTACTTACACACCAAAAATACGATTTTAAGATGTGTATATTATTGTCCTAATTGATGTATAATATAGGGAAAGTTCCATCATTAGTGCAACTATACTTAAAGATAAGTGTTTGTTGATATCGATTGCGATTACATTACTTGTTTGTTTCTAGAACTTATTAGTATTATGGGTGTTTGCTATGAATATTGACAATTTACGATTTATTATACAGCACACTTGTCATATCAAGTGTTGTTAAGTACTTTGTCATTGTAAAGTGTGCATAACATACACTTTTGAAAATTGAAGAACATATTTTTAGAAAACGTATAAAAATCTGCTCGCAGCGGGGTTTGAACCCGCGCCTCTTGGAAACCGTCCATGAGCTTGACCGCAAATTTCTGCTACACAAAGATTATTTTACAAACAATCGTTGGCAAGAGAGAATACTATTTATTAAATATTTTTTAACATTTCTTAAGGCGTTTTAATAAGCGTATAAGAATTTCTTAGCTGGATGTAGAACGCATGGCTTAGCGGTCAGAACGCTTGAAGGATTTTCAAGAGGCGCGGTTTCATATCCCGCTGCGTGCAAATTTTTATACGTTTTCTAAATGTTTTTTTTATAGACATTCTAACAAAACTTCTTCTCTCTTGCCAAACAATTGTTCGTGTAATTATTTGGGTAGCAGAAATTTGTAAAAATCTCTAGAGATGCTAAAAACAAAAAATAAGTGATAAGCGTATAAGAATCTCGACGTAGCCGGATGTAAAACACATGGCTTAGATGTCAGAGATACATACGACTATATGACAACCTGAACTATATGCATGGCAATATATTAACATCACTGTTACCTTGGCTGATAATGCGTTCCCAATGCACCGAGTACTGTTGTACTGTGCAATGATTTGATGCATTACATGTGACTATGAAGCTAAAATAGTATCGGAGCTTGAGTCATTCTTAATTGTGTAGGTTATTTTCGTAATCGATGTGCAGGTTATATACAATATACGAGTAGTGATAAAATTAACTAAATTAGAGAGGTGATATGATATGAAACTGCTTATGTCCATTTATAAATATTTTTATTATAGGCTTTAAATGTAGTCTTTTGTGGTTTTTGTTTTTAAAATTTTTTTTGGTTTCTCGGTAGTCTTTCTACGGATGTCAGAAAGACAAAATAAATTGTACTTAACATTTTTAAAATACGTTTAAAAAATTTAACGTCGCAGGATTTGAACCCGAACCTTTTGGAATCAAAGCGCTCTGACCGATAAGCCATACGTTCTATATCTGGCTCCCTAGATATTCTTATACGCTTATTACAACTTACTACTAGCAACCAAAATAAGATACGTTCGATTTTTTCTAAATATAATTTCATTGATTATAATTCCAAATTTCTATATAAAACCGACCACGTTCAATATTTATATAATATGTTTATTTAAGTTTCCATATTAAATAAACTAAATTTTGTTTATATCATTATAAGCATGCATTGTTTTGTTTTGCTCAATGCAACCGACCGCTTTAGGTATGCTGATAGTTCCGCTTGCTGGTTATCGTGAATCTAGTTGGTCACATACCTACATTTGGACTAAGATAACACATGTTCCGCAATGTAGTACTTAGCTGGACATCACACACAGACTTATCACTCGCCTTGACCTTTTATTTTTATTTGTAATAGTGACTTTAGAAAGATTACACCCTAACAGAAGGCTAGACGGAATATTGTATTAATTAATTCAATTGAAAATTCACGCAATTGCATAGTTGTATAGGCAACTTTTAGACTCATTCTCAGTTTTTTTTAACTATGTACTTACTACTACTTTTACTTTTACAGTAGTAGTGTAGTGTGTAAAATGTTCGAACCGTCGGGTTCCCTAAAATATTTTATGAATACCAAAATATAAACAACTAAAAATGCTTCATTTGAATTGCGATTGCATTCAATTTCATAAAAATAGCTAACCCCAAATATGTTACTACAAAAATATATTGATTATTAAAGTTATGGTTAATAAATTGCTTTTTCAGTTGTCATTTAATGGCATGTGGAATGCTATCTATAGCCTTAGGTTTCCATACATTGCGGTGAGTTAAAATCTACGTATATGCATATATACTATACTATATTGTATAAAAAGGAAATAGGAAAATTTATATATTTAATACAGTTTATAAACAAATGCGTAGCATTAAATCAGAGTAGCTTCAACTTTAGATATTTTATGTATTGAAATAACAAAATTATATATATATATATATATATATATATTTAAAAAGTTTATATCATCACGATTTGTCATACTACTTAATATTTACTTAATATTTTATACTTTCAGCATATTTTTGTAATATTTGGATATTTAAGATGTTCCGTCGTTCGTTCGTCTATTTTACGCCATACTTTGTCTACATAGTAATGCTTCAGCATTACCACGAGTCGTATTTCAACCACAACGTTTGTATATAGTCTATTTACGTTATAACTGCTTGGCGATAGTAACAAAGACAAAGAAGTTACCAATGGGTTCTTTTTCGCCTTTAGATAAGTAGACACATTGATTTCACTGTTTTCTTAATACTTTGGTTAGTATTAAGTTAGGATTGTATAATAACTTATGTTTTTAAATATTGTATACTCTACAGCTTCAATCATGAGTGTGCCTTTAATAAACGCAACACTTTATATTCGATTTTATAAATTACATTAATTGACCTTATAATTGACCTTTAGTGGCGCTCAAAAATGTGTCTCATTTAGTGCGTCCAAAATTAGGTCAGTAATGTCATCTGGATATGTTACTTAAGAACGTTGTGCACATTTACGAGTAATTATTATCTTTCTTTTCGTTTAATAAGTACGTTTTCGCGTTTAAAGAGTAAACTTCATCAAAGCTCTTATTAGGATTTTGTCCACATTGGTTCTAACTAGACCTGTAGGTTTTCTCTCCACTACGAGTGGCTTGTTGGTCTTACATACTTAATATCATATAAATATTTTATTTTGTTTTTTTAATATTAATATTAACACAATACAGAGTTTTTGTATTGATAATGATATAATTACACCATAATTAATTTTTTTATCGTGGCCATTCCAAGTTCCATCGTGGCGTAGTGGGACAGTACGGCTCACTGTAAACGCAGTTGGTCGTGTGTTCGATAAGCACTCGTGGGAAGGATTATATTTTAATTTCTCCGCTCTAGTCCGCTCTAGTTTCGCCACTCGTCTCGCAATGTCTCGATTTCCAAAAGTAAAGAACAGAGTGTTAGCATTAGACTATATTACCTATAATCTGTTGTACAAAAATAATATGAAACTGCTTAATTTATAAAAGGCTTAGGCAGAAACGAAAAGTCAAGAAAATTGTACACAAAATTTGGAAACGCGATTACGTTGACAATAGAAGAGGTAAAGTTGGAAGGCAGATCCTGGCTAAACGCAAACGCAGAGGGGTTTTGACTCGCATATAAATATTGAACGCACTATACCACAAAGGTATATAAGTTATTTAATATTTTTATTATAGTAATTTTATTTTTTCTATAAAATTATTTACATACCATGCTCGTAAAACGCGTAGAAAACTCGGCGTGACTTTGTTACTTTTCGTCTATTGAAAACGATTTGAATACTATCGCCTAATGCGCTCCTCAATTTATTTTTCTGATATCACAAGGACAAATGATATCAATATGTAGACGTGAGTGCGGCGTGAATTGATCCATCAATAAAATTTAAGAGTTCATATATAAGCGACGGCTTTTGAATGTTCAAGGGTCATTGCCTTTTTTTATACATTTTCTTTAGAAAAATTGTAAAAAATTAGAGTGTTTCTATTCGTTTTAATATATGTTCTGTGTTAATGAATTATTGTTTCAACATTTTTAACAGGGTTTTTTTAAAGGGTTATTCGCGCACTTAGGAAATTGAAAAAGACATATTTAGGAAACATATAAACATTTGAACGCAGCCGGATTTGAATCCGCGCCTCTTGAATGATTTTCATGTCTTATTGTTTCAACAATTCACACAACATAATATTAAGTAAATCTAATAAGTTATGATTATTATTGAATCGAATACATAAAAATACGTTAACTTATGTTTTCTAAAATAACAACTCTCTATTCTGGTCTATTAATATAAAATCCATGACTGGAACGCTTCATGTAAATACAGATCTTAAATAAATGTAATAAGATTATAATATATATTTAAACGTTTGGTTTATTTTGTGGCAAGAAAAAATAGTAGAAAAAGATAGCAGTTATCAATTTGATCAGAATAAGAATTCCAAATAAAACTAAAAATACAAGAAGCCTTGTCTTTTAAAAATATAGTGGCTTATAAATAATGTAATGTAAATTAACTTATACTATAGAGTCTAATTTAGAAGGAGTATAGTACTTTCCATTTCGAATTCACTATTCATGGGTGCATCGGAATGCAACCGCGTTGCTATCGCATCAGAATCAAAACAAATTAAGTGAATAGATAACCCGATATACCACGACAAGAAAGGTAGCTTTCATTCTGTATACTAATTTACTTAGACCTTTAGTTTGTGGATTTAGTATATTGTATGACTATGTTATTTAAAATTTAGTTTTTCTTAACATACAAGTATAAATTTGAAAGTTTCTTTGTTAAATATACCTTCTTTATTATCTTGATAAATATATTTTTTCTTTCTTATATTAAACTTATGGTTAAATTTATCTCATTTTCCTTTTAAAATCTGTGTTACTCACAAATCATAGACTTTTACATACGTGTTAATTTTTCTTTTTACTATAATATAACAGTAAAAACAGAATTTAACAGTTTGTACGCCCACATCTACAAAACTACTAGACGGATTTAAATGAAACCTTTTTTATTGTTTAGCTTTTAAGCTTAAGCAGGACTTAGACTATAATTGATCTTGAAGACAGGAACATCTGATGTAGAACGATAAGAGACCTCGAGAGAAGATGCTATAACATATAAGGAAAAAGCCTTAAACAGAGTTTTTCAGTTGTTCAGCGTGATAATTATTTTGGTTTCCACCAAGGGTCATTAGGTCCACACAAACACAGTTGCGGGCAGCTACTGGTTAATAAATAATTTCAATGTAAAAGGCTATTATGACGAGATTTAAAACAATAATTTATAGGTACGTGTATTTATTTAATTTAGTTACTTACATATGTAGAATAAAAAATATTATCTATATATAAGAAAATGAATAAGAACCTATTTACCTTGGTCAAGCCAAAACTTTTAGCCGTTACCTTATACTTTGTAAAAGTTTCTAATAGAAATAAAAATTATATTTTCATAGCTAAGACAGGACAAATTCTGTCAGTTCAATAATATATGAATATGTGAAGGTTAAACTTAATGCACATATTCAAATTGATGCAAAGTTCTCACAAAGTTAATACGTAGGTTTTGGATTTTCGATAGAACCGCTTTAGATTTCAGAAGGAAAATAATACGTATCACCAAAGTAGGTTGTTAACAACCTACCGTGTGGTTAGATCAATTTCAAGGATTCGTGGTTTCACATCGACCACGTTTTTGGGCACATGATATCAAGTTTTCTTGTTTATATATTTACTTAAAGGCTATATATGTAAATAGATATAATGGGTATATATTTTTTGCTTTAAAAGTCTTAATAAATTCATTGTCATATAGTACAACTTTGATTGCTCAAATATATAATATAAAATTAATTTTATTTTTACTATATGACCCATTTAATTTGGCAACTTATGTAATTATGTAACCATTTATTACGATATATGACTTATAAGGCTGACTGTCTGCTACTGTAAGTGTAACTCGGCTAAGGCAACAATACTTGCATTGTTCTCCGAAATTAGCAGAAATAATTTACTTAAAACTTGCTCAATTTGCAGCTTCATAGAATTGCCTTATTATAACATCATTCCCGGTTCTTTGTAATATCCGTTCTGTTTACGTAATTCGCAATACTAGATTTTATTGCTCTTTTTAAATCGCTTCTTGCGACGTTACTTCAAAGTAGGCGTGCCGGTTAATAACAGTAAGTATATTACGGCGGCTACACTTCACTTTATAAATACCAGTTTTTGGGAGTTATTTGTATTCAGAAGCGATCTACCGCCGCGTCCGTGGCCCGTTTAAAGGCGCCTCATTACTTTTTATCGATGACTTTTCTTGCCACTGTATTTTTTTCAAAATTATTTACTGTAAATTGCTTAATTGCATTAAAATAAAAAATGTAATCTCAAACAGTTTCTTCACCAACGATATTATGTTACTAGTTAGTTAAAAAATATACGGAATATGTATTTTCTTATGATTATTACCTAAGCAAAACGTCTTTAAGAAAATCAAAAGATTTTAAATCGTTTTTTTTCCACGGCCATCTTACTCTGTCGCGGCGGAATCAACCATATTTCACAGTCATTGATTTGCAATGGGGCCAGAGGAAATGCATTCAACTGGTTCCAATTGAGAGTTATTTCACTTATCCTGCCTTTCAATGATGCCAACGCGATATGTGGCTAATTTCGCAATGATACATGCCGATCCATTTAAAGATATAATTGACACATGAACGAAAACGCTTAAAATTTTCTTATCGAATTCTTTTGGCATTTCATACAAGTCGTGTAGAGAGAGGCGTTTATCGCTGTCACTTTGTTTGTCACACAAAAACATTTAAGAGTGGTATTTGTGATAAAAAGTTGCTGCGACAGTCCGTAAATGGAGAGAAATGGAAGTTCGCGCCGCCGAAGCAGCGATGTGTGACCTATACGCCATATGGAGTTAGGTTAATTGTCCATCATTCTATGCAGAATACATAACATATAGTAATATAACTTATATTAATATAACATATATAAAATAATCAAACCCACACCCGAATGAACGAATAATTTACGGTCAAAATACTTATTTAATTCTAGAGTATCTTTTGAATAGTTCAATGAATACATAAATATTGTAACCTTAATACACAAAGTAATTAGATTAATTACTCATAGATTAACAGAATACATAAATTAATAGAAATAATTATTTCAACCTTATTTCATCGCGCTATATAAGCACTGCTCGGTTAGCTTTATGTGTCACTACGGTGGTCATATCTTCAAGATTCCATCATTTAAATATATGTGGTGAAAGTGAAAATTGTTCATTAAGGTTGCAACAATAACATTCTTTAGTGCCACTTACAGAGGCTCTACGTGTTTTACATAAAGAGTATTAATAATTATTATTTCTCATACCCTTCATAATATTTTTAGACATTTTTAAAATATATCTATACTATTTGCATTGTATGTTGTTTGTATTTATGGTTAAAAGCAAAGCTCTATTTAGAGTTGTAATAACATACGACTTCCTATTAGGAAGTTATTGAATTTCAAGGGATATAATGTCCGTGGGGCACATTGTGGTCGGAAGTCAGTTCCTGCGCCTTCAATACATACAATATACTTGCTTATACAAAGTAGCTCTTTTGTTCTTAATAACACATGTGTTTTACAGTTAGCTATTTAACGAATAATACGATCTGATACAAAATTGCATTTACTTGTTCTTAATACTCTGAAATCGAGGTATTACAAGTTGACCAACAAAACTCAACGAAGCACGTTGTGTATTCCGACCTTGCTGTATATACATTTAATAAGCCGAAATAACTTATCGACCTTTTGTAATATAAACGTGTCTAACGGCACTGGTTTAATAATAGGCTTTAAAGTAAATGTAACGACTTCCATGTGTTTCTACTAACAAAACTATACTTTAGATATCGGGGTCAGTCTATTATAATTGTTGGAGTAGCATTGATCTTCGGAATGTTAAATGATAAGTGAATGCTGCGTAGTTTTACAGTTTGCTGATTGTTAAAGTATTTGGCAGTTATATGGGTTAAGTTTGAAGGGCTAAGCTTTCCAGTTTAGTACTAGCTGTGCCCGCGACTTCGTGCGCGTTGGATTGTAAAATAAAAGTAGTCTAAACATCTTCTTACTACTCATATCATCAGCTAACTGCTAGTGAAAGTCCCGTCAAAATCGGTCCAGCCGTGCCAGAGATTAGCCGAAACAAACCGACAGACAGATAGTGAAAAAAAATATGTTGGTATATGTACCGTGTACACACTCCCAATTTTATTTGTTTGTATGTATAGATATCTGATGCAGGAGAGATGCCTTAAAACCGGTATCAGAAATATACACAGACACTCAGACCTTACGTTTTTATTGCAATCGGTTAATACATTTTTACTATGTAATATACTAAAAGTGCTTAAATAATTAAAATAAAAAGTTTAACATTTGTGAAACTAATTTACTCTTTAATATTTTTTTTTTTTTTTAAGTTTAAATCGAATAAGTATCATATTATTTAATAATAAGACAGATTTTTAATATTAAAAACACATCCAATGTTATGTGTTATTAATAAATATACATTTATTAATAACACTTTAACTAGAACAAGATTAGATCTACAAACATTTACGTCTATAAGTTAAATCGTAAGTTTTGTTTGTCAGAATCTACGTAAGTTAAAGGCAGTAATAACGCATTGCAAGTCTTGACCTACATAAAACAAAGTAATAAACGTATCCGTATAAAATATTGTTTTAAAACATACAGAGTAAATGTTCATTTTATTTAATTAATGTAAATTTATATTGATTAAAATTTAAAAGCACTTATTCGTGACACGAAACGAATAATGAGTTCCATAAAAATATTTACATACCTGTATTTAATATTAAAGAGCGTTAAATTCTTGATTTAAGGATATTTTAAAGTTATTTTAATATAGTTAGAATGGTTCTTGGGCCATCTTGGGATTTTTCTAACAATGGTAATACGTAAATGATTGATATTTTCATAGAGTAACTGTGCTATAATAAATAATAATTGATAAATTCTCAGTTTGTTGAAAGATGAAATTTCTACGTTAAATATAATATAGAAACACTCATTAATATGTTCAAAACAAAATTTGATTCAAGAAAATAAAAGATATCAGGGCCCGCATCAGCTCAATCAATCTATGCAATGCTAAGGTGCTACGTTCCTGGTAGTACTGAACGGCATCAAGTAACGTCTGATTTTTGTAAAAAAAACGTACCCTAACGTACAGTTTCGATGGAATTCTGTTCTTGGAGGGCTTTTTATGCTATTGTCTTTTTTTAGATACCGTTTTAGTTTAGTGTAGTTAATTTTAATTTCATTTAGTTTCACGCTTTATCCCTAGAGGAGAACTCAGGGAGAGCGAAACGCCTAACGTTACGGTCCCTGCATTTCCTTTGCAGTCAATATCGTCAAAAAATACATTTTCCCCATTTAGGACTAATTAAGTGTAAAATATACTGATATACTCATATTACTGTACATGCAATCATTTTACAGTTAAGAAATATTTTTAGGTCACGTATTACAGAATCCAAAATTATTCGAGAATATTTAAAAATCAATATAACATGAACTACCTTCATAAGTGTAATATTTACCTCGCCCTTTTTATCTCTGACCCACTGAGATAACAGTCCGCAAACGAGTTTTAGTGCGCTATCTGTTTGTCGCCTTCTCTTTCGTCTTCCAATCACACGTAACTAGTTTGACAAGGACGAAAGATAGATTTTTATTTGAAGGAAATATAATTTTTGAAGCGAATTCGTTCGAATTGTATGTGATAATGTTATAACTCCTTTCCCGGTAGGGCAAAGGAGCGTTTATTTAGAATTGTTTACGACTCATTCATGGGCAATAAAGAGTCGCCTAGCACCCATTGTAACCGCATAACACTCATAGCTGAGTGGAATGCCCTTATGCGTTGCTTCTAAACATAATTATATTGTCGGCTACATGTTCTATTCTTATAATATTGCAAGCTAATACGAATGGAAAATGAAACTCATCAGTTTTTTCATTTTGGGGATTTAGCACCTTTAATTTGGGGAACAAAATATAATATTTTTTACTATTCCTTTAAAAACTATTAATATACTTATATCTATCATAAAAATGTAACTGATTGCTGTCTGTACATAGAAGATATATAAAAAAATATATATTATTTATATAATAAATATTATATAATGTAATAGAACTCAAAACAATGATTCTTTTCTGTTTGTCTGTTTGTTTGTGTACGCTAATCTCATAAACGACTAAACTAATTTAAATGCAATTTGACTATTGATTGTGGTAAGCGTCCCTTAACATTTAGTGTTTATTTCATTTCAATCGTTTATAAAAAAGAAAGTAACAGCCATTTAAATCATAAATTTAAGCTAGGTTTATGATTAGTAATAACGTAATAGTTTAGTCATGTAGTTTACGCAGGCGAAACTAATAGGACTTTACACTTAGCAGTCCAAAAGACCAAAAGATAAAAATGCAAATATTATGGTTAGTAAAACTTTACTGAAAGTTGTGGGCGAAAACTCGAGTAAAATATAAGCATTCCTACAAAAAGGAATCAAACCTACAACCGTTGCATATACGATAATTTACTTTCTTCAAAGTATTTATAAAATATTTAGTATTTATTGTATATATTTATATGATGCTTTAATTACTACGAGATTAAAGTTAGAGTAAGTATACTAGGCATATGTACAAATATCGTGTGATAAGATTGCTATATATTGTGTTAACTGAATACATCCTGATGACAAAATGAATATGACCCTAATGCTCTAAAACGAGTAGTTAATGGAAACTAGAAATATTTGAGAACTGTGTGAAGTAATGCAGGAAATGGCAAATACGATAATTATATTATTTAATGAAATACAGCCTTGGACTTTGCGTTGTTTCCACTTTGCCCTATTTGATATGTGATGATGATAAATGATGATTTCCCCATAAAAAATATTTGAATAGAATATTATTCTTTTAATGTGCCTTAAATTATGGAATGCTGAGCTCCTGTCATCACCTCTTCCATACTAATATTATAAATGCGAAAGTAACTCTGTCTGTCTGTGGCGTCATCACTGCTGAACCGGTTGTGATGAAATTTAATTTAAGGCAACTTTTTTTCTTGCAAAATTTTTATGAAAAATACGAAACAAATATAGTTCACGCGAGCGAGTGGCTTGTATTTTAATATTATTAATAAAATAGAATAAATATGAAAATGTATTTATTCTATTCTAAATCGTGGTGGTGCAGTGGAACAGCGTCTGCCTGTAAACACGATTGGTTGTGGGTTCGACTTTCACTCGGAGGAATGGTTATATTTAGTTATTTTGAATGTTTCCGCTCTGGCAAGACAAAGCGCGGAGTTGAGTTCCGCTACTCAACACACAATGTGTTTCGTCGGGAGACAAGTGGAGAACGGAGTGTCTTTATACTAGGTTCTCTCTGACTTTATTTATGGCGGGAAAATGTCCTCTTTTACAATGTTTATTTATTATATCTTCAATTTATACTAATTTAATGTAAAATACGTTCATACGTAAACTATTTAAATGTGAATAAATTCTTCGATGTAGGTAAGATTACATTATATCAACTGTTTATAATAGAACGGTCGTTTAATGCTTTCTATCCCTTTGTAGCTTCAGTAAACAAATTATAAAAATACATGCATCTAACAAAGTAAGACGATATACACCACATACAGATAATAAAACTACTATAAATTACCTCACCTGTGTATTACGGGTACAATAGTAAAACGAATAAACAAAGCTGCTTTGAATTTTGTTGGGAGGATAGATTAGTGATGCGACTCGAGTCCCTCGAGTGAATTTATCAAACTCGTACTCGGTTGAAAATTAATGTTACTCGAGTGTCTATGCACTCGAGTTGCCAAGTCAACTTATTATGTTGCCAGAAAACTAGCTGGTTAGGTTTAAACTTGCATTTCGTAGCTTGCCTCACTTTAAGTTGTAATAAAATTGAAGTTGAAAAGTTGTTATAAAATTGAATTGCAAGTTTGCAATTCGAGTAACTCGAAAACTCGAGTATGACTCGAGTGAAGTAGTAAAATTGCTTGAGTGACTCGAGTCACAAAATCCCATTCGAATCGCATCACTATGATACATTGTACACTGAAACACGCTCATGCGTCTGAGATTCACGTACAAATATAAGATTTTTCTGGAAACTATTGAAAAAACTTCAAGATGAAAAAAATATTTTTTATAATCTCTAAACGTTCACAGTAATCTTAAAATACAAGATTCCATACTGACGGACGGATTTTAGAATGCTTTATGAGTAATAAAATTTACAAAGGAACAACGTCAGAATACACAACTGGCCTATACTTAGACGTATAGGCGTACAAATAATAAGTAGGAACCGTATTTCAGCAGAGGAAAAGTATTTCGTATTTTATATCGTATAACTGTATCTATTAGTCAAGTGTGGTTAGACAGTAAGATGAAAAAAAGTCTGGTCCGGGTTTTTTTTTACATAATGTAGATAAAGGTTTGTGCCAAAATGTTGTAAACATTCTTTAAAATAAGATCGTTTTCGTCTTAATGATATATATACACTTATCTACTTAAAACCGAATTTATTTTTATATTATCCCATGTTATTGATTATTAAAAAATAATAATATTATAATAATTTTATCTAAGTTATAGAAATCTTACTTATACATATTAAAATTAATTAATGCTAAGACGCTAAAATGTGGAAGTGCATATATTTCGGATTTATTATTATTTATTATTATATTATTTATTCGGAAAATTAATATGATATGTTGGTTATGTACAATACTTAGGTATATCTTTATTAATAAAAATGATACTGAACATAATTTTGTTATGACGTAGATTTATTATCTGTATGTGATGTATATCGTCTTACTTTGTTAGATGCATGTATTTTTATAATTTGTTTACTGAATAAGTAGAAACAAAAATCGTTTATTATCTTAAATTAATTGAATTAGGTTAATTGTTATTTCATTATATAATTTTTTGAATATTTTGATCTCATTGTTTAATTTTGGACGGTGATTGTAAAGCTATAAATTTTAACCGACCGGTGCCAAGTGCCAAATCTATTGTTGTTGAAAGATGATTCAAAATCTACCTCGTTGTTATCTGGTGAAATTACGTACAACAAACATATCTTTTGAAAGTAATGTTAAAATTAGATTACATAAATATTTCGTAATGATAAATAAAGTCAATTAACCATTCATTACTAAAGAGAAAATGTTAAAAGAAGATATAAAAAAAGGTTTACTTAAATTCTATTATATAAAATGATCTGTAGCGCGGCGCCATCACCGTGGCGGAGTGTGACTGCGCCTGACTCTTCACTCGGAGAAATATATTTAACGTTATTTTTAATTATATTTAAATTATTTTCATTTCTCCACTCTGGTGATCTCACCTCATGAGTCATTAAAATATTAGACTAGATTCCTATAGCGTTTATTTCATTATATAATGTTTTAATGAAGTTCCTCTTCATTATAAAATCATTATATCTTACTTTTTATTTCATTAGGCATACGTAATGTAATTTAGACATTTTATATCACAGATGTCATCGGTAGCGTTATTGAACTTACGCCCACTTCTTAAGTTGGTGACGTGGCTCCTGGTCGATGAGTGTTGTTTAGGAACTAATATCAAACACCTGTTATAGTAGGTGGCTCGATGAGCGACATTCTTGAATCACAATATAAAATGTTTCTTTATTAATGAGAGTTAAACGTCTCAGCTTTTGAATATTTTCACTTTTAGAAATTTATATAAGCTCTAGTACTTTTGTTTAGTTTTCTCCTTTAGACTCATAGACTCATTCAAACGTATATATTAAAACTATTTTCTTGTTTCATGAATCTAACCGAAGCTATTTTTCCTTTATTTTTTGGTCTCATAAGATATAATTAGCATGAATGTTATTAACTTGATATTACCATAGTCGTATGGCATATATAATACATGTACATACATGTATAATACAACTTGTTATTGTCATATATAATACGTACATAAGTGTCAAAATAAGAAATTTATTAGCGTTGGACGAAGTGATTCATCAGAGATGGGATAGCGCTAATTTTTGTTTCCGGTGCGACCTGATGCAGTCATGAATATTGGCATGCCACACGTTGAACAAATTCTACGACCCCCTGTCTGTGTGAATTTATAAATAATCCCGGTACGCCAGTGGCGGCGGCGGTGTAGCAGGCCGCGGACGGCGCGGGCGCGCTGCCCATGATGGACGCCCCGGATCTACAACGACAATGGTCTATATCGATATTCTAATAGTTTTCGCGGTTATCATTTCAAAGTGTCTAGAACTTTACTTATTAAAAATAACGTTTCAGTGCTGTGATAGTGTTATAGTGGAGTGTTTTGAAATTTTATACCTATATGTGATTTTTTTTATACACGTTTTGCTACTAGGTGACTGTTTATTAAGCACCGAAATTGTATCTTCCTTATTACACGTATCCTTGTACCTGACCTCGGTGCATATCTCAATTCGAGTACCTAATAATAAATTATAATTTATAAAATTCTTTCCCAGTAACAAATGTATGGCTGTCACGATCCTCTGGTAATGACCAAGCGATATCAAGAAGATTAATTATTTCTAAAGAATTGTAAATATATTTTTGTGCGTGTTTATATTTAACTTTGTTTCTAACTTAAAAGACGTTAAGGCAGATATCCATAAATACATCGAGACGGTCAAGTATGTCACTAATGCTGTCTTCCGTGCTGTAAACGTATATATATGTATTATATAAATTTACATTTGAACAGATGTTTCGTTTCTCGTGTCGAATTAGTAAAAAATACTTTCAATATTACTGTCAATATTTCTTCGACTTCTGGTTTTGCACGGACGTTTATGTTAGACTAATATTAGTATGTGTAGGTACTCCTCAAGTATAAAAGCATTTTTTGTCTACTTTTATTACAATATCAATACCAATGGCTTCGTCAAGCCAGCTGGGCTGCTTTTGGTGTTTTATTAATTTAATTGAAATATTGCTCCATTAGTAATGCCAATTTACATTTTTCTTATAAAGCATTTAACGCCTAATTTAGTTTTTTTTAGGTATATTTTCTTGATTAATAAGTTTATTCTAGATAGCTTTATACGGTCACCACAAAAGGGTACAACAATTTATTATTATCTCGAAATACCATTACATTTTCTAAAACGAATATGAAATTCTATTCATTTGTCTTAGTCAAGTTGTAATTTGTTTTTTTGGTGTCATCTTTATTGTAACTGCATTACAACGCATTCTTCTTAACCAGTGGTTTGTAAAAGTGTACAAGGTAATTGCTAACAGATAGTTACGCAAATCTGATTGATGATAACGATCCAGCTGCTGATACCGTTACTTCAATTTAGCCACCGTCTGGTCCAATCGAAGGTCATTCAACTTCCAAATATTATAAAAGAAGTCATTTGTAGATTTTTTCCATAAAATTTATGATTTTATATTCCATTCTATACAAATTTACTGCTTTGATATTCTATTTTCCAAAACCTGTTTCAGTACAGTTGAATTTGAATACATATGTACATAAATGTTAAAAGTAACTTGATTGATGAACACTTCACATTATGAATTATAAAATGAAGTTATGATGTCCATTTTAATCATAAAATAGGTTTAAATAACAGTTTTACTTAGTGTCATTCAGTGAAACAAAAAGCTACAAAAATGATGCAGGGATTGCTGGACTCGCTCTACAAAATCTATTCAGGTAAATAATATAAAAAAACTTATTACTATATAAAAACATATTTTACATTGATTTTTAACGGGGTCACTAGTGAGGAATGAGTATATGATTAGTTCATATTTAAATTGTTGACATTTTGAAGGAAAGGGCAGCATATCACGCAACTTTGAAATAATACTGCTCATACAGTAAACATATTTATGTACGGTTGCTTTGAAAATAATTTACTTTAAATTATTTCAGTATTACTTTATTTTCATTAATTTATTTCAGTATACTATTATTATTATTATTAATTAAATAGTTTTCTTTCAGCAGAAAGGCCTTTTATAAATAGAAATATACAGCGCGGGTGTCTATTAAGATTTTATCGTTTTATATCTGGTAGGTCAAAGTCAAGATCGGACAGTTAAATAAATAAATTTAGCATGTATACACAATTGACCTTTCAAAGATTTTTAATGTGTAGATTAAATGTATTTACAAGAAACTCCATTTGTAATAATCATTAATTATAATGTTTTCGAAAGAAGTTTAAAATTTGAATGAGCATTGGTATGTTTATATTATAGTTGTGTTCTGAGTTATTTTTATAACTGCATATTGAAATGTTTGAAGGAGTTCATATAAACAGACTAGATGTAAACGATAGTTGTATAGATGACACTATTATTAGGATACTAGCGACCCGCTCGCGGCTTCATCCGCTTGAACTATAACTGTTATATATTTTAGGCGGCCTTTTTGTAAAACAATGAAATTTCTAGAAAAACTAAAAAAGAATGAGAAATAAAAGTAGCCTTAAATGTTCATCCCCAGAACCGTCAAGTATCTCTATATAAAACTTCATCACAATCGGTTCAGCGGTTTGACCACGATGACGTCACAGACAGACAGACAGTTACTTTAGCATTTATAATATTAGTATGAAAGTATGAATTATATAATTTCCTTTTTTTCAGATTAAGGCGTATTAGACATATTAGTTTATATTTTATTTAAAAACCCAGGTATAAATTATTTAAAAACTACCAAACAAAACTAGGTTGTATGTGCCGTTGACATTTAAAGCTAATGTTTTACACGATATTACAAAGATTTTAAATTAATTTTCAATAAGTATATTACCGAAAATGTATTGAAGTGGTATAATTACTTTAATTAGTATTGTTAAAATATGTACTTCTCTGTATAACGTGGTTATTCTAATAATACTGATACAAGTGCAGCTTAAGAGGAATACGTCCATTACTTTTTATTAAATTAAATGAGTATGCCGTCGTCACCTTAAATCAAGCTTAGAAAACCGACGTTTTGTTTATTATTTGTTGCGAAAATTCCTCGAAAAAGTTTGAGTTTTAAGTCTTAGCAGTCTGTATTATGCTTTCGATTTCCTCGTTTGTTTAATATACTTAAAATTATTAATTGTACGCATTTGATCTATCATTTCCTCCCGTACCTAAGACAAAGCGCGGCGTTGAGTTGACCACTCAACACGCAATGTCTGGATTTCGTGCGGAAAGTGAAGAATCGACTGTAATAATGTGTAATACTAAGTTCTCTCTGATTGCCCTCATACGTGAGGAACAGCGTGAAGCTGCTCTTCATTTGATCTTTCAGCTTCTACCATTCCTTTTTTAGCTAAACTTTACGCAACACGAGAACCTTTGCCAATTGACGTCACAATGGGACAACGAATCGAATGTACGGCCGTTCCAATCCGGTTGTGAAGTTGAAAAAACATTGTTTTCATGCATCGATAATTGCTCTACGAAACATCTCTATTCTATGGTTGATGTTTTTATTACTATCTTTTTATGTACACTAAGTTATTGTGCCGGTAATTATTCAATCTATCGATAAGGCCGACTAAAATCGAATAAGTCATTAGTTTTTTTTTATTCGTTAAATCACTTAAACTGTGCATAATTTAGATATAAGAAGTAGACCTTTTAGACTTAGTAATTAATATATTTTATCTGTGAATTAAAATGCAAGTAAATTAAAGTAATGAATATTTTATAAAATCACGAAAGTGCTGTTATGTTACTTGCGCTGCAGACATTACTTACATTGCTTTACTATAAAGAAATAAATTAGAAATAATTAAAGTACTATAATAAACATAATCCCTAAAGGTTATAAATTACAAAGACATTAACAATTGACTGTTTTAAAATTAACAAAAATTAATGCTTGTATGTAAATTCGTTATACGTGAGGTCCATATAAAAATGTTGATTAGTACGCGTAGCGTTGTGCTAATGAATTTTGTATTGAATGTGGTATTTTAAGTAATTTATATGACTTTCCATCTGTTTTCTTATTTTAAATTTTATCATGATATATTAAGACTAATATATCAGGATAATACGGAGTATAATTACCATCAAGTGTCAAATTAATGGTATCAGGTGAGGTTCGATCCTTGCTCTAAATAGTAATAATGGATGTAGAACGCATGGCTTAGCAGTCAGAACGCCTGAACGGATTTCAAGAGGCACGGGTTCAAGTTGCGCTGCGTTTAATTTTTTATACGTTTTCTAAATATGTTTTTAATTTTCCTAAGTATATGAATAACGCTTTAAAAAATGTTAAAAATATTAAATAACAAATAGCAGTCTATCTTGACAAACGATTGATCGTAGAATATAGCAATAATTTGTAAAATGCTTTATACAGAGATGTTAACAACAAATATAAGTTGTAATAATAGTAATAATATCTTTGATTTTATTTAGAGCTTCAGTTGTTTAAGTTTGATCATATTATGGTATCTACTACTAAAAGTGTCCCCTGTTTGTAACTTGTGTAAAGAACAAATTACACAAAGACGAACGAACATATTATGAAAATCTAAGAAAATTTATAATAATAAAGTGTATTCAAATTAATAAAATACAGTTCAATTATTATTTTTTTATAAACTTAGAAAATGTAAAAAACACTGTGTTTTGATATACATATTACTCAAGCTAAGGTTTTTGACCGAAAACACTAGCAGTTTATTCCTTTGCATGTGATATACGTTATATAAGCGCCCTTTGTCACTTTATCTTTTTATGCAGACGCAATAAATGCCAGGAGATAAAAAAACAACGATACTACTGCGAAAGTTGGAAGAGGAGAAAATTATGACTAATTAATGTCGTGCCAACGACCTTATAAAAGTGTGGAACCAACCGCAGGGTAACTTTCCCGTTCAATTCGCTTGAAACCTTACACAATTCCGGGCTACGATTTTATTTTTTGTTTCATTTATTTTCGATTCAAATTTGCTATTCTGTTTTGAAAATTATTTATGTTGAAATTTTACCTGTTTGTGTAGTGATGAGACACTATCTTTATTATGTTACAAATATTTACGCTTAACCCATAATATAACCAATATTACATAATTCTGTTACCACAGTGATACTAATTGATTTATTTAATGTTAGGCTTTATGAATATTGAAATTAGTAATTTTAATTAACTTAAATCTTATGGAATTCATAGCTATATTAAGAAACACAGACAATGCCTATGTATTGTCAATTAAGTCTATTTTAAGTAATGTAAATTGAAAAATTTAAAGTACAACCATAATGACGGAATAGAAAAACAGAAAACAAATAAACCGTAAAAAAACAATTTTAATAAATTTGAATTTTGTTAGCAATATTTGTGGGAATATGTTGTTGTTTTTATATTGATATTATCATATATTAATAATTTGTTTATTAAATTATATGCAGAAAACGTATTAACTTCGAGGTCACTTAAGTAATATCCTTGATCTGCTTTCCCGAACGAATATTATAGAGACATTTTATTATTGTATTATTTTTTTAAGCTTTAATAAGTCGATTTTATAAACCAATTATAATTTTATAACCCTCAATAAGTAGAATATCGATATTACAAGCGCGTCTCTAGCTACCAGATTTAAACGGTGTACCAAGTCAAGGTCAGGGACAGTTTGAATATGCACAGTTCTCACGGTTGCTTTCGTATCCTTTAATTAACTCCAGCCCACACACTTGCAGGTATGGTGTGGTATTATTTATTAATAATTTATTCAATAATATACCAGTATGTATTTTTTATTATTTTAAAATAAAGACTTTTTTAACCTTTTTTTAAGCTACAATCAGATAATTAAAATCTGGCATACTTTCTATTTCATAACGTGTGATCTCTAATAAAATGTAAATATTATTTATTAAGGCCCGCAAATATGAAGGCCGATATCGAAAGAATGAAAGCGGATATTGCGATAAATTTGTGACTTGAAATTTGCGAATAAATTATATTGAAACCAATTTATTATTACAAATCCGTAATTCTAATTATTAAACAGTGTACGAATATGGATTTATGATTCAAGCCACGAAATCTTACATATATAAACCTATAATTAAATATTTATATTATGATTTTGTAAAGTCGAGTGCCTACAAATAAAAGGCATATGTATATGTAGGTAGAAATATATTTAAAAGAATATATTTTTGGGTATTTCACTTTTCGCTGTAGGTGAATAAAATTTAGTGATAAGTCACTATGTTTTTCAATTTTTGGTAATTTTATGTTAGGAGTAGAAAATAAAATAGAACCCACAATTGCGTTCACGTTTGCGGCGGTAACAATTTCATATTTTTCACTAAACTACCTTTAACCAATAAATCGATATTAGGCCGACATATATGTACCTACTCAGACGTCCAAGTGCCTGCCAACTATTTCCGTTCCTCCCACGTGTAGTACCAGAGGCCACTTAATATTTTTTCAAAGTTGACAATTAAATTACAAGTGATCTTCAAAGCCGAGCAATGACATCAGACTTTTTGACAGGTGGCGTTTTCGTAGAAATACACGTTCGGTTGAATTTGTTTCTTTTATTTTATCGTACTAACGACAATTTTACGAATACTTCACGAAATTCTATTAGGATTAGTCTATTTATTTTTATATAGAAATAAAGAAGCTTCTGCTTGTAGTTTTGCCAATGCGCTCGTTTTCTTTTATACCATTGTTATAAAACTGAATACTAATTTACAAGAACTTCTTCTCCTCGAGAAAGAGAGTACTTCAAAATTAAAGAAGGGCTAAATGTTTTAAGACAGACAGACAAATCAATTAAAAAGGTTTAAATATTACACAAAATGTATATAATCATGTAATTAAAAAATCTTTGCAATCACTCATCCCTTCTTGCGAATATTACTTACGGTATAAAATTAAAGTAATTGCTGTATACAATTTTGTTTCGAATTTATTATGATACTGTCGAATGTTAGTTAAGTGGAATTTTCTCATTACATGTTTTCACATCTCCCATCCAATCAAGATATTATGATGATTTTTTTATACTCGTAAACTGGAATATAAATTTTACTTTATTTACCAATCATATAAATTAATAAAAAAATCTATAAATGCAATTCATAACACATATACTTAATTATGTAATATGAATAAAAATTGCAATTGCAAAATATGCTTAAAAGTTATCTTTTTAAATATATTCATTTACTAATGTTAAACAGTCAACACTGATGTAATTAAAATTTTATACAAGGCCTATATTTTAAATCATTTAAACAAATGGAGTTATTCTATTTATTTCAACTTGCTTTGTGCGCGCGTTCCTTTAATAAATTATAATTAATGCACGTCGCATCGCCTCTTGATAGCTGGCTTTGGTTTTATTGTGAAACTGACGTTTACGACTATTTGTTACGGACGGTTATTATACGTCAGTTTTTTCTGCGTTCAGGCAATGGCTGCTCTGTACCGTTATCACATTTGGTTTTAGTTCGTCTGTCACATTGCTTAATTGACAGCGTCTTTCAAAACACTTTGAGAATAACAATTTTGTTATGAGTGTATCATAGAGGTTATGCTTCTTAAGTTAGCGATGTTATTTATATATTATTTTATATACTAATAAGTACTTACATTCTTATCATTTTGCTTTCCATATAGCATATTTTGTTTCTAACGTTATTTGATACAACGGTTTTATCACCGCGGGCAGTTGTCTCCGTAGACTGTTCCCGCTCAGCTGTCTCTGGCAGAATTGAGAGGTTTTGCTCAAATGGCCTGCAATTTCCGGACAATCTACATATATTTGCTGCGGTGAAGCAATTTGAATAGTAGTTAGATATGAAATTCGTGATATTATAATCATATTTTGATTTGCTCTCTAAAGGAATAATATAATGAGAAAAGAGAAATATTTAAGAAAAAACCGACACTAATTTCAAACTTTATTCACAATACGGTATAATATAAAATTATATTTTTGTGAGTAAATCTGATAGATAGATGAAATTGCGCTTAAAAACACAATAGGCGACTATTTTTCCGCAATAAAAGCGTGACTTAAATCCTAAACATAAAAGACTTAAGAGAATACTTTATTTTCCAATTGCCTTCAACAAAGGGCTGACAATAACCAACCAATACTTCAAAGGCTTAGAATCGAGGTGTTTTCGTCATTTGGCTGTCAAAGTCGCGTACGAAACGCTTCGGGTCAACGCGTGATGGAATGCCCTAGAATAGTCGAAGCTAGTCATGTAATCTTTTGATCGATTTATTGTTATTTTGACAAATATTTGAAATTATGAGTTTTACATAACTTATTAGTAACTTAGAGTTGTGCTATTTATTGTATCACTTCAATAATTTGTAAAATTTTCACTTTTTTTATTATTATTCCTTTTAATTAGGTAACTTGAGTTTAATTCGATGTTTTTTTTTACATTTAATGTGTAATTTAGTAATAATTGTTGTTTTTATTTTTTTCAGGTACATATTTTGTTTAATAATTTGCGTTATCACATTGTCATCACATAAGTGTAAAGGTAAGTATACTACACTCATACATTATTTTGAAAACATTTATTTAAGAAACTTCCTTTATCATTTTTAAAGTTTTCACACACTTAAAAAATTGAACTTTTATACGTTTTCTTAAAAATGTTTTTACTTTGATTGACATGATTTTTCAGATTTTGTGTAGTAAAATATACCTTTATAGATTTTATTTATTAGTAACTAATACCTAATTCATTAAAATAATTTATGTCACTTAAATGTGTCATTCTGTTATTTTATTTGGTTTGTTTCCATTTGTTGCGCAACAAAGCATATTATCTATAGTCCCTTGACCATCACAAGTAGGGCTATCTAAATATGGTGTGTCATATTTTACGGATGAAACTCGGTTTTATGAAGTTCGAATGAATTCATTCATAGTATAGAATATGATAATCATCTTTTTGAGTTTCAAATTTTATTTTTTTAAACTTTAAAAAAGTACATTCTTTTAATAAGTATGAAATAGAATGAATAAAACATAATTAATTTCTAAATCTGTAGTTCTTATAATACCTTGAAATTAATCAAAAGTATATTGAAATAGGTACATGTTTCTGTCCTAGATGGGTATTAAATATTGATCCTATTAACTAGCTTAGATAGTCTTCGCAAGAATAGAACGCCAGTTGATTTCTAAAATTTTGTAATATGTATTTTTTACTACTAAATACTGTTGAATGGGTAAAATGAATATACCTGGTTTAGCTATGCAAAAACCTAAGTGTCAGTTTTAAATGGAAAGAAAGGCATTTTGTGAAAACGCATTCAAAAATTTCCGTTATAAGATCAAATAGTGTACAATTTTTTTATTCGTGTTTATTTTAATATTTTTAATCTTTTTTGTTTATGTATAGCTTTAATTTAACATTTCCAATAATTTAACTTTAAGTAAAATTTTAAGCTGTCTGAATATGTTATATGATGATGATATTATTTGGTGAGCTGTGTCTCGATTTCAAGCGGAAAGTGAAGAACAGAATGTCTTAACACTGGACTCTCTGATTTCTCTATTATGCTGGTAAAAGATAAAGCTAAAAAAGTTACCTATTAAGCTTATGTTTATTGAATAAATAAATATAAAGGAAAAAAGTGTGATTGATTAGTACCCATATCCAATGACTACTGGATGTTTAGGCATCTTTTTAACTATATACATAGTTTTTGTTTAAATGCTTATAGTTTTATAAAATAACCTTTGTAAATGACCTCTACAATATGGACTTAGACTGGTTTCATTTTGCTTTTTTTTTTATATATTTATCGCGTTTACTCCGACGTTTTGATTGATGGCTTAAGAATTTATCTCGCAATGTGATGTTGGCAAGTTAATGTTCACAGTTGAACTTATATGAGCTGCAAGCGGCTAGTGCAACTGGCGTAAGTTACGAAACATTTTTTTGTGTACATGTATATTCTTCAATTTGTTTCCATAGAAAATTAAGAAAGAATGACGTGTCACCTTTTCTTAAATAAGTGTTGCATCACTTTTCATATAATAATAAAAATACAAAATACAATTCATCTCAAATTACCAACTACAATAGTTTTGTAATACGTTGAATAAACAATATAAAACTTTAACAGCAGTTACATTACATATGAATATTCTTTAATAATAATTAACGTATTATTAGCACAGCTCAAACTCTCTGAAGTGTGACTAAATTGAAATGCTGCCAAAGATTCATCGATAGTCGTTGTTTACTGGTAACATAGTACAGATGGAGAACACTTTGTTGTTACGAACATTCATATATGAATCGTCGATACTAAGTAAGTCATCATGTCGTACTGCCAGAATTAATTAAATATTTTTATATATGTAAGGATATTTTTAATACGTTCTTACAGTTATATAGGAAAAACTAGCAACATTTTTTAAAACTATTTCTTGCAGTCCAATTTGCTTGAAAATTTGCACAGGAATTTGTCAATATCCGATGACTGAATCCAATTCTGATGATTTAATTAAAGATGCTGCCTAAATTAATAATAGGGGAATGGGTCGACCTGAATTATTTTATGAAACAATGGAAACAAAAATTGTACACGATTTTTTTTTGCTTTTTGTCACCTAGCAGGTTAGTCAAAAAGAAACTAGTATCAAGACACTCCGTTCACCTGAGCCGTCGTAGCACAGTGGTTTTTCTTTTTTTCTAGGTAGAAAGGAGTGCAAATACAAACATGTGTTTAAAACAACTGACTTATTATATTGAATAATAAATATAATAATAAGTATTCTTTTATAAAAATGCTTATGTAATTACCCACCTGCAAGAACAATTCTTTATGAATTCACTGTTTTACTTTTGAAAATATGGAGTCAATTAAGGATTCAGTCAGCATTAACGTCATGTCCGTGCCCGGGTTGTCCAGGATGACAGGAAAATAAGTTTAAGCGCGTTTCTTTTAGTTCGATTAAGCTAATTAGTTAATCTATTCCAATATTTTTTTTATAGAAATAAATAAACCAATTTACTAATAAATGTAATAAGGAAATCATATAGTACTAAGGAATATAGACAAAAAACGTAATTTTAAAAACACTTGATTCTCTATAATCTATATGTACCCCGCAAAATATAAATTGTTAATTATGTGTGAAGCTGTAAATTTTTACAGTGTGTTAGTACCGATGAAGTGTTAGATTGATTAAGTGATGTTGCATATTAGTAACTTTATCTTTTACTTGATGTATTTATTAGACTCGAAGCTTCATTTGTCGCTATTAACTATATTTATTTTATGTCTTATAAAGAATAGACAATGAGAAACATGGCATTTATTAGGTATTATCGTAAAAATGGCCTTTAATTTAAAACAATTGCTTACCTTTTGTATGATGGTTATTTATATACAATTCTACATAATATGGTTGTTGTATCTTTAGAAGTATTTTTTTAAAAAAAATTATTCAGATTTATATTTCGCAAGATTGGCAAGGAAATAAAACACTGTAATAGTGTTACCACTATTTTATCTGTCAGTATTTTTTTTCTCTTTAATATAACCGGAAAATAACCGCATAGAAATATGTTAAAAAGTTACTAATAATTCACTTTACTCCATTAAACTAATTGAGACGCTTCAAAGTGACAACCAAAGTAGGCTTTTCAAAAACATGAATATTCCGTTCTATACAAGTTAATGTTTTCAATAGTACCTTACTTAATAGAGATCACCGTCGTGATAAATATTTGAGCAATAGTAGCGAGGCCAAAGTACAAAGAACTTTTTTAAACTCAGTTAACGAGTTGCCATTACGCACTTATGAATACTTTTGTTGCTTCAGTTAGTTTGTTTAGGGTTACCATTATTTAAATATAAAAATAATAATTTAAATATTCGTAACCTACATTAAAAAACAATTTAATGAAGATTTTTTGTATATTTTTGTATTATAGCAAAAGCAAGCACTAAGCTTATTTATTATATTGCTTTAATATAAATCGTTATTCTTATACTTTTACTCATTTTCTCTAGTCATGTCTGTACAAGAAAAAAAAAGAAAATCTTTCTATAACCTTATTTTATTTATTTATCCGGGTAAAATTCTAATATAAAAGTAAGTAAAGTAAGTAAGTATAAAAGTAAGTTCAAGGTACTCCTTATTACATCGGGTATCTGCAAGTGAAAGTCACGCCAAAATCGGTTCAGCTGTTCCAGAGATAAGCCAAAGAAAACAAACAGACAGACAAACAAAAATTGTAAAAAGAATATTTTGGTATATGTATGGTACATATAAATACTTATGCATTGAATAAAATACTGGATTTTAATATTGCAAAACAGACACTCTATATTATTTATGTGTATAGATAATATTGAATTTCAAGAAATGTTAAAAAACATATTGTATTTTACATCCAAAATTTGATATTTTTAGTCATGGTAAAGTAAGATATTTATCTTACAGAAATGCGCACGTGACATAAAACATATACTCGTATACATAAGGCTGCTTTGTACGCTTTTTGCTCCGACTGTGAAGGACGCTTTGTTATTAACCAAAATTATATCTATACTTACGTAATAATATGCAATATTATAAATGGTATAGTACTTCTGTTATCAATTCACCTCTGAAATTATTTGAAGTTTAATTATGAATCTTAATTTATTTCATCAAAAAAATAAAATCGTTTACTTGATTGTGTTCACTGGACAGACGATAATATCATTACGCTTATTCGTTTTAAAGGCTTGTTATTTGTTTGCTCGTCTGCTTCATTATTTTGTATGACCCCAAATTGGTACTTCAATTTGGTAATTTAGTAATTTCTCTTTGATAACAATGAAACTGACTAAAGTGTTATTGTTGTAAGACATTGAATATAACAGTGTGTGTCTGTATGTGTCTATAACAGTGCCAAATTAAGAATGGAGCAGAACGTGTTCAGATTTGTACTTACCAGCAAAGTGTGATTTTTTTATTGATTTAAGCCGGCGGTTAAAAAAAAGTATAAAAAACTTAGGTTAGCTGGACAATAAAATAAATATTCCATTTAGAATTCCAAGTTTATTAACAGTTTATAATTGATATAGTGACATTTAATGATTAAATGCCAATCTCTTATAAAACATCAATAAAGAATAACGTAATTTATTGTAACAAAAATTGATTTTGTAGTGGTTTTGTTAGATCATTAAATAATAAGATTTATTAATAATTTATTTATTTATTATAACTTACAAAAGGTAAGGGGGTCAGAAATGTGTTGTATGCACACTCCGCTACCATCATCATATCTACCAATCTACCAATATCCGTGAAGTAAAACTAAGATCAAGATTAAGATTCAAGATCTGAAAAGTGAAAGAACTTTGAATATTAAATGTTGAAGTATTTACACAAGTACACAAGACACTTAGAAGGCATGTAGGTATAGAGAATTGATTAATATAATAAAATATTCATTACCGTTTCGTTAAATGCTAAATTAAAAAAAAAAGCAAACGCTTTATTCACTAAAGCTGATGACGTGTAAATTTATAATATAAGTACATATTTGTAAAAAATATAAATATTCAATTGTTAAACCGTACCACTATTAATGTTAGCTTTTAAAATAAACCTCGGTGACTAACACTGCAGTTCACATCAATATTGACTCGTGACATCTCTCCACTCAATCAAAGACACACTTGAGCGTGAGTCGCAACTCACAGGTGATAAAATTGCCACTGTATATACAAATATTTGTATAACGGTCATTTACCCAAGTTAACGTACGGTAGCTTAATTCTTGAACTTGATAATGAAAAGTATAAATATGTATGTTGCATGAAATGCGAGTTAAGTGGATAGTAACGATAGTGTAAGGCCTGTAAAGATAAATATTGAATATGACTTACCAACGAGATCTCATTCGTTTTTATCTTCGCACAGCTATAATTCATAGTCCCTCCACTCTCCACGTTGCCATGAAATTGTTTTTCATCAGGAGTCAGTCAGTCGAATAATATTGATTATTAGTTTGCCTAGGAGAGATGGTGGCACAGTCGGACAGTTTTTAAATTATTTTCATTTTTCGTCAGGTCAAGCGCAGTGTTGAGCTCCGCCACTCAACACAACATCAAAGTGTCATGACACTAGGCTTTCAGTGACTGAAAAAAGCTATTTCTACTTTTTTTTAATAGTAGATGATATTATAAAGCATTTTTACATAAGACTTAGATTTTTCGAATCCAGCACTGCTTAAATCATAATAAAACATGAATATACAAATATTTGTACGAGTTACGCCGTAAAACGTAACACGTAAATAATATTTCAACGGTATTCGATAAAATAACATCGTGAACGTGTATCGTACTTTGTTTCTTAAAGTAAACAATAAACAACGATTATGTTTTAAGGCAAGTTTGTGTCTACGTCTAGAATAACATGAGCTTTAACTTTAACTTATATTTGTTTATTTCTACCTGAGTTATCAATGTGTATGTTAATATATTTCTTCTTATCTGTTATAAATGTAACTTTAACTATGTCTAATTGAAATAATACCACTTTTTAACCAACCAGCCAACCAAAAAAAAAGTGGTATACATGTTGCTATAGCTACGCGTATTTTACACGCCAATGGGGTTACTAGTTGACTATAAATATTTTAAAGTATTGACAAAAAACATACAATTGTCACGATTTCCATCAAAATAAAGCAATCTTTTTGCAGTACAGCAATTACAACAGCGCCCAAAGCTGAAATAAGAATCGAAGCCGGTTTTTGTGATACGTTTTAACTTAAAAACTATTTTTATGCAACAATATTATGTTACTATTACACCAGCCTCGTTTTATTATGATTCTTATTCTATTTCGTGAAATTAATTGTAACTGCTATGTTATGTGGCATCGCCCCCATGGCAAACCAGTCAGCGTAAAACCTAGTATTAAAATTCCGTTCTGCACTTTCTGCTCGAAATCGAGACATTATTTGTTGAGTGGCGGTTCTCAATGCCGCGCTTTGTCTTTGATACCAGAGCGTATAAATAAAAATATTTGAAATATAATGTTCCATCTATTAGACCACATTAGACCACAACCAATTACGTTAACAATCTAACGCTGTCCCACTGCGCCACTATAGCCTCTAATTTGCTATGCTATGATAATTGAATAATAATAATCGTCTTAATAAAGCAGAAGTGAAATATAGCAAACCTGTCTTAAACTAAGTTGACCCTTTTCCATATTAATATAGATACCCAAACAAGTTTTAATATATGTGTAAATAGAGAAATAATAAATGAGTATAATAATGTACCAAAAGGGCCACGTTTAATATTATTTTGTCGTCGTTTCGGTTGTCCTAGAAAGGCTATCAAGTTCATATTTTAAAAACGCGTGTGTAAATTTTCATGTAAATCAAGGCGCGAGAAATGGATCAAAAACGCAATCGATCTTCGGTTTCTATTTTAATTTATTCCATAATATTATTACTATCTTATCTAAAATATTTATTACAGTTATAGGTACAATAATATATCGCAGTAGCAAACAACTTTTTCTATCTTTACAAAAGTGCTTTTATTCGAGTAAAGCTCTCATATTAATTATATGTTACTTGATTTTCTAACAAAAAGCCTGGCAGACTTCTATTTTAATACTTAAACTCTATTAATGTCTCAGTGTAGTTTTTGTGTGAATCGTCGACATTGTTCTTTGCTAGTGCAGTGTTTGTTCTATATTACTTAAATTACTTCAAAATACATTCGCCATCAAAATGTTATATTTATTTCCACAAAAAACTTGACTGAATTTAATGGTAGTCGTGCAGGTGACCTGACTCACGTCTAGATTTTTATCACATAACCGGTGGACTGAGATTTATGAATATTAATGTATAGTCGGAATTAGTGGCCTTAGTGACACAGTCGTGACATGTGCCGGACTAAACTCGATGCATATGGGCTCAAATCCTTCGCGGAATATTTATTATATAGGTGGATAAATATTCCCTAATCTGATAAAACAAAATGTGTCGTTAAAATCATATAGTAAAAAACAAACTGATTTATCAGTAAATTCACTCTCCCATAAAAAGCCGCACAGACAAAAAAGAGGATTTCAGCCTTTTTTTTTGTAGAGTACACGGTTACAAATTATGTAGTTATTAGTGTAAATCTGAAGAGCATTTTTACAGTCTATTGTTTATCAATTTTACCACTCTTACGATTTCTCTAATATACCGGTATTAATGGTTTATATTAATACATTCATATGCTTATAAGCTTGTCACATGTCGTCACGTCACATCTTACTAACCAAACATCTTTATGTTGATGGAGACTGCCAAGAGCTTGACTTGTATAAGTACTTACCTATCAGTTTCTTAAATTGTATTGAAAATTCGAAATGGCGCCATTAAATTTATCGTGGCGCAGGAGCACAGCGTCTGAATGTAATAGCGATTAGTTGTGGGTTCGATGCCTGCTCGGAGGAAATTATCATTAATTTAATTATTTTCATTTCTACGCTCTTGTGAACAAGACGAAGAAACCGCGGCGATAAGCTCACACAACATGGAATGTCTTGAATTCGGACTTGGGACGAACATGGAAGGTCTTGAAGTGGAGAACGGAGTGTCTTGACACTAAGTTATTTGACTACCTTGCAAGGCGGTAAACAGCGTAAAGCTGAAAAACATTTTATTTTTAACATGCGATATCCAGAGAGAACCTGAGACCTACTCGTACTCTGCTCGCCGCCCATTTAGAGACTTCAAAAGGCTTTAAAACGACAGTTGATTGTACCTTGTTCTTGGTCAGGCAAAAATATTTTTGTGCACTATATTTATAAATTGCCCCGTGTAGAAGTCACAGCCTCTTACTTGCTTGGATTTGAGCCAAAGATTTCTTTGCCATATTATATGTTACTGTACGTACTGTACAGTCAGCATACTCAATACTATATATTAAAGATATGTATAACAATTCATCAGTCTCATAAATTGTGAGGTCATCTTCGAGTAACATCTTCCTAACTCATCTGTCAGGCTTGAGCCTTGTCATATTACGAATATTTATCATCTTATGAGGTCGTGAACATAACTTCTATATGGCATAATCTTATCTATCTGAAATCATCGACGTTTTCTATCGACGTTACTATCGTTAATGAATTTTTAAGTAATTTAATTGAATTTAATAATCAAGAAAGCTTATAAATATAGTGTGCATAAAAATAAAGGAATATGCTTTATGAACTTAATTGGTATAAGCATTGCAAAAATTTGTGAAATCCATAGCTGCTTACCTTCAAGTTATATTCTACTATGATTGGAATGCAATGTACAAACAGCCATAACGATAATGAATGATTAAGAAGAACGCTATACGATTATCTGCCATATTTGGTAACACTGTTCAAAGAATTTGCACGTGTTAATGAATGACGGCTTATTTTTTGTATGATTCTGATTATTCGCTTACAGTTTGCTGCGATAATGAAATTTTGTAATTTGCTGATTTGTTCTAAATTTGTTGATACTTTAGTATGTATATAATTAAGAATATTGCGCAGTGTGATTACTTTTAACTACATACAATGGTTGTGGGTTAGATTTTCAATCAGGGTAATGATTATATTAAATTATTTTCATTTCACCGCTCAGATGACAATTTGAAACGTGACGTCGAGTTCCACCAATTAACATACAATGTCTCGTAATAGGGCCGAAAGTGGAGAACGTAATGTCTTGACACTAGGTTTTCTCTATATATCCTGCTGAAGTTGAAAGAAAAATACAAATAAATACTCTATTGAAGGGCGTGAAGGAAGTAATCCATCCATACCTCAGAAGAATTTTTTTCAAAAGATATTTTATACCAGGTCAACACTAGATGTGAGAGACAATAAGAAAAAAAGTCTAAAATGCAGCCTTTTTTATCTGACAATTGTAATAAACTTCTATATTTTTTTGAAAATGCTGCTTTGCTATATCAATCATATTTGAACTTATATATGAAACATATTTAATCCAAAAAAATAAATAAATATGTTTTTCATAAATAAAACTATGGAAATAACCTTCTTCCAATATTTTGTTAGTATGATTGGAACTGAATAAATAACAATGCAGCATTTATCTTAATTGTTGTCCTTCACTTCTTGCAAAATCTCCGCAACTAATTTGAATTTGCTATCGAGCGGGCTGTATCAATAAAATCTTATTGATTAAATTACGAAAGCGCGTGTTAATGGAAATGTTATATCTCTTGTATTGAAGTTAGTCTTTATCTATGAAATGCATGACTCTTGATTTTAAATATGGTACTACTATTGTTCCTTAAGTATGCATATCTTTATATTAATACGTGAAACTTTCAATATCTTTTTACCACATTTATGGGAACGGAGGAAGGAAAAGTATAAAATTTCTATATATTATTTGTAATAATTATTACACATAGTGAGTGACGTGTTTAATATAACTATTGTGTACAGTTATATGCACGGACAACGTATATTTTACACTTCGACGGGACCACTATTTACATATAATCAAGTACTAACAAATTAACAATCTCCTAATATGAAAATAATTAGAAGATAAGATGCATTGATTGATGGTCATATGTCTATCATTTTTAATACACACCTAAACTTGTCCACAAAAAACTACGTAGGTATTTAATAGGCTATTATAATTGAGGAAAAGGAAACTGAAGTTTCGTAAAAATATATATAATTGCACTGATTCCATTGAATAACAAAATGGCTGCATAGAGGTTTAAATATTTAGTATTGGTAATGATGATGTTAATAGTATGGAAATATTTTGATGTTTGATTAACTGAAAAATAGTAAGAAACTCATTATTACATTGCCTATATCTTTGTCTATGAGGCAATACGTGGGAAACATAAAAACTTTTGTAACTCACGGAGAGTCAAGACATAGTTGATGATTACAAACAATTTTGTTTTACTTCTAATCTAAAACACATAATTTTTTTAACAAATATATTTGTCTTTTAACATTTAAAAGTTTTATTCACACACATAAAAGTAATAACAACATGGAGTTCTTTATATTTAACATAATTTATTATATTTTATAATTTAAACACGCTATAATAACTATAAAAACTTAAAACATAAAACATTTCTATATAAACTTATATACATATACCTAATTCGCTGGTTATAAATCAGATTGGAAGCGGCTCGTTACGGGCATGGTACCGACAGTAGGCGTATGTTATATTCTTACGTCAGATTTACTATGAATTTTCAATTCGCACCCATTTAATACAGTTTAATAATAAAATATTAAATACTTCTATTCATTTCTATCTATCTATCATATTTGATTTCTATCTATTAATATCTATCTGGATGTATTTAAACATTTTTAAACTTCTTTTGTGTATACTTTTATAAGCGTTGAAGGTAAACTGTTGAGGTTTTTATAATGCTCAATTTTTATATAGATTAAATTGAAGTCCTTATTAAGGAGAAAAGAATAAAAGCTAAATAATATAATGGCGGCAATTTCTTGTACCTTGTTACACTTTGCCGTTTGGAACCAGTTTTTGACAAATAAATATCTGACTTAAATAGCGGATGTGGTCCGAATATTTGGCGACTGGTAATATGTACAGGTTGTTTCAACGTGTGTATGTTTAGAGAACGATGTAATTTAAACTATACTTAAATATAAATTAAACTCATTTATAAAACTTTATATATTTTTTTATGTTAGTTTTGTTTTCAACATCAGAGAGAACCTCCGTTCTACGCTTTCTGTCCCAATAAGAGAAATTGCGTGTTAAGTGGCAGAATAGATCCCCCGCTTCTCCTACGAATAGTGGAGATATGAAAATAATTTTAACATGCCTCCGAGTGGGGATCGAGCCCCACAACCATTGCGTTTTTACCTTAACTAGTTATTTTTAATGTTGAATTAATACACAAACAATTTTACAGAGAGAAGTGAGAAATTAATGTCGAGATACTCCGTTTTCTACTGTTAAATAGAAAAAAAAACTTACCGATAATATTAAATTATATTAAAATTAGGTGAATGAGCCAAAAGAGATATTTCATAACTAGCTTTTTCACAAGCAAAATAAAACAGAAACTCATCTTAATATATTATATTGAACGTAAATTTTCTCTATTATGTATTATAACAAGGGAAACTAGGATTTTCGCCACTGTAGGGGATGGAAGCTTATATTGAAAATTCTTGGCATGGGACCTATTGTACGGAGTTTTATAACTATATATTAGTCTACCTTGCCAGCGGTTCCCAGACCGATCCTGTGATTGAATTCTAGATAGCTTACGTAACGTAGTGCATATAAAGTGTGTGTAAGAGAATGATATAAAATATCTGTACATAGAATACACTTTTGTTATTAAAAAACTATTTTGCTTATGTGACAGTGTTAACTTCAAATGTTTTTTACATATCTCTAAAATTTAAATTTATTTTCCAAATTATTATCTGAAAACCATGGTTACCAGCAACATGGCCATCGTGGCGCATTTTAATATCTCTGCTTTAGTATCTAAGACAAAGCGCAGCGTTGAGTTCTGCCAACACGCAATGTCTCAATTCGAGCGGAAAGTGGACGGAGGAAAAAGTGTGAAGATAATAAAAATATGGTTGCCTGGTTCTTTTCTTTTATCTCTTAAGTAGGTATTAAATAAGAAAATACTTAAAACCCGCTAGTTATATATATATACTTGGTTTTGTCAAATATTGTTTCAAAGAAAAACTATTACTAAACTTCGTTATTGTTAACATCTTTTTAAGTATTATTTACACACGTAGGAAATTGAAAAACATTTCTAGAAAACGTTATACAAAGAAAAAAATTAAACAAAGCGGGATTAAAATTTTTATATATTTTCTAAAAATGTTTTCCAACTTTTTTTTATTGTAACATTTATTACTATTGCAATGTGTTAGTTTAATACATTAATATGAAACCATTAAAATTAATATAATATACAGTCCTTTAACAGTTGAGGCCAGTTATCAATAGCAACACGCACTCTTTCTATAAGAAAATTATTCACTGCGTATGGATTGTTTTAGGGACTCCAAATTATTATGGCGGTTAGAACAAGCCTTTCTCTCTAAAACTGAAAATAAATCGTAATTCACTGGATTAATATCAGGACTAGACGACGGCCAGTCTTCAGCTCTAATGAAGTCCGGAACGTTCGTTTCTAACCAAGAATGGGTCAATCGAGCATTACGACCCGGCGTCGAGTCTTACTGTAAGGACCATTCTTGGTTATTCAACATGGTGTTGTTAAGGGGCCTAACTACCTTATCAAGAATGGTATCTTAATACACTTGTGCATTTTTGATACCTTTTTCACAAAAATAAGGCGCAGTCACTACTTCTTAAATAACACCCCACCTAACTATCACTGAAGTCGGATAATGCCCACTTTGTACTATGTTGGCTAATTAGGAAGCTTAAAAGATTTCAGCATAAATGTGGTCATTTTGTATGTTTAAATATTGCTGAAGCTCAGTTCATTTTTAAAAATATTAGTGCGTTTCTTATCGGCTGCAAGTCCTTAATCATCTTTAAAATACGCGACATGTTTCTAGGTAATATCTTCATCTCCCGATATAAAATCTTTTGTTTTCGGACAGGATTTCTTCCAATTCTTTCCCTTACTGCTTTAATCGCCTTTTTCGTACGAACACTACGTCGGTCACATCTTTTTTTGTCCCAATAATTATATTTATCAATAGCCCGGTACACAAACATTTCACTAATACCAAGCGTATGGAGTATTTAAAAAAATGTATTTGTCACTTTACCTACTTTATGTAATGCAATCACAACGATTGGTTATCTTTATCAGCCCACTCCATTTTAATGCTCTATTCCATTTTAAGCACAAAATATTTTACAATATATTGACGCGAAAATAAGAAAACACAATGAACAATCATATAAATATGACAGATTCTAAATTCAAAAGTAATATGATGTAGTATTTATGGCCAGACTAAGTATTATATAAAAAAAAAATATCTAAATTAAATCTTTTAATCTTATTCGAATAACTAAGCCGTAAGCATAAGTTGGTACCTATATTATTATATATTTGGGTACAAACTAAATCGGCCATCGAAACAAACATTAAAAAGTCCATAGTCGTGTCTTGCAGATAATAACTTTGTTATTTATTGACACAGGTGATTAGAGTTATCGCATAGTAAAACCACGTATCTTTGTTTGACTTCGATAAGGGGTTAGTTTCTAAGTATTTTAAATTCGTTTTTATTTTATATTTACAGATATATATGTATATCAATATTTGATGCATTTATCCTTATTATTGAGATAATTTTGATGTTTGAAGTAGAGGCGGTTACAATATGTTATCAATACACACGATGACAATGAGTTCATTTCCCATTTAAGATGTTTTTACCTTTACAATTAGCGTGTTGATGAAAGAATGTTAATATGTATTTCTTACATAAAGTATTTTTACTACTATGCTCTGTTTCCTAAGCAATGTCAAGTAGTTTCTGATTTTTTTTCTATTGAAATACTTATCCATATATGTATATATGTATCATTAGTAATATACATATCTTAAAATAATTAAATTATAAAAGTTAAAAAGCACAATATTATAATTTTAAATTTATGTAAATCATGCTGTATTCATGAATTACGTCACTTGTAATCTCATTTTAATATATGTAACTAACTTTCTTTAATTTTGTTTAAGTCATAACTTTTGTGTTGAAAAAAAAACTATTTATCACGTTAATTAGCTTTCACTATGAATATGCAATATTTTGTATCCATAAGTAAAAAGTTACGGTGTATGGAAGAGGGTTGATAGCTTTTTGGGGTAACTCAACTCCCCTATCTTTATTAACATAGTCTGTAAAATTGCATGGGGTTTGAAACGTGCATATAGAGATTACAGAAAAGTACAGTTGACTAGTATCTTAGTATCATATATTACTAATTATTTATTAATATAAATATAACAGTTAATTTTGACGCTGATTAATAATTATAGAACAATTGGACTTATTTGAAATTATATTTTTCATTTTAATAGAATAAATACGCATTATAACAAATGGCTATTGTTTAAATTATCATAGTATCTCAAAACGATTAATTCACTGTATCAAAAATCTAATAGACCTTAATAAAATGAAAATGCCAATAATGAAAACACCTTACCTTAACATGACACCTAATTTGATATTTATTATCAAAATACGAAATCGATCAACAAAACATTATAATACACTTTAAACTTACAAACAAGCGACCTTACTGAACATACTGACACTTTTAGTAACTTTAACTCTAGACACTGTGTTGTACAAGTGCATTTAATGTTCTGAATTCCGTATGATTCACTAGTTCTCCGCCTAAACCTGTAATGTGGGTGTGTAATTTATAGACTTATGTATTATGGATCTCGCGTTTCCTATCATTATTACACGTTTAACGCATTTACAGGACTTATAAATAAGATAAGCTAATCTCAAACATTTTGTTCTGTTTGCTATTTAATATTTGAAACGTATGCCGCTTGTATTCAAATAAGGAATACGCGATAGATAAAATGAGACCATCGTGGCGCAGTGGGAAAGCATCTGACTGAAAACGCGACCCACAACTAGTGGGTTCGAAGCTTACTCGGGGGAGGCGTTGAGTTCCATCACCCAACACGCAATGTCTCAAATTCGGGCAGAATTTGGAGAACGGAGAGGCTTTACTACACACTTTCAGAGAACGGAGAGGTTTTCAAGTCCCACAGCGTCACGATGGCCTCAAGTGCATTCATCAATAACGTGTGGTTAGATATTTTATTTGGTGATTGACGCAACGAAAGATATTATACATAAATTACTTGTTACAATCACATTATAATCGTATTATAAATGCAATTAATTATCACAATTCAAAAGTCAACACACACAACTATAATTTCTTATTGACGTTACGTGAATGTATTTGTTGATGCACCGGAATTTATAATTCACAAACCATCCCAACACAGTTTCTGTCTCATTATCTTTTTAGCTAGAGCTCGACTAGGAAGTGATTTGCATAATGAAAGCTTTTATAACTTGGTACGAGTGAATAAAACATGTTACCGAACAGGAAACGTAGCTATTATAATTAATTACACTTTATTGTACTCGTTGTTTTGTAGCCGTTGGTGGGCGGATATTGTCTTAAATTTTGTTGTTTTCTATAGTATATCGTTTATTTGTAGTTTTTTTTTAAACTAAGGTATTCTTTTTTAATGTATATAATATAAAACAGGCTTAGAATAAAAGTATTGCGTTGTATTATTAGTACTATTCCTCCGCTCACTACAATGTCTCAGACTAGACTGACTGAAACATACTTTTTCGAATGTCGAAGCCTCTACAGCGTCACCGGGTTTTGGGGGAGGCAGAGCTAAAAGAGCTCCGACCACGGCTTGGACACTTCGAGAGGAAACCACAGTGTCGCAAGGGCCTCAGGTGAGTCTCGAACCTCGACTTGCGACACCGTTTGTAGAGGGGGACTTTGCTTTGCTTAGTCCGAGCCAGGCCTACTGGCTAGGGCGCTTGATGCCCTGTACGAATTGGACCGCATCCGGCAACTGAAACATATTTCATGTTTTAAAAATCAGAAAGTGTAGTTTGCTATCTAGCATAAACTAAAGTATTGCATTATAACTTAATGCAACTAAAACTACACGCCTATAACTATTTATTATTAATGCATCTATGGAAAAAAAATGAACACTAAATGTTAAGTGAATTTTACAAAATTATAAAAGTCAAAACTAAATATTTAAAGCGGTTAAAGCTGTTCGAGTGTTGTGAGATTAGAGTGCACAAACGCACAGAAAAACAAACACACAGGCAAACAGAAAAAATCTAAATCATTGTTTTGGTTTGTAATACTATCCTATGAACGCTCCCAAAAATCATTTTTCATTTATCTTCCATGTACACACAGCAATCGCTTGCATTTTTATTATATCTATAGATAAATAGTACCTAAATCAAAATAAAAAAAAATTTGTGCACTCATTATATTAATAACATATCAAAACACTAATTTTTACTATTAAAATTAAAACCTATGAACACTGCCTCTAAAAAATAGTACCATCAATTTAAACGTAACTGAAGCATACATATATATCATACACGTGACCCACATATTTATAAAAAGACCAGCGCAATAGCTCATCTTACCTCAACATACTTTAATTACTTTCGACGTCCATGCGTTTACCGCAAAGGTCTGTTCATGCCAATTATTGTCCACTAATAACGAGCTTATTATATGGGCGGTCCGCTTACAGCTTCATTAGATGAACATCGTATATATATATATATATATATTGGTAATCTGATTCGTCGCTTCAGTTACTATTGAATCTCGATGGTAGAGTCCAATTAGTGGGAAGGGTAAATAAAGAGAAAAGAAGAAACACACATTAAGAATGTGTGTTTATCAATACTGGCTTACGTCGATTTACGTCATAAAACCAAAGTGGTTTAATGCCAGTGAATAATATTTACGGCCCTGAGTTCCGCCGCTCAACCCCCAATGTCTCAATTTTAAGCGAAAAGAGGAGAACGGAACGTCTTGACACAAGGTCACCCTGCTATGCGGGAAAAGGTGTGAAGATATAAAAAAAATAATTTCCATTTTGTTCTTAGCTGTACTAGACACCCTAGTTGTTTAAATAAGTGTTAGTAGGTGAAATCCAGTCCAAATTAAAGTAAAATAATATTAAATTTCATTAAAATTAAATAAATATTTATATATATATATATATAAATTAAATAAATAAACCGCCTACATTATAGATATACATTCAATTACATATGTACCTACATAACAATTAATTAAACTATATCCAGTTATCTTATTCATAACATATTATATTAGGTACTATGTATGTAAATTTATTAATTGTATATAATAATTAAAATATATTCAGATATGGTAAGATAGTTGTTAAATGTTTTGCTTAACTAATTAATTTTATAATCTACTATGCAACTGCATTTGAGGCTATCTTGGCGCAGTGTGACAGTGTCTTATTGTAAACGAGAGTGGTTTTGGGTTTGATTCCAATTCGGAGAAATTATTGTTTTTGAAATATATTCATTCCTCCGCTCTGGCACCTAAGAAAAACGACGACGTTGACGTTGCGACGTTGAGTTCCGCCATTCAACAAGGAATGTCTCAACTTATAAACACACACACATTCGCACACGGGCAAACACACAATCATTTTATATAAAAACTAATAAGTAATTTTAATTATAGTAAACTTACAATATAAGAAAATTTGTTAAGCTTCTTTGACACTGTTATAGATAGCTATTGACATTGCAATTGGAGTAACAATGTGTACCTCGAATAAGTGGGCGTTGACGCTGCGCTGCAGTTTTATAACTTTTGTACTTGTCAACGTATATTTTGTTTATATATGATTTAATTTAGGCTTCCCAATATTTTTTTTTAATTTTTTATGTCGGGCGTAAAGTGGAAAACGGAATGTCTTCACTCTAGGCTCTGTCTGACTACCATGCTATGCGGGAACAAGCGTGAAGGTGTATGCAACTGCTATTTTACGGAATGTAATCTTTGGAATTGTCAAGATAAGGTCGAAGCTATTGTTATGTCAGCATTTACAGCAAACTGTTTGGTGGCCTCTATCAATTTTTTTAATGTCGTTACGTATTGACGCCCGCAACTTTGTTCTTGTGAACTATCATGTGACATATGAATCTCAGAAAAATTTATATTAGTGTTCCCCTACCCTCTCCCTAAGTATAGACTGGAAACCAAATTTCGGCTTTCTACCTAGTTTTGGTTCTACTTTGTCTGTCAGTCACTCAGTAATCGAAGTTGTATATAAATAAAATAAAACCTACGTTTGTATTGTACTCACCGCTCTTGCATCTTGCAGGTAGAGTAGCCAAGTTGTACGTCGCTCTTAATATTCCGCAAATGGAAGGCTTTTTGGAATTGAAGGAAGGAATTGGAAGGAATTTAATTTTAATTTATAACTTTCTAGCACTACTAGTAGCTCGAGTTACAACTGTTGTCAAGTGTAACGGTTTTGTGTGCGTTTTAATTGAATTCACAACGTCCACAAATGTGTGTATAGGTCCAATCATTCCAATCGTTGTTTAATAATGATGAGATCAGTATATCGATTCTCTTACAACTTCATTTAATGCTTAATCAACCTCAATTGATTAATGATTGATTCGTTATAAAAAATATTAACAATAGCTTAAACGAAGGTTTCTTTATTGCTTTACAATTTATCATTAAATCTTTAAACTATTTAACAATATTACTATTAATTTGCTACGTTTTTTTAGCTTTACACTTTCCACATAACAAGGTAGTTTGAGAGAACCTAGTATCAGGACACTTCCCACTTCCCGCCTGGAATCGAGACATTGAGTGTTGAGTGACGAACTCTACGTTGCGCTTTGTCTTACTAGACTATTTACATTTCCTCCGTGTGGGAATCGAACCCACAACCAATCACGTTTAAAGTCAAACGACGGCCTCACTACTTAAGTGTACTGATTGTAATGATTTATTTTAAAACTTTTGTACCTATTAATACTCGATACCAGAATGCTTGTCATATGTTGTTGTATGACTTTATTATTAATGTTTTATTTGCCTTGTTTAATCATCCTACTAATATTTCATATCAAATTCATTATTGAGGGTAGTTGGTAAGAAGTTATGAATTACTGGTCCTATAATTTGGTTTGATCTAGCACACGAGCTCCTAGCTTTTGTTTTCTTTGGTGTGGTAATAACAGTTCAAAAAAAATTAAAAATTAATGAATACAGTTACCAAACTAGCGAATGAATTGTTAAATGAATTTCTTAATAATCTATTGTTTTATATTCTGTTTAATGTGACATTAAAGTGCAGACACAATTGTGCAACATTAGCGGTGTAATTGTTCCGCGAGTCAGCAGGACTAATGATAACGGTGTAGCACGGGTGCGCCGCACTGGTACTCTCGAATGGGCGCAATCAACGCGTATACAATCACTGACATAATTAAAGTTACATTATTTATTGTTGTAATATGAATTATTTAATTACAAATAAGTAGATATATGGTCTTTTTCTTGATTAACTTAATATATGTGAAATCGTTAAAAATAAACTTACAATATATGTGTATACAAAGGATTCTCTCCGGTTGTATTTTGCAGCTAAATTGGACACTGCTTTAGTTGTATTTAACACGCAAGTCTTTTACCAAAACAATGAATAAAATTATATTTCAAATTACTATAGCCATAGTGGCGGAGTGTGGCAACGTCTGTCTGTAGTCGCGATGGTTGTGGTTTCGATTCCCACTCTGGGGAATGATTATATTTAAATTATTTTGCTCGATTCGCTCTGACGACATGACGTCTGTTTAGTCGGGATGTTAAGATAATAGTTACAAACCTGTTCTCTCGTCCTATCCAGTAAAATGCGGTAGATCTGTGAAGGTAAAAAACAAACTTACCAGAATAACCTTTTGCAAAGTATTATATGACACAAGTTTTGCAATCTTGATTCTCGTCATGAAATAACTAATCGCACGTTATTGCGCTGAGTGCAGTCAGGTATGATTTTTCGTGGAAGGACTAAATAGCACTGCGTCTTTATGCAGAACTCAATGATATGCTGGCATATGATTGGTAAACGTGTTATTTGTTTTTGTGTTTAATATTTTAATATATTTTTTTATTTTATATTGTGCTTTTTTAATAAAGCCATCGTGGCGCATATGTATGTCATCATTGTATACAATATACGACATAGTAGTGAGTTCGATCACAATTTGCCTTAAAACTAAGTTCTCTATGCGTACCCTGAAATGCGGGATATTAGATTGCAATTCTTTTGCCATTTGTTAAATTATAAAAGGCTAATAACAGTTTTGCAATTTCATTAGTATTGGGGATTTATTCAGTTCTAAGGGTGAAACAAATATAAATAAGATTACATGTTATTTGCATAACTCTCCCCTCGAATACAAACTGAAGGGTAATCGTACAAAATGTACCTACCGTTAGTTTGTTATTCCCAATCACTTTAGAGATAGCATGTTAAAGATTTGTGCAACAAACATTTTTAGCATCACTTATCACTTAGGTACTACGCTAATTTTTAAATTCATTCATTCTGTCCATTTACTCGTATGTCAATAAATAGTAAATAAGCGTAAAGTATAGCAGTTTCACTCTTGTCTCCCCACAGCAGGGTAGTCTGACAGGACCAGGTGTCAAGACTCCGTTCCCCACGCCCAACCGAATTTGAGACATTACGTTTAAGGTGGTGAATTCAACGTTTTGGTTTGTCTTGCCAGACAAGAAAAATTGGCATAATATAAATATAATAATTTCCTTGAAATAGGATCGAACAAACAATCGTCGGGCTTTACAGTCCCATTACGCCAAGATCGCCTATTTAGCAAATGTAAATTTAATAATTTAAAAACTGTGTTATACAATACAATCTATCATGACAGACATATCTGGATTCACAATTGTCCCTAGTATTTTGAAAAAAATATTTCAATAAACATAAAATTAAGTAATTCAATGTATATAGTTATTTATAATGTATTCGCTGCACAAAGTTTGAAGTTCTATGACCCTAACATTAAGCAAAGACTTGATTGCACAGCCTCGTATTTAAATGATCTGACAACAAAGGCCCTTTCTCAGTTCAGCAGTGAATCATTGGCTGGAAATGACGGACCACACGAAATAAATACCTGTGATAAGTTCAGCGCATCGTCTTCCCATTATTTATTTTTTAATTTATATATTAGTATTGTAAAATTTCATATCTTAACATTCACAAACATTAATGGTAAATGTTCAAACTGCTCTGTAATCATTAATAATTCCGATGAATAAAACTTAGGTTTCACTGAAGTCTGAAGACGTGGTAAATGTTGATTAGGTTAGATTAGAAACGGGTCAGACTTTTACTATTGAAGTCGGTAAAGTCTAAAGCTTTATTTGAATAACCTTAAAATTTACATTTCAAAACGATAAAATGGATATTACTAAAACAATATTCGCAATACTATAACAGTTAATTTAATCAAATGTATTATAATAATAAGAATTTTGTATATATCAACATATGTATTTACAATGTTAGTTTTGATAAATAATCACTTAAATCATTAAAGGGTTGTTAGATGACTCAGTTTCGTAAACTGTTTTTGTTCTATTCATCGTGATTTTTAGTAATGAATCTTATACTTCATTGTGAGTAATACATATTATCGTAGAATGACTCAAGTTTTTTGTGCTCCTTCTTATAGGATATGTGCTTATTATGAAGTGCTAGAATAGTTTCAATGTTATCTACTTTGAAGGTTCAATAAGCTTAACTATATCATAAAAGTAAAAGGTTAGTTATGATATGATAGTTGTTGTTTCCACTATGATAATAAACAGAGCAGTATGAGTGCAAACAGATCACAAATTACCAATACCTTAGGTCGTGCCTCAAGTACAAATCAAAGTGAGACGTGACCGGCATCCCGGTGCATCGGATTTGAATAAATAAATCACGTCTGTTTCATCCCGACTCATTTGTTAGCAGGCGAGAGAAAGGCGTCCGAATCCTCGCCCCAGACGCAATCATAAGCCAAATGAAACTTTTACCGCCTCAACAGCTACGTGTACAGTGCGGACTGGTCGGGAGCGCGGCGATTTGCAGCTTCAAGCTTACCTTCCAATTTTATTTAACCTTAACTTACAATTCTCCTGCCCGTGTCAATGGCAACGTAGTGGCAAGATAAAAGTTTTATCTTTTGGAGAAAGCGCATTGCTTAAGGTTTTATTTAGTGCACGCTACATACATACATACATACATACATACATACATACATACATGCTCGGGCTAGTCCATATCTCCGGTGCCATCGATCGAATGCGATGCAGTCTGTGTGAATTCACAGCGTGGATTCTTCGTGACCGGATAGGTCTATTCCGCATTTATCTAACGTCGTTGATAGATTTACGGTAGTAACCTCTTATTAATTTGTACCAATTAAAGATTGTTATGAACGTTTTACCGATATAGTTAATTTATTACTGAGAAATTTATGAGAGGTACGATGCTTACAAATTTTATAGCCAATATTATCTGGCTGTCTATCATTATTTTGCAGCTGCTTTATTGAGGTAAATATTTCACACCTAAATACTTATTATAGATATTAAATAAAATGTGTGTTATTAGAATGATTAAAGTCTTAATAAAACTTCCTATGTACATTATTCCTAGTACCTTATCACAAATATACTAACACGCCGGCTTTTTATCTGCTGCAAAGCTCGTGATGTAAGGGTCATCTAGATCAAACAACGAAGAAGTCGTTAACGCTACCGTTAATCTTGTAATCTAACGTATAAAGTCCGTGAATAAATGAAAAAATATATATTTGAAATATATAAAATGTTACAATATTTTAAATTGACGATTGGATTGTAGAAATTATTTATCTGTACAAAACCAAAAGCTATTTTGCTGACAGTTGAAAATTATTAGTATTTTATTCGTTAAATGACCGTATTTAACGTAACATTGGTGAAGTCACTTGTGCTCTACTGTCACGTTCGATGCGCCATAATTAAAGGACTGAACTGAACTAAATGACCGTACAATATGCAATTTTCAAGTGAAATAAATATTTTGTTTTGACCTAGGAAAATGTAGTGTGGTAAAGTGTTTTGCTATGTGGGTTAGTTTCATTTGGACGTAAATAGCACATACATTTATTTTTAATTCCAAGTGTCATTCGTCTGTCAGTCAGATATTATTATTCTACCGCCT